>CM044437.1:187741-198336 GCA_024363595.1 Xenopus borealis | reverse complement strand
AGATAACAGCTGCCTGGTAGATCTAAGAACAGCACTCAATAGTAAAATCCATGTCTCACTTTGTACTATTCAGTTACATTGAGCAAAAACAAGTCACATGACTGGGGGCACCTGTGAAATTGACAAAATGGCTAGTTCCTTGTCAGATTTCAAAAATGAAATATAAAAAAATCTGTTTGCTCTTTTGAGAAATGGATTTCAGTATAGAATTCTACTGGAGCAGCACTATTAACTGATGTGTTTTTTAAAAAAAAAAGTTTTCCCATGACAGTTTCCCTTTAAGCCTGACTATTGGAGCGATTATAAATGCCACTGCCAGTGCTGTAACTGGATGACACAGGGCTCCACAGCAAAGTGTGACGTTTAAAACATTTCCCCATTTCTTTCACCTTTTAGCGAATATTGAAATTGCAACAAGTGCCCCCATTGCATCACTACGGAACCAAGACGTGTTCATCCCGTGCACAATAACCCATTCCCGTGCTACAAAACTGGATCTAAAGAAACTGTCGGTCCAGTGGAGCCTGAAGCCCCCCAATGGGACAGAAGTGGATCTGTATCTTTACGTGAGCAGGAACGTAACCCACAACAGACGGGGGTTAAACATCTCCGAGGCGGACCTTGTACTGGGCAACGCGGGGTTCACCATAACCCAAATACAGTTCAGCGATGAAGGGGAATATACCTGCACCATCACTTACACCCCCCATAAAAAACCTGGAGCAGTCACTGTGGAGGTGTCAGGTTAGTGATGTTTCTATAAATGAACCCCAATATCAGAGTGTTTTGTTATAGAATGACTAATTCTGAGCAACTTTTCAGATGGCCTTTATTTTTTCTTTTCTATAGTTTTTACCTTATTTGCCTTCTTCTTTTCACTTTTTCTTTCAAATGGGGGTCACTGATCTAACAAATAAATGCTGTGTAAAGTTACTATTGTTATTAGGGATTGTGTATTGTTATCAGGGATAGTGTATTGTTATTAGGGATTGTGTATTTTTATTAGGGATTGTGTATTGTTATTAGGGATTGTGTATTTTTATTAGGGATTGTGTATTGTTATTAGGGATTGTGTATTGTTATTAGGGATTGTGTATTTTTATTAGGGATTGTGTATTGTTATTAGGGATTGTGTATTTTTATTAGGGATTGTGTATTGTTATTAGGGATTGTGTATTGTTATCAGGGATAGTGTATTGTTATTAGGGATTGTGTATTGTTATTAGGGATTGTGTATTGTTATTAGGGATTGTGTATTGTTATTAGGGATTGTGTATTTTTATTAGGGATTGTGTATTGTTATTAGGGATTGTGTATTGTTATCAGGGATTGTGTATTGTTATCAGGGATTGTGTATTGTTATCAGGGATTGTGTATTGTTATTAGGGATTGTGTATTGTTATTAGGGATTGTGTATTGTTATCAGGGATAGTGTATTGTTATTAGGGATTGTGTATTGTAATTAGGGATTGTGTATTGTTATCAGGGATAGTGTATTGTTATTAGGGATTGTGTATTGTAATTAGGGATTGTGTATTGTTATTAGGGATTGTGTATTGTTATTAGGGATTGTGTATTGTTATCAGGGATTGTGTATTGTTATCAGTGATTGTGTATTGTTATCAGTGATTGTGTATTGTTATTAGGGATTGTGTATTGTTATTAGGGATTGTGTATTGTTATTAGGGATTGTGTATTGTTATTAGGGATTGTGTATTGTTATTAGGGATTGTGTATTGTTATTAGGGATTGTGTATTGTTATTAGGGATTGTGTATTGTTATTAGGGATGCACTGAATCCAGGATTTGGCCTTTTTCAATAGGATGAGGATTCAGCCGAATCCTTCTGCCCAGCCGAACCAAATCCTAATTTGCATTTGCTAATTAGGGGGGGGAGAGAAACCACATGATGTTTTTGTCACAAACAAGGAAGTCAAAAATGTTTTCCCCTTCCCTTTTGGAAATTAGGATTCAGGTTCGGTTCAGTATCTGGCCAAAAATTTTCACGAAAGATTCGGGTGTTCGGCCGAATCCAAAATAGGGGGTTCGGTGCATCCCTAATGTTATTGCTTTTTATTCCTCATCTTTCTGTTCAGTCCCCCTCCTATTCATATATCCCTAGTCTCCTATTCAAATCAATGCATGTTGCTAGGGGAAGTTGGATCCTAGCAACCATATTGCAGAAATGACAAACTGGAGAGCAGCTGAATAAAAAGCTAAATAACTTTAAAAAAATCACAAATAATAAAAAAAATTAAAATCAACTGCAAATTGTCTCAGAATATCCCTTTCTATATCATACTAAAAAATCACTTAGAGGTGAACAACCCCATTAATAAACCCGTACAAGCTTTACAAGAAACAAGATATTCTAAGAAGCCAACAAGATTGCCTGAAGTATTGCTGGTTGTATTCTTAAAGGGAAACTGTCATGGGAAAACATGTTTTTTTTTTTTTAAAAAACGCATCAGTTAAAAGTGCTGCTCCAGTAGACTTCTGCACTGAAATCCATTTCTCAAAAGAGCAAATAGATTTTTTTTATATTTCATTTTTTAAATCTGACATGGGGCTAGACATTTTGTCAATTTCCCAGCTGCCCCGGTCATGTGACTTGTGCCAGCACTTTAGGAGGGAACTGCTTTCTGGCAGGCTGTTGTTTCTCCTACTCAATGTAACTGAATGTGTCTCAGTGGGACCTGGATTTTACTATTGGGTGTTGTTCTTAGATCTACGAGCCAACTGTTATCTTGTGTTAGGGAGCTGGTCCCATTGTTCTGTTGTTAGGCTGCTGGGTGGGGGAAAGGGAGGGGGTGATATCACTCCAACTTGCAGTACAGCAGTAAAGAGTGACTGAAGTTTATCCGTGCACAAGTCACATGACCAGGGGCAGCTGGGAAATTGACAATATGTCTAGCCCCATGTCAGATTTAAAAAATTAAATATAAAAAAATCTGTTTGCTCTTTTAAGAAATGGATTTCAATGCAGAATTCTTCTGGAACAGAACTATTAACTGATGTGTTTTGAAAAAATTTTTTTTTCCCATGACAGGATCCCTTTAAAGTAACATTTCACATTAAAACCTTTCCCCAGTTCTCCAGTGCCAGTGGCTGCATTAATATAAAATAATCCTCCAATGAGAATCCCAGCTGATGTGAGGAGTAACTCTGGCTCCATGTTGTTTGTAGTTGGAAACATTAAGCCCAGTTTCCCAACACTGAACAAGCCTGATCTCTACCCCTAGGTCTAATTATAGTGTCATAAGATAAGATATCAGCAAGACCAATGGGAATCAGCTTTTCCATTGGTCAGTTCTCTTGCATCTATAATTAAGCTTTTGGTCAGTAGAATTCTCATTGGTAGAAACTTGGAATAAGAATATAAGAAGGTCTATTTTGTTGTATAGTATGAATAATCATTAGCGAAGGAAAGACTAAGAACTTTTCTCTCTTCAGCGCAACCAATCTTCACTTTGGAACCTCTGCACCTTTCTGTTGAGCTCGGGACAGAGAAGACAATATTATGTGAAGCCAAAGGTTTTTACCCCGGGGAAATAAAAGTTCAGTGGGTGAAACATCTTGCCCCCAGCAGCCATGAAGTGTTGGATGCAGGAACCTGCTTTCGTGACCCAAAATTAAACAGAGACGGAACTTTCAATGTAACGAGTCGCCTGACATTGAAGCCTTTACTTGGGGAGAGTGGAAGTAATTATTCCTGCGTCGTAAAACACAAATCCACCGACACCCGACTCCTCAACTTTACCCTCCTTGTAAAAGGTAAAAAATTAATTACCTTTAGATTTATCAAAGGCTGGAAAATAAGGTTTTTTTTTTTTTACTTTCAGTCACCAGTTAAAGCAATTAATCTTATGGCGATATGGAAAAGTATATCATACATTCCATGTCCTTTCCTCTTTGTATTAGCCAAGTAAGTCCAAGTATCTCCTCCTTCTCAAATGAGAACCCCCCCTCTCCCAAGATTTGAAATACCTTCCATCCAGGTAAAGTGATGCCTCAATACAAGCACTGAATTGATAGGAAGGGAAAGCTGCTGAGATGTAGATCTACCAGGAGAGAAAAATCATGGTAAGTACAACAACCTGAGGCAAGATCCCAAGCTGACACAGCCAGATCCAAAAGAAATCAAACATTAAGGCATGTAAGTAATTAGCTGATGGAGCAGCTCACACAATCTAGCTAGTTCTTCCAAAAAGAGATCCAAAGGATAAATGGGGCAGACATTGGGGATACCCAAGTTGCCAAGCAGTAACTTCTTCTGCCATGAAGCTGCTTAAACCATGGATGATGGTCATAAGACCTACTCGGCAATATATTTCTCAAAGCCCAGGCTCAGATATCAGTCAGCAATAATTTAGCTGATGCACTCCTGAAACTTTTAGTAACATAATACAATGCCTTCAGGTTTCTAGGGAAAGCACAGTTTGATCTACAGATACATCCATGAAAGACAACTAGAGTTCATCAAAATAGATGATCAAACCCTAATACCTTAGCCCTAAACCCTATAGTACAATACAGCCACAACCTTGAAAAACCTCAGCAACCCTCAAGCTTCCCAAGCCTAGCTTTTTCCAACCCTCAGAACTGAGTGTTAACCTCAACCCCAACTCTTACCTCCAACACTATCTAAACCCCAACAAATACATGAAACCCCCCAAAGTACCAAAATCTTTCCCTATAACCCTGTACAGACACAACCCTGCAAAACCTCAGAAACCCTCAATATTCCCAGCACTATCTTTTTCCAACCCCCAAAGACCTAACACCAAAATTCAGCAACCCTCAATCTTCCCAACCATATACTTCCCCACACCCGGCCCTCTGTTTGGTATGAAAGTACCTATTTTTTCATGTTTCCCTATAACCCTGTATGGCCACAACCCTGCAAAACATCAGCAACCCTCAATCAGCTTAAACCCTATCTTTTTCTAACCCTCAAAGTCCTAACCCAACCACAACACCAAACCTCAGCAACCCTCAATCTTCCAAAGCTTATCTTTTTCCAAACCTCAAAGGCCTAACACCAACCCCAAACCTCATTAACCCTCAATCTTCCCAACCCTATTTTTTTCCAGACCTCAAAGTCGTAACACCAAACGTGACCCCAACCCCTACACTCCTCACACTCGCACCTCCTTTGGTACCAAAGTTTTCGCCTTTCCCTATAACCCTGTACGGCCATAACTCTGCAAAACCCCAGCAACCCTCAATCTTCCCAACCCAATATTTTTCCAACCCTCAAACTAAGCACAAAATGGCAATCAATATCTTTTTTAATGATGATATATTTTTGCATAATATGTAATTTCAGAGCCAGGCACCCAAACATCAAGCATTATTGCTGCTGTCACTATAACACTGGCTACAGTGATTCTTCTCTTGTTTGGCCTTTGCTACTTTCTACATAAAAAGAAAGGTAAGAAATATTAAAATACAATGCAGTCACGTGAGAGAAATCAAATTTCAAGGAAATGTTCTCTTGGGGGAGCCAACTGAAACTCTGGTCTTTTCTCCCAGGCTGGGTTGATCCATTCAATTGAATAGTTGTCAATTAATCCATTGATTCGTTGGTCCATTTCTCAATATTATCTATAGGGAATATAAGTGCAACTATTGTAACAATTCTAACAGCTGTCTTTAATGAAACTCAGGGATTCTGCTCAGCAAGGACAAACACATGGATCAACTCATGGATCAGTTACAGGGTCGCTGACCCCCCTCTCACAACTGCTTCACAAACACACAAGAAGATGAAACATGAAACTTTACACTTTAATATTAGAAAAAGAGCCACAAATAGAAAGTCATTGGCAAAAGTCTTTATTTCTGGGGAACCATTTCTGGTTTTGCAAATGATTTGATTTTGTTTTCTTGCTAATGTGTTTATAGTTTTGTTTGAAATAATATAACTGAAAAAAAACAACAACTTTTCTTTATCTCTGTTCCTACATCTGTGGCCATATTATTTGCTTATTTATTCCATGATATTTGGAAAAATGTAATGTGTTAAAAGACAAACAGTTCCTTCTGCTTGAAACATAAACATATAATGCATATCTGTTTTTAATTTGTAAATAAATTGCTGGAAACTTAGAGACTCTTATTTATTACAGAACCCCCGAAACTTTCAAAGTTGACAGAAGTTAAACATTTGGTGCATATGAACAGGGCGACTCTGTCCTGTCAGATCTCTGGGTTCCGACCCAAACCCATCACAATTACATTGTGTCTGAAAAGAAACAGAGGAGAAGAGATGGAAATTTATTCCTGGAATTCAGAGACACAAATGGTTTCCCTTGCCCCAGAGAAAGAAGAGTTAGTGAGTAATGGGACTAATCTGCCCCCAGAACAGAGACCACTGCGAGTGGAAATGATTCCTGTAATAACAACAAGTAAATTTCAACATATTTCCAACTGTCAGTGCACAATCCATATAACTCCCGACATAGAGGAAGATGATGGAGCAGAACTGACTGTGAGGGTCACTCACTCTACCCTGAGACCCCCCATCTCTGAGTCCTGTCAGCTGGAGGTCACTGGAAGTAAGTAGACTGCTCCGTTAGTTTGTTTGATACAAGTACATTTTTCAAAAAGTGTAAAAAAGTTTCCATCTGGATTGAGCTCAGTACAAACTTTGTCCAGTGGTTAAAAACTTGGCCCTGCAGCCTTATCTCTTTTTACAACCTTCGTTATTGAGCCAGATTGATTGAACAATGGGAAAAGAAGGCTTGAACTTACTCACTGATTCATTGATTCTCAGCATATCTCTGGTGATATATTAACTGTGAGTAAAGAAAGTTCTAAAGAGAATTGATATTTGATGCCCTTCGGCCTCTCCCTTGGTAGAGTATTAGGCAGCTGGTCAGTGAGAGCTGGTTAAATAAAGATTATAGGTTCACATTGGATAATTACAATAAGGTTGGAGAGCTCTGTTTATGGTAAAGTAGGAGGTTAAAAGTTTTACACACCTTTACTTCAAGCAGTCCCCAAATATATGACAACCTAGGGCTGGAATGTTTTGCAGTTGAAAGGGGAAGATTTTTTCCTTACAATGTCTAAGTGGGGTTTCCTGGCAGTTATGTAGTTGGCTTGGAAGTAGATAAGGGAAAGTCACTTTGTGCTCAGTCACTTTGGACCCCACTTGCTGGAGGGGTTGGTTGGTGCAAGAAGAGGTAGTCCTCAGTAGAAGAAGACAATGTGATGAAAGATCCAATAGCTTACTCTAGGAGTTAGTGTTAGGCTTAAGGTAATTAGTATGAGAAGGCAAGGAAGTGTTAACGTGTGTGTGTGTGTGTGTGTGTGTGTGTGTATATATATATATATATATATATATATATATATGTATATATATATAATCCTTCCTCTACCAGTACAAGGAGGGCCCACTTGAGTCTCATGTAACAGGTGCTCTAGCTGCAACTGGTCAGGTTCAAGTTGGGTAACAAAGAAAGGTACTTGGTACCAGAGAGTAGACAGGCAGGTCATTCTATTGATGGTGTGTTGAGGAAGTTGTAAATATAGTATGCTTGGAGACCCCCACTGCACAGAGAAAGAAGCAGTTTCTGTATTATTGACTTTTTATGGTATTAGGTTTAGTCCTTAGGGTTCATTTTTACCAAATGTCATTGGGTCTTCTCTGTGTGAGCAAAAATCATATTATATGAGGAAGAAGTGGCCAGTTTGAGCATGGAACACAAGCTACTGGATCACAAACGTTGGGTCACGTGAAAGCACAAAAGCCTTGTGTTGTCTTTTATCCTGAGAAGGAGATCTTGGTCTGAACTCTAAATAAGCATGTGATGACTCAAGTTTGATGATTATGATGACTTGTTATTTTTCTATATTACTACTAGTCAAGCCAAAGATATCCAAAATTGTATCTCCACTCCGTATTCTCCATGGTGAATCCCTGACTCTGACCTGTCCCGTCTATGGATTCAAGCCAAAGCCTCTCTCTGTTACTTGGCTGAAAGTGGATTCCAATGGTCGGGAAACAGAACTTCTCAGCTGGGATCAAGGTACCACCAACATCACTGATTCCAAATACTTACATGAGCTGGCAGAATATGAAAGGGAAGAGGGAGAAGAAGATGATTATCTTAACTACTTCTTAAGCAATCTGACCCTGAAGCCCACAGTGAGGGGAGATCATGGGACAGAGTACATCTGCAGGACTCATCATTATGCAACAAGACAAAGCACACAGAAGAACATGGTGATGAAAGTTTCAGGTAATGTCATAATTTTCCTTATATCTAGGTGTGTTACAGGTTGGGAAACAATGAATTTAGGATTTGGTTTGAGATTGCACCACATCCAGAACTTGGAGCTACCAACAGGAATATGCATGGTCAGATAGGTTTAGGATTTACCTCATCTGAGCATTCTCCTGCAGGCTTCATGTCTATAGGAGACAATCAAAGGTGGCAGAAGATACAATGGTAAACCCCACTGTGAAATTCAGCATACACTTTAGACCAGTGGTCTTTTTATATTTGAATATAGCGCATGGGTAAAAAAGGTTGGAGACACTTTCTTTAGGTAGTAACAGGTGGTGGCAGGGGGAAGTGGGTGAATGAGAGTGTCTGGAAAGGGGGCCAGAGTTTCTCTCTTTCAAATCAGGTAACTTACTTTGCAAAATATACTGACCATTTTGCATTTAGCTGTCCCAGAGCTGGATCCAATAGAGACACCAGAGACATCAGAGATTCAATCTGCTGGCAAGGAGACCAGGTTGTCCTGCAGAATACATTCCTTCCACCCACAACCTTTGAAAGTTTCCTGGTATAAAGAGGATGAGGAATTACCATCACACAATGACCCAATGCTCACTGATGACAATGGGTTGTTCTATTGTACCAGTTGCATAACCTACAGACCTTGTGTGAGGGACATTGGGAAGAAATTCAGGTGTGAGGTCTCTCATCCAAGTCTCCAAAATCCTAAATATGTTTCCTGGGAACTGAAACATCTCAGTAAGTACAACTTGATCTCTTCATCTTATGTTACTGGTTCCAGCGATGGACACTTTATCTCACCTGAATCTAAACCTCTCTCCTCCTCATCACTGCTAAAGATTTTCTTGGGTCCAGTCAATTGGTACATGAAGTAAAAATGTATTGTTCATATTTTAATGCTCCTCTCTCTATATCTGTACTCTATCAATAACTTGAATTCAATTATACGGTTTCTACAATTCCCATAATCCTCTGGTTTTTCTGTTTATATGACAGTTTCTATGCCACTGATAAGTGAAATACAGTGCAATTCTGAGGTTCCTGATTGCGACCAACCTGTAACATTATCCTGTATTGTCCGGGATTTCTACCCTGAAACTTGCACGATCCGTTGGTATAAGGGCCAGAAAAGCATCTCTCCTGCAAATGATATAGAACCTGCCCAGCAAGATCCTCAGTCTGGCCTCTTCTCTAAAACAACACAAATGATATTCACTCCTAAAATGAGTCAACATGGGACAGAGTACAATGTGGAGATCACTCATTCCATGAAGATGACCATAAGGACATATATTTTAAAGCTAAAAGGTATTTATAGAGAGAGACCCCTAGAGGAAAACATCCTTATTGGGATGGAATTACAGATTAGTTAATGGCCAAGGCACTTGAGTTAAAGTTGAGTTAAACCATTTTTGTAAAGTTCGAGGTTTAGCCTTGTAGTGTCAGTGTTATACACACCAGATCAGTTTTAGTCTGAGTGATTGGAGGCTTAGAGCAGGTGGGTAGATGGGGAAATGTTCTGTTACTGAGAAATAAAAAGTAATATAAAAGCAATTACCCAAGGGTTGAGGTGTCCCAGATGGAAGATGGTTTGGTGAAATCTTCCATAGAGGAATGCATAAAATGTGTATTTCTGGGGGGGCATGAGTGATCCAACTTTCTTACAGAATATCACAAATAACTGGGATTTTGGTCTAGTATAAAGGGGTAAAAATGGGGGTTATACACTTGGATGCAAAAAAACTCCCATCATTGATGTTTAATGCAGCAATTATTTCTTTTTAGGGTTCCCAGATATCAAAGATTTAACCTGCAATCGAAATCCCCCAAAATATGGGGAACCACTAACACTAAGCTATGAGGTGATTGGCTGTGAGACGCATGATGTCACAGCAGAATGGCGAGTGAGCGGGGAACCAATAGCGAGAGAAATGACATCCGAAACCCAAATAAACACAAATTCTGTCTTTTTCACCCTCACGCTGACACCTACAGCAGAGCATTGTGGGAAAGTAGTCAGCTGTTGGATAAAGCGAAGGGGTCTGCCACAACCGTTGAAAAGAAATCATCTACTGAAATTACCAGGTCAGGGCTTTATGTTATGAAGGGGATGAAGAATGAGTATGATATCATAGACCAGTGGTGCCCAGGACGTTGATCACATTCTGCCCTTCTTGTTCCTGGTAGACCGTAATCTGGGTCCCGGAAGTAAGCGAGAGAGGGTTGGCTGGGCACAGAGGGAGAGCACAGAGTGAAAGGACACAAGAGGGAGAGCACAGAAGGGAAGGACATGGGAGGGAGAGCACAGAGGGGAAGGACACAAGAGGGAGAGCACAGAGG
>CM044437.1:156260-171865 GCA_024363595.1 Xenopus borealis | reverse complement strand
TATATATATATAGTGTAACTGTAACTAGACACTTTAAGTGCAATTGTCACAGACCTGTCAATTTGGACTTTATTTATATCCCTGGTGGGACGGGGACGGGGGGCATGGGATATGGAATGGGGCATGCTCTGGGCACAACAGGGAATGGTCTGGGTAGAAATCAGTGTTATCAGGAAAATTACTTTGGTTCAACAATTGACATCTAATCATTTAATTGATCCCCTATGGCCCCACAACGAGAGTAGCCCCTTTAATTACACAAACAATAGATTGTAATACAAATAAATCACAAGGATACTGAATATGAGCAGGTTTCATATGACTTTTATTAGTGAGTAAAGCAAAGACGTTACAAAACTGGCCTTTTTGGCAGTAAAAAAGTTAAATAAAATGCATAAAAAAATATATATTTGAATTCATCATATTCATTGGTAGAGAAAATAAATACTTTTAGTAACAAACAATGAGCAGAAGTTTTGGTGTAAACCCTTCATATCTATAAAGTGCAGGAAAAGTGGTGTTTCCTTTGGGGGAGGGAAAGATGCAACATGATTGGCTGAGACTGATGTGAGTGTATAAGTGTGTGTAGATCACAGTAATACTGCAGGGTTAAAGGGAAACTGTCATGGGAAAACATGTTTTTTTTTAAACACATCAGTTAATAGAGCTGCTCCAGTAGAATTCTGCACTGAAATCCATTTCTCAAAAGAGCAAACAGATTTTTTAATATTCAGTTTTGAAATCTGACATGGGGCTAGACATTTTGTCAATTTCCCAGCTGCCCCTGGTCATGTGACTTGTGCCAGCACTTTAGGAGGGAACTGCTTTCTGGCAGGCTGTTGTTTCTCCTACTCAATGTAACTGAATGTGTCTCAGTGGGACCTGGATTTTACTATTGAGTGTTGTTCTTAGATCTACCAGGCAGCTGTTATCTTGTGTTAGGGAGCTGTTATCTGGTTACCTTCCCATTGTTCTGTTGTTAGGCTGCTGGGGGGGGAAGGGAGGGGGTGATATCACTCCAACTTGCAGTACAGCAGTAAAGAATGATTGAAGTTTATCAGAGCACAAGTCACATGACTTGGGGCAGCTGGGAAATTGACAATATGTCTAGCCCCATGTCAGATTTCAAAATGAAATATAAAAAAATCTGTTTGCTCTTTTGAGAAATGGATTTCAGTGCAGAATTCTGCTGGAGCAGCACTATTAACTGATGTGTTTTGAAAATTTTTTTTTTCCCATGACAGTATCCCTTTAATTCCCAGTAAATACACAAGTGCTTAACTCACTCACATTCAACGTCACTCATTTTGTGAAGACGTGGGGTTTTCCATTACAACAGTGTTTTTGCATTTATGGATCCATTGGGCACAACATGACCCCCCAGGGACACATATATTGTGTGATACAGACGGGAGTGTGTTAATGAAACTCACACACACTATAGAATGTGCATCTGTAGCTCACACAATACAAACAGTAGACACTTTACTATCACTCCGGTGAGTCTGACTTCTGACCCCCCCTGAGCTTGGACCCCACCTCTAGAACTGGCCGTTGCCTCCTGATTAGATGATGTGTTTGCTCATTTGTAAAGGAAGTGGAATGTGCAAAAGGGAACCGTTTGGTGCATTGTGGGTAAGGAACATGGTGATTGGCTTTCATTCTTTCCATAATTCCATAATTATTTTGGCTGCAACTTTGTGCATTTGATTTGGTAAGTCACATACAAGTTGTGGTTCATTCTTGTTGGCTATTGCTTCTGACACACTGTGATTATACAAACCCTGATGTGCAATTGCCGCTATTGATACAACTTGTGGAATTAATTACTGGTGGGGAGAAGGGGTGCATTGTATAAGGGCCCTTACACACGGGCGTTTTTACCTGCGCTCCCCTGCGTTCCATTTTGCTGCGTTCAGCCGCAGGGGAGCGCAGGTATAAACACACTCAATTATTTTCAATGGGGCTGTACTCACACGAACGCATGTAGGCGCCAAACGCAGGTTCAGACTCAACATGCTGCATTTTTCCTGCGTTCGGCCCCTACATGCGTTCGTGTGAGTACAGCCCCATTGAAAATAATTGAGTGCGTCTATACCTGCAGGGGAGCGCAGGTAAAAACGCCTGTGTGTAAGGGCCCTAAGGGTGCCAATACCTTTATTAATAGTATCAATGTGTGTGTCCATTTGTGTAGTTTGCACTTTGTACTGGAGATAAGAAATCAGCCTTCTGGAGTGTGATTTTGTCGAGTCTTCTTGGTGTATGAATATTCCATCCCAAAAAAAACAGCATCTCCCAAACACTCATTCTTCTGCTTTATAATCCAGTCTCAGCCAATCACAGTCTTGGTTAGAGGAGTCTCCATCTAATACTTTTGCTCCATGTTCTCTCTGCTTCCTCCTGGGTAGTGCAGGCCATAAAGGTTCTGCCATTTCCCTGCTGGGAGTTTTCAGAACACAAACAGCAGTAGATAAATTACAGTAAAACGGACTAATGTCTATACAGAATATATATTTCTCCTTTACTGAATGTGTGCCCTTCACTCATCAGGACTGTGATGCTCCATATAACCTGTATCGGATTAAGGTTTCGCTTGAGGCTGCAGAAAGGGTCCTGAGGGCCCCGAAACTTTGCCCAGTGAATGTTATTTTTGGGCCAATAAAACTTTCTGCACGACAAACTTTTTTTTTTCTTTATTCTGTGTGCTGCTGGCTCCTCAACATTTAATCCCAAGGCAGGTGTGGGTCTTCCAGTTCAGCAGCAGACACATAGGGGGAGATTCATCAAAGAGTGAAGTTAAGAGTGAAGTTCCGCCACTAGAGGGACATTCCACAGTTCATTTCTATGGGATTTTGCAAGGCGTATTTATCAATGGGTGAAGTGATGAATATGCCTTTAAAAATCCCATAGAAATGAATGGAGAGTGGCGGAATTTCACTCTAGTGGCGGAACTTCACTCTTAAATTCACTCTTTGATGAATCTACCCCAAAGAATTTTTGTTGTCATTTACAGGCAGTTTGAGCGCTTCACTTCTGTGATTAAGGTTTCTCTTACGTCATGGCCCACGTCTCAGTAGCCCAGTTCCAATAACGTAACTAGAGGGGTGCAGGACATGCAGCTCTAACCCCCCCTCTCCCTTGGGTACATGATTGTCCAGCCTGAATCAGTGGTGCGTGAGCTGCTGGGGGGGCCTTCAGGGGGTGCAGACCCTGGCCCAATCGCACTCCCTGCTCCCCCAGTAGTTCCGCCACTGCCCAATTCTTAGTTCAGGGTTTGTCTTTCGTGTAACTAAAAGGAATTGGGTCATTCACAGCCTCTCCTCTAGGAAATCCTTGGTGCCCCTCTTTGTTTCTTGAGTTCTCTCTCTGCTTTACCACAATATTCCCACTAATTCTGGATTTCTATGGAGAGAGAGAGAGAGAGAGAGAATCTACACCAAGCAGGGCAACGTGACAGTGAGTGTTCATGAGTCAGAACTTGGACAAGGCAGATCTTCCACTAAACAAGTTTCCTACAGTGATGGGCAACAGTATGAACAACATCTGGCTCAATAATATATTTTGGAACGTGTTAACACCAAGTAACCCAAGGGGCTTCATCATGTAAAGGGCAAAGGATTTATATAGAAGAGAATTGCCTTAGGGCAATCATGGAGTGGGGTCACGGGAATCTACAGGAATCTATTAAAGTGCTGGACAAGTTGAGAAACTTCTCCCATAAGTTACCAGGGATGGTAAAAAGCTTCTTCTGGTGACAACAAGAGCCAAAATTCCTGCTCCGAAGCTCAGAAAGGTAATCACGGGGTGATCCTATTTGATAGATATCCAGATAGCAGTTTTGTAATTGAGCCTCAATATAAAAGGTTAATTGAAGTGAACTGAATAGGAACAGTTGGGAAATTTACCTTTGCAATTATTTTGCTTTTTATATATTACATAAATGTCTGAGCACTTACCCAGCAGCGGCTCTAGATATACAGTATAGATTTCTTAATCGGTTGAGGTAGATCCTTGTACCTAAGGAGGCAGGTGAATAGTTTCCCATAATGCTCTGCTGTAGGCGTCACTGTGAGAAGGAAGGAGACGGAATCCAGTCCTGTTTGGGTTTTTACTCTCATTTCCTTCTCTACTGGAGCTCCTCCCACTTGCCATTGAGCTGTGAAGTGTTGGGCATTAGAGCCAATCAGCTGGCAGGTAAAAGTCACAGGCTCCCCGCGTTTGGTCTCCTCCTTATTGTAAGTCACTTCTGTAACATCAGGAAGATCTGAAATGGCATCATTAATCATCTGATAAGTTTTTTTTAATATTGAGGCATTTACATGTGTAATAACCTGTGCAAAGTTTGCACCAGGTCTAGTAACCTATAGCAATGAACCGGCGGTTGTTTTAATTGGACAACTCTTTGGAAACAAGAGCTCATTGGTTTCTTTTAGTTACCACACCTGGTGCTAATTTGCAACTTTTAATACATTGTCCTAATAATGGGCTCTTTTTTTTTTGTAAATCAAAGTCCTCTCAAGGTCTACTCTTCTTATTACCCAAGGGCAGGAACATGCAAAGGGCAATGGACTAAGGTCCGTACTGGTCACAAATAACAAGGGAATGATAACGGAGGTACAAGCTCCTGGGGAGATAAACAGGGGGCCCAATCAGAGAGGAGTAAATGGTTGGGGAAGAAGAGAACCATGGTCCAAGAGATTGTTATGTAGCATTTGTATTTTAGGGGTTCAGTTTAAAAGGGGTGAGGGGACAACTCTATCTGGTGATGTCCCAACAGCAACAGACGGGAAACTTGATACAGAGAGGCTCCTTCATCATCAGTGTCGTCTATGGGAAGAGAATATTCAAATTACCTCTCAGTTTCATGGTAAATGACCTCTTAATAGTCTTCATTTTATGAGTTATGTCCAAGTGGAATTCCGTCCCATGGTGGCTAATAGTGGGAATGAACTGCATTTCTGTGGCTTTTGTATAAAGTCCTGATTGTGGGTCTATCTTATTGACGTTTGTATAATTATCCGATTCAATGATTTTCTGCCTCTGATACCACTGGACGGTGCACTTTTCAGGGTAAAATTCCTCTATAACACAGGATAATGTTGCAGGTTGGTTGCACTCAGGAACCTCTGGATCACATTTTATTTCACTTACACTCGGCTCACTTACTGTAATAGAAATACCGGGAAGTGGGTTATGGGATTGTAGGAACTGGATCACGTTACAGAGCGGATAGATTTGCCACTGAGATAAGGGAAACTACATTTCTTCCATTTTCTGATGAAGGCCCCCTCCACTGCACAGTGGACCCCCATTACTGCCATTTGCCATAGCTATGCATAAAAAAGGTTGGTGGTCACCATTTTATTCCTCTTCTTCTAAGAGCTCTCACTCCAGGAGCACATGAGGTTGAATGTAACCCAGACCTAATTTCAATTGCAGTTGCTCCTGGGAGAAAGACATTAAGAAGGCATTGGCCAACCCCACTTTAATTTCACAAGTATAGCAAATCAGCAGTATGGGGGTCCAGTGTTTTTCAGGAAATGGGAGAACGACCTCTGATGGAGGTTTATGGTTTTAAAATTTTTTTTTTCTCATTTAATATGGTTCTTTTTTTCTTTTGTACAAGCACTGGGAATCCATATGGAGATTATTTCCAGATAGACCAAAAGAACTATAGAAGAATATAAATATGATCAAGTTCTACTTACTCAGATATTTCAATTTCCAAAACACACACTTAGGATTTTGGAGACTCTGATGTTTAACTTCACACCTGAACTTCTTCCCAATGTCCCTCGCACAAGGGCTGTAGGTTATTCGGCTGGTACAATAGAACAACCCGTTGTTATCATGGAGTACTGGGTCAATGTTTGATTCCAAGAGCTCATCGTCCTTATACCAGGCAACTCCCAAGAGCTCTGGGTGGAAGGAATGGATTTTGCAGAAGAATTCCATAGTTTCCTTTAAAATTAGAATTCCAGTATTCCTGTTTATGGGATCCATAGTTGGGACAACTAAACACAGTAAAAGAAAAAGGCGAATTAATTTTTTGCATTGACTACAAATGTTTCCAATTTGCACCGATCCATGTATAAGTTCAATGTCAACAAAAGTAACATCATGCATTTCTGAGTTTAACAGAACAGAAATCATGGGGTCCATTGTACTTGCTCCCCTAAATTGTAATCCCACTGCCTTTCAGGGAAGCATGCAGCTGTCTAGGTCTCCAAATGGGACTGGGTATCTGCCAGGCCTCACATTTGTCTACCTCTGATGGTGGACCTGCTTATACACTTGATGGAACTTAAGTTGCTTGATGGAGAAAGACCAAGATGAACTTGTAGGTATAATATATATAAATGACTTACTGTATAACCTCGATGTCTACTAGAGAAGGACAGGAAAGAAGAAATAGAACAATAAATCTCATGGTACAGCTGAGATTGGCAAATGTAAACTCTTCTTAGTTATAAAGACCGTGATATGGGTTAGTGTCAACTGATACACCCACTTGTAGTTGCCTCTACTGCACATCAGTGGAGTTTCTCCATTTTGGTTGCCCTGCACCGTAATGCGTATTCATTTCTTTTTTACTTTTTTTTTCCACCACTTACCTGAAACCAACATTTCCATTCTTTCCTCTGCCTGGGAATCAGTTGCATAATGGTGAGTCCTGCAGATAAATGTTCCTTTATGGTCCTGCAACGTTGGCTTCATTGTCAGAATACTCAGAAAGCTGTTAGATTGGTCTTCATTGTTGGTCTCACGTAGGTGATGGGAATATTCAGACTCACTGGTTGTGCCACGATCCCAGCACAGAAGTTCTTTTTCCCGACCATTGGAATCTACTTTCAGCCAAGTGACAGAGAGCGGCTTTGGCTTGAACCCATTTATATCGCAGATTAGATACAGAGGTTCCCCACGGATTATACAAGGAGGAGATACAATCTCAGATAATTTGGGTTTTACTGGGAAATGAAACAAAAATGGCTGTTACAGATACTACAACACATACTGTATCATATATCATAGCATTACATACAGTAGATTTCATTTAATAAGCTTTAAAGGGTGACAACAACCAAAAACTGTTCTTATAGCATAATTAAAGAAACAGAAACAACGAGCAGAAATCAGCCAAGACTCCGGTGCCAATAATACCTTCTGTTTCTGCCTTATTCTCAGGCCTATTCATCACAGAACATCCAAGACTTTATTTGGAATTGGAGTTTGGCTGGAGGCCACATCTTGTGGCCAAGAAGTCATGCTCTCCTTTTATTAAAGTGGGGCACCTTTGTGTTAGCTGCACTTATTATTTGAATCAATATTTGGAATAAGTAAGTATTCTTCAAGTGTGGTAGCTCAACTTTCAGATGAGTAAAGTACAAATATGCCTTCTGAACATTGTCCTCAGACTGGTGAGGACTGCTTCCAACAGTAGCTGAATTCCACAAGTTTAGATGTTGGAGCTGGAGAAATGTGGCCAGTGGACAACAGACTGAAATATATTCTCAAGAAAAACAGGAAAATAATGCATCTACAGCAGTTGGGGAATCCAATCAGATTGCAGTGAGATGAAGGTCCAAGTTGGTATCAGCTGTACTGACTTTGTTTAAGGCAATCAGATGGCAGTAACCCATCAGGTGGTGGGACATCATGAAAGTCCTTCAAAGAATGTGCTACCCCTGTCAAAGTCCAGGAGTTGTCATCTAATTCTGATTATTGCCTATTTTAATGGAGTTCAAGGGGATAACATTGAAGAGGACCAACTGCTAAAGGAGGTCTTCCAGAAGAGCAAGGTGTGAGTAAAGATGTCATAGAATCCATGGATGACTATTTATTCCCCAGTGGAAGTTCTGCCTTGGAGGAGATGGAAACAAGCAAAGGTGGTGCTTCCATGTATAGTGGATTCCTATGGACATGCATTTTTGACATTGACATTATTGTAATATTATATGGTTTTTTGAAGCAACAACTTTCACTGTATCACTAAAAAAAATACAGCTATACTTTTATTCCAGTTGCATAAAACAAAATAAATGAGAGAAACCCACTCACCTCCATTAACCTTTAGAGGACAGGACACAAAATCTGGGAGTCTCAGGGCAGAATGAGTGACCCTCACAGTCAGTTCTGCTCCATCATCTTCCTCTATGTCTGGAGTTATATGGATTGTGCACTGACAGTTGGACATTAGGAATTTACTTGTTGTTATTAAAGGAACCATTTCCACTTGCAGAGGCCTCCTAGCTGGGTGTTGATTAGTCTCCCCATTCATCAATAAACCTTCAGTAGTCTCAGATTGATTATCTCTCTCTGTACACAGAACTTTTTGTGGCTCTGATTCCCAGGAGTCAATTTCCATCTCTTCTCCCCCATTTCTTTGCAAACACAATATAATTCTGATGGGTTTGGGTCGGAAACCAGAGATCTGGCAGGACAGAGTCGCCTTGTTCATATGCACCAAATCTTCTGCTCCAGTGATGGGAGAGAGTTTGGGGGGCTCTGTAACAAATAATTGAGTTGAGCAGTTCTTTGTTAAAATCTTTTCTATCCAAATAAACCCTAATACACTGAGCATGCTCAGATCAGCTGCCAGTCATCTCCTTCAGGTCACCAGCATACAGGCAGATAGAGAATGTGAATTAACTGAACAGAATAACAATAGAGTGTTTACAAGAGACAACATCATCATTCTCAATCAATCATCAATTGTCATGAACATAATAGTTCCAGCTATACCTTATATAGTCCCACAAGGCATTGGGCTTCATTATTCCTCTACAAGCTGAATTGCTACAGAATTGCTCACTTACATAAAAACAAGGTGTATCAAGGCTCACAGCCCAACATTTAATCCTATATTCCCAGTGAAGGATTATGGCAAAGGAAAATAGGATTTATGTCTCCCCCCTCACAGACTGAGCAGGTTCAGGGTACTGTTTATAGACCACCCCCAAACTGTAGGAAGGATTAGACTTTATCTTACCTTTCTTCAAAAATTTCCAGTAGAGAAAGTAAAAGAGACCTAGAAATATAACTCCAAGAAATGTCCCAACCAGAGCTGCAATAAGTAACTTGTTTTCATGGGGGGGCTCTGTAATGAGATAAAATAACAATGAAGATGGCCACATATCTCTGTGAAGGTTCTCAGCCATTCAGATCATGGTGAATCTATAGTAATAAGTGGGATGAAGATGTTTTGCTAGTGATCCAACTGGATTTCCCAATTCAGAATGACCTATACAAAGACCTTTATCTTGTTCTAAGGAATCTTGATGGAACAACTAGAGAACTTTAGCTTCACAAATCACTTTTAATTGCACTGCTGAAAGAGTCGCCTCTTCTTAGAAAACTCTCTCAGGCACAACAAGAGATTTCACTCTTCCTAAAAGTCAATTTGGAGGCCGGGATTTGCTCCCAGGACCTTAATCATTGGGAGAGGTCAAACTGCGCCAGAAGGTGTATGAGAAAAACAATGAAGGGAAACCTTTGCATATATATATAATAGGATTTTTGGGCCGGAAAAATTCCAATTGAGGAGTTTTCTTGCATTCATAATTATGTTTATTGGCAAATTCTTTAACTCTTGGGGCTTTAGAACCCCTTTCAGTAGCCTCCAGAGAGTTCCGCTTTCAATGGACATCACATTTTAATTTTTTATGATAGTCCTACATTAGTATTCAAAACAAATAATTTGATTCTAGGTTTTTTTAGTTCCCAATATTTTCCCAAATATTATACCAGATTATGTTATCCACAACCCCAAAGTGCGATGATCATGCCCAGTAATGCCCAAACATTTCATATGGACCCAAACCTGCAATCCTTCCTATTAGGTCTCCCAATTTCAAAGCTTTTAATTTTAATCCTGACTAAAATAGGGACAGTTTAAGGGCATGGTTTTAGCAGCATGATGCTCCCAAAATACAGCCTCAGTTCCCATTAACTAAGGTTTATTTATAAATAAAGGTTATTAATAAAAAAATTTAATTATTTTTCCCCATAAGGCAACAGTGGTCACTGGTTATTGGTTTAAAGCAGTGATCCCCAACCATTAGCTTGTGAGTAACATGTTGCTCTCCGACCCCTTGGATGTTGCTCCCAGTGGCCTCAAAGCAGGTGAATATTTTTGAATTCCAGGCTTGGAGGGAAGTTTTGGTTGTATAAAAACCTCAATGTGACAATCCACATAGGGGCTACCAAATGGCCATTCTCTGGACTTTTTTGGCACCCCAAGAATATTTTACATGCTAGTGTTGCTCCCCAACTCCTTTTACTTCTCAATGTTGCTCACAAATTCAAACAGTTGGGGATCCCTGGTTTGAAGGGTCACTAAACGCTGCTGCACTGCTGTTGCTGGACTACAAACCCCAGAATCAGATCAAATTCATGCCCCTTTAAGATGAAATACAGACAGTGCTGTGTCTATATAAGAACTTACCTGGTACAGAGAGAGTGAAATGCAGTTTCCGTTCATTCTCCAGGGACCTGTGTTTAATGATACACAAATATCTTCTCCCATCGTCCTCCAGTGATGGACTTATTGTTAGTTGACTTGTGACATTGAATGTTCCATCTTTATTCCCAGATGTGTCTCCAGTACAACTGTCCTTATCCACAGAGATGCAGTTGGTCTCACTGAGACGTTTCACCCACTGGATTGTTATATCTTTGGGGTAAAACCCACTGGCTTCACATTGAATGGTCTTCTCCGTTCCAAGAAGAACACTGACATCAGGAGGTTGCAAACTGCCAGTTGGTTGCGCTGCACAGAAATAATAATTATGTAAGTAACATTGTAGCATTACTGTGATCCTTCAGCACTCATACTGCTCTAATCTCACATGTAAGGGGGATTCTTTTAAAAAAAAAATGGAATTTCTTCTCTTACCAGAGGTGGATTTTTGACTGTTCCTGGTGATGCCACCTTAGACAACGTCTTGTGCCAATGCTGTAGAGTATGAAGTTCACCAGAAACCAATGTCCTTATCTCTAAGCACTAATACACAGGGTATAGCAGCTGGAAACTAAGAGGTAAGTATGATTTTCAGAGGAGGGTAGTACTGGGTGTGCCAATTTGTTAGTAGCCCCTTCCCTTTCATTAAAATGGTTTTGTTAAAGCCAGGCCAGCGTTCCTCTTCCCAGTAGAAGAGTAAACATTACATTGGTCAGGCTTTACAGTGGTCCTCAAACTTGGCCCTCCAGCTGTTAAGGAACTACAAGTCCCACAATGCAATGATGGAGTCTGACAGCCACAGTCAGGCAAATGCATTGTGGGACTTGTAGTTCCTTAACAGCTGGAGGGCCAAGTTTGAGGACCACTGCTTTAGAACAAAGATAACGATGGTTACGGCAAAGGGAGGTACATTGTTTCATTCCTTTAGAAATTGCAACTCCTCAATACAGAGAGTTTCAGTTGTTTCTTGTAACTTTGTTGTGGAGATGGGGAAGATGATTGTATTAAGAGATTTTTAATCTTCTTCCACATTGTACACGTTGCTACTTTATAACAGTTTTCTTGATACGGAAGTAAAATGTGGATGATTGTAACATGGGATTGGGTTTGAATTTAGGGAGAACTACATTGTGCAGTTCTTCTCTATAGACTCCAGATTGGTTTCTAATATGAGGATCTCCTCTAATGTAACACAGTTCTATTTCTTCTGATACTGATGTTACTAAACATTCTAATAAACTGGATTCATTAATATCTTTATGGGGCAGCAAATAAATGTCACTTACCTGACACCTGCAGGGTAGATTTAGCCAGTGCTTTATTAGGGGTATAAATGACATTACAGGTATATTCTCCTTCATCTGTGAACTGAACCCGGGGTAAGTGAAGTCCCACGTTGCCTCCTATAATGTCACTGTCTGATATGTAGGATCCCGGCCTCGTGGGGGTGTGAGTCCCAGAAATATACAGATAAACCTGCTCTTCACTTCCATTCAAGGTTTTCCGGGTCCAGTGGACAGAAAGAAGGATCAGATCCAGTTTCTGTTTGCCGAAGTCCGAGAATGTACACGGGAGAAACACATCCTGGTCCTTCAGTGAATTAATGGAAGTTTTGCTCATTACGACTTCTAGACAATCTGGAAAAAAGATAAAGAAAAGCAGCATAAACATTTCTATACATCTTCTCTAATGACTCACATTCTTGAAGGACCTAAACCTTCCCGATAGTGATGTGCAAATTTATTCACCAGGTGCGAATTCGTGGCAAATTCCCACGTTTTGCTGCCGGCGAATAAATTTGCAAATCACCCGTGAAAATTCGCTGTTTTTTTTGGACGTCAGCGTCCATTTTTTGGACGCTGGTGCATTTTCACAAATGAATTTGTGCTGGTCAACACCGGCATCCAAAAACTGATTTTCCCGCATTTACACCAACGAATTTGCACTGGCATCCGAAAACCAACGACGGCATCCGAAAACCAACGACGGCATCCAAAAACCAACGACGGCATCCAAAAACTGATGCCAGCATCAAAAACAAGGCATCTGCGCCTTTTCGAGAATTTTCCGCAGTTTTTCTAATTTCATAGGAAATTCGCAAATTTTTGGGCAAAACGGGACAAATTCACCCATAACTACCCCCCAATTCTCACAGTATCTGGTCTCCTACCTGAGCCCCCACCACTGCCCAAGTCCCCACAGGTTTTGGAACCACTAAAATGTAATAACCAATAAAAAAAAAAGAGCAAGTAAAGCAAAAACATCTCTTGTCATTTAAAGCCCTTTCAATACTGTGCCTGTAACTTATAATGAGCAATGAACATGAAATGATGATGATGATGATGATGACGATGATGATATTGGGGATGAGAGATGAGAAATGATCCAGACAAGTATCTAGTGCATCTCTAGAGGTTCCTCAGCATTACAGGGTCTGTAAAACAACACAGGGACTTGCCTAAAGCATTTTCTAAAACAATAAGTGTCACATGACTTGCACAGGGGGGGTAACTATAGAAGAAGCAGACCCTGCCACTGCAGGGGGCCCAGGAGTTATAGGGGCCCCATGGGGACCTAACTCATGTACAATTGAAATAAATATTGGTAAAACTGGTCAACCTCCAGACATTTTGGGGGCCTGATAAATAAATCTAGTTACACCACTGGACTTGCACAAATGTGCTTTATATTATATTGGCCAAATATTCACTTTATAGTATTTATTTCCTGGCTCCTCTGCTCAGAATATTCCACATCAGATAATTCCACCCGTTCCCTGTTATTACCCATAAACCCTGAACTGTCAGACAGGGAGGAATTAGAAAGAACTTACCAGTTCCCGGCAGTGAGTGAGAAATGAGTAGAAAGCAGATGAGTTTGGGGGCTCCCCAGCTGCTACACAATTCCTGCCGCACAATTAGGGCCCCCATGTTTTTCCTGCTTTTCCATACAAGTAACGAAGCAGAACCCCACCCAGAAGAGCAGTGGATTCTACTTTCACTTTCTAGTGAGTTTATTATTAGCTGAGACTGTAGGTGGAGGGAGGAGGACGGAAGCAGATACTGAAACTGGGAGGATATTACAGAAAACAAAAAATACAAATGAATTGACGCCTGAGGGGATGGTACATATTGGTGGGGCAGGAGTTGGAGGACAGGGGTGGCAGTGAGTTTTGGGTTATAATACTATGATGTAGTAGTTAAACTACAACTGTAAAGTGATTTTGGCAAAGGAGCAGCTCTCTTCTCAATATGACCACATTGAGGTGGGTGATATCAGGCTGATCCAATCATGGGCCCTAGGGAGGAATAGGGAGGGGAGGCACTGTAGTTCAGCAACAGTTGCAATCACAGCAGTAACAACAGCAGCAGCAGCAGGTGGCTCGGGTCGCAGCGGGCAACTGGTCCACATAGGACTGTGCCAGATATTTTTGCCACTACTTTGTGATCCATACACTCGCAGCAGGCAGAGGTGGTGGTAGATTGGCTGCCCCAGGCTACCTCATCTGCAGTGGGCACCAGTGAGTGGCAGGAGGTGGCATCATGTGTTAGCTCTGAGCTGGGGGACACTCCATCCCTCCTATTATTTGATCCTGAGGTGGACTTGGGCCCAGACACCCATGGTCTTTTTGATGATCGGGCAGGAATGGGGGGGCATTTATGTCTGATGAGGAGGAGGAGGTCATGGCACATCCCACATAACCAGAACGGGATATTGGGCAGGGTCCCGTAACGGCAGGGTAGCAGGCTGCTGGTGTGGGGTCAGACATCAATGTGCTGGATGTGGGAGTTGATGCCATGTATGAGGCAGGGTCTGGTCTGGGGGAGAACGATGACAAGGACGGACTCTGGGAGCCGGCTCAGGAGGATAACAGCAGCAGTTCAGGGGGGGATATGTGTGTTGTTGATGAGGAGGATGAAGAGCCGGCTCTACCAACCACTGCTGGGGGGGGGGGGCAGGCAACAGGGCAGCACTGCACCTTGGTCCAAAGCCTCTGGGTGTATGGGTGGGGACCATCCCTAGCCCTCCACAGCAGGCAAGGCAGTGACCCGCACTTCAGCAGTGTGGGCATTTTTCATGTGCCAGGCAGAGGACCAGATGGTAGCAGTGTGCCAGCTCTGCCAGCAGAAGGTTCGAAGGGGGCAGGCAGGGTCACATTAAGTTCCCATATGAAACGTCAATGATGTGGGAGCAGCACCAAATTGGCAGGGCACCAGTGGGCAGATGTAGGGTACTTCAGTGCAGAGCAGTGGCAGCAGAGTCAGCTCTGCCAAGTACTTGCCCCCTTTGAACAGGCCACACACTTTATTAGCAGGGACAATGCGTGTGTTAGTGATGTCATACCCCGGGTGTTCCTGCTCAAGTGGCCGCTAGAGGAGGGTGATGTGCCTGAGGAGGAGGAGGAGAGTAGGCCCCATAGGAAGGCAGAAGGGGCTGGGAGGCAGGATGAGGAGGAGATGGTGCCGCTGAGGAGGATGAGGGAGAGGAGGACTGGGTGCCTGCGCAGCATGGGGAGCAGGGCACACGCCACCCAACCACCCCAGCTATTGTCCGCGGCTGGGAGGGTACAGAGCAGGGGCAGGTCGAGTCAGATGACCTGCTGCATCTGGAGGTCAAGAAGAGGTTGTTCAGGGGGCTCCTCTTTTACAAGGCTGCCCATATGCGATCCCAAGGTCTGTTCCATCAAAGACCGGGATGATTGTTGGGTGGCCACTTTACTTGACCCACGGTACAAGACAAACTAGTGGAGACCTTCCCCCAGTCTGACACGTCTCAGGCCTCCACTACTCCACAATCTTCAATTGCATTTTAATTAATCAATTATTTTTTTTATTTCATTGCATTTGCAGAATGCTCCAAATTATGGAAAGGCTCTCTGCCATAGACTCCATTTTATCCAAATAATTACATTTTTTTCAATGATTTCCTTTTTCTGTGTAATAATAAAACAGTATCTTGTACTGGATCCCAACTAAGATATAATTAATCCTTATTGGAAGCAAAACCAGCCTATTGGCTTTATTTCATGTTTATATGATTTTCTAGTAGACTTAAGTTATGAAGATCCAAATTATGTAAAGATCTGTTATCTGGAAAACCCCAGGTCCAAGCATTCTGGATAACAGGTCCCATACCTGTAATAATA
>CM044437.1:135122-147336 GCA_024363595.1 Xenopus borealis | reverse complement strand
TGCAGAATTCTTCTGGAACAGCACTATTAACTGATGTGTTTTGAAAAATATTTTTTTCCCATGACAGTATCCCTTTAAGGTATGAAGATCCAAGTTACAGAGAGATCCATTTTCCATGAAACCTCCAATTCCTGAGCATTCTGGGTAACAGGTCCCATCCCTGTATATGTGATCACTCACAGCTCTAGGCGCCATCATTGCGGTCTGTTTTTCTCTGTTTTCTACTCCATGAATCACTTGTTTTCATTGATGAGGGAATGTTTTCGCCAGCCATAGAATAGAAGCAAAACTCCACATTCACCATTTTTTTATCAAAGCTGCAGCAAAAATTTACTGAGACAAAAAAGTCGCCAAAAGAAAAAACCCCCATTGAGAATATTCAGTAAATACAAGATATTATTACTCTCATCTCCAGTCACTTGTTACTCTGTTACATTATCATGAAATTTCTCTTTATTTATTATTCACGTGACTCTCTATACAGACGAGATTATTATTTTCACTTGCTCAGTGTAGAATTCAGAGACGTGAGTCACATGACACACAGCTCAGCTGGGAGTGCCGGGAGTTGCTGGGCGTTGCTACATAATGTGACTCCTCCCCTGCAAAACTGAAAGTAAATTCAGTGTCGCTCTGTTACTCGGCTGAACACGACAGAAACAAGTTTGTGATTAGGAAATGTTCCCCCTGAGAACTTATTAACATGAGGGATGGGACCCCCAAAGCTGCAGGAGGCACTGACATTCAGTATGGGGCCCCCCAGTTTCTTCTGGTTCCTACTGATCTCTCTCTCACTCACAGGAACAGGTAAGTGCAACTAATAGTTCTGTATAAGGGGTCTCCTCTCTCATGGCAGGGGCTGATAACATTTATTTCCAGGTGGAAATTCAATTTTTGTTTAAATAAAACAATTTTCCATTAAACTGTAGTTTCTTTAGACAAGCGGCTGCTTCTGGCCTTTGAGGGATTATAGAAACATCGGGTGGATTTATAAGAATATTTATACCATTCTGTTTATTGTTATCAGCTGAATATAAATAAGTGATCTTATTATCTGTGTTTATATATAAGGCTCATTAAGAGTGGAAATGGGGGAGTCGCCTGTGAAATCCCTGAGAAATAAAGAAGCGACTATCCCTTGTTCTATAAGTGACTGGGGCCCTGGAGACATGAATCTCCCCAAACTCTCATTTGAATGGACCCAGAGGTTCTTGAATGGAAGTGAAGGACAAGTTTATCTGTATGTGTCTGGGACTCACACCCCCACGAGGCCGGGATCCTACATATCAGACAGTGACATTATAGGGGGCAACGTGGGACTTCACTTACCCCGGGTTCAGTTCACAGATGAAGGAGAATATACCTGCACTGTCTTTTATACCCCTAATAAAGTGGTGGGTAAATCTGTCCTGCAGGTCTCAGGTAAGTGGCCTTTATCTGCTGTATCTTCATTTCAGGACAGAATTTCACATCTTTGCTCAGCAGCGCCCCCTCTGGCTGAACCCAGTGGGAGACATTGGAACCAATCACAGGGCAGGATTTGTCCAATAGAAACTCACCAGTTACTCAGGAAACGGAATCTTACACTTGGCAGTGATGTCATATTATTCCAGGCAGCCAATCAGATTCCTGCTGTCATTAATGGAATGATTGAGATACTCACATCACATAGAGTCATTCTTAGTCACCTACTTACTGGTGTTGCACCAAACAAATACACATATTAAATATACAGGATTATTATAGAACTGTCCTTGTATCATCGGATTTAAGAATGAGGGGCCCCTCCCCAAAAAGAGATTATTTGCTTTTATGCTTTAGGGTATTTTACTGTTTGTCTACCTGATTAATTTACAATAAATATTCATTTTTGCATTACGATTTGTCATAAAAGGTTACTACTTAGGGAATGTGTTTCCTTTTTTTCTTCTGTATTTAAATTGTTGTAATGCATGCACTATATTACTAATAACAGGTGTTCATTTCATTAACATTATATTTTCTCCCTTTGCTAAACACCATCCAACCCCTTCTTATACCTATCTAATGTATCAGCCTGTACCACTGATTCACTTCCCTCCCTGTAACACCCCTTTCCCTCCTTTCCTCTAATCTCATTGGCTCCCTCCTGTGTGCTGGGAGGAGCTACTGGTGAATAAAGCATCCAACCCCTTCTTATACCTATCTAATGTATCAGCCTGTGCCACTGTTTCACTTCCCTCCCTGTAACACCCCTTTCCCTCCTTTCCTCTAATCTCATTGGCTCCCTCCTGTCTGCTGGGAGGAGCTACTGGTGAAATGTTATTGTATGATCTTCTTATTTTATCTATACACAAATCAAGCATTTTCGTAACATAAGGGGTCAGCACAGTCATTATCCCATTCCTTCCTTCCACCCCCAATTCCCCTGTTCCAGTATCAGATTATTGTACAAAATAAATCACTTATTTCTGTCTATGCAGCTCCCCCAACTGCCAGTCTGACACCTACTGACATCACAATGGAGCCTGGAACAGAGAAGACAATTGTATGTAAAGCTGATGAGTTTTATCCCAAAGACATAACTTTCCATTGGATGAAACACATCACTGGTTCCAGGGTTGGTCTGCTACAAGAAGACGGAGTTTCCTACTCTCACCCAAAAAAGAACAAAGATGAAACCTACAATGTAACAAGTTTTCTGTGGATAAATCCAACACTAGAAGATAATGGGAATATATATTCCTGTAATGTGTCCCACAGATCCATGGAAACTGATCTGCAGTTTAATCTCCCTCTCTCTGTAAAAGGTAAAGTCTAGTCTAGAAATTGTGCAGAGCCACTAGTTCTCCTTTACATCCACAATCTCAGCTCAGCTTTACTCCTTGACTTAAAACCACTTTCACCACTTTACCACTTGGTGTAAAGAGAAAATAACATCACTTTATCACTGTATCATATAAACTGAACTTGTTAAAAAGGGGAAACAATTTGAAGACAATTTCTATTTCAATATGTGTCTGATGTTCTGGGGAAAAGTACAGGGGAAGATTGGATTTTGTTCTGGTTCTGTAGAGCTAGAGTTTGATCATCTCCCTACATTTATGTCTCCTTTATGGTAATATTTATATTGTATTGTGTGTCATTACAGAGCCAGATAAACAGGGAAGTCAGATTATTGCAGCTGTGATTGGAACGTTACTTACAGTCTTTCTTCTGCTTGTGTTCAGTTTTATCTACATGAGGTTCTGTATGAAAGGTGAGACGTAGAACTGATACACTGACACTAAACTTGTATAAATCAATGGATGAGAGACGGGACATTGAGAGGGAGGTACATGTTCTAATACTGGTGCCAAGTCCAGTTTAGTGCTGCCAACCCTGATAAACAGAGGCCCAGAATATTAGGTATTAGTCGAATAATATCCTTTCACTGACTCCCCAGTCTTCCTGACACTGAAGGACTGTAGCTTCACAGACCCAGTGTGTCTCACTATTATATTAATACCCAGAGTTATTAGACGTATCACTAATACTTTGTTTTTTCTATTTTATTAGAGGCGCCAAAACTCTCTCCCATTACCGGAGCGGAACATTTGGTGCATATGGACAGGGCGACTCTCTCCTGCCAAATCTCTGGGTTCCGACCCAAACCCATCACAATTACCTTGTGGCTGAAAAGAACTGGGGGAGAAGAGATGGGAATTTACTCCTGGGATTCAGAGACACAAACAGTGACCCATCACATAGAGGAGCAGCGTGTGGTTATTGAGCCAGAGAGAGAAGGGTTAATGAGAAATGGGAATAATCAGCCCCCAGCACAGAGACCACTGAGAGTGGAAATGTTCCCTTTAATAAGTAAATCTCAGCGACTGTCCAACTGTCAGTGCACAATCCATATCACTCCCGACATAGAGGAAGATGAAGGAGCAGAACTGACTGTGAGGGTCACTCACTCTACCCCGAGACCCCCCATCTCTGAGTCCTGTCGGCTGAAGGTCAGGGGAGGTAAGTGGCAAATAAATGTTACTCAATTCACCACCCCTAAAACATCAGATTATGGTCAAATAACCATTTCCAGGATGGCAGAGAAATTTATTAAAATGCTCCTGATTAAGTGTGAGTTACCCTTGAATGAGGACTCCATCAAGTTCATACATAATAAATAGTGTGAGTGAGAAGGTCTCCTTTATGCCCCATGAAAGCAGCAGCTCTGACTACAGATTAGTTATTAGAATTGAGGGTCCTGTCGGCTGTAGTGTCCCTGGCAGGGGTGGGTCCTTTAGTGGGTGTAGATACCCCATTCCAACACTGCCAGTCACTCCATGCTCCAAACTAACTGGGGACTATGGCAATAACCCAATAGCAACGTTTCTTTAACTCACTCATCTTTCTCATGGGCCCTACTAGGAGGAGTATTTAAGGTGCATGACCTTTTCATGAAAACAACCCTCTGCTAACGACCTTCACTGGCTCCCCCACCATTCATATCCACGGGGTCTTGGGCCATGGGGTCACTGATCCTTATTTGGCCCCTCTGTCTCCATTCCAGCACATTCACACATTCTGTGGTCATGGGGGTCTCCTCCCTTCCAGTTCCACCATTAGATAAACTAGTAAGAGCTAAAAATTTCAGTTCCTGTGCTAATATAAAAAATAAATTTCTCCTGATCAAATCTCTTATAGAAAAGTGTGAAAAGAAAGACAAGAAGCTTAATGCTGCTCATATTTGTAGAGGGTGCAATTAACTGTATAATTAATTCCTATTTCACAGCCAAACAAAGAGAAATTCCCAGTCTGACTGTCACCTCTCTTTTATTATTCAGTTAAACCCAAATTAGCAAAGATTGTATCCCCCCTCCATATTCTCCATGGAGAACGCCTGACTCTGACCTGTCCCATCTATGGGTTCAAGCCAAAGCCTCTCTCTGTTACTTGGCTGAAAGTGGATTCCAATGGTCGGGAAACAGAACTTCTCAGCTGGGATCGAGGTACCACCAACATCAGTGATCCCAAATATTCCCATCAGCTGGTGGAGGATGAGAGAGAAGAGAGAGAAGAGGAAGATCATATGAATTATTTCTTCAGCAATCTGACCCTGACACCCACAGTGAGAGAAGATCATGGGGTTCAGTACGTCTGTAGGACTCATCATTATGCAACAGAACATACAGCAGAGAAACATATGGAAATTCAGGTTTTAGGTAAGTACTAAATAAATTACAGCTTTTATTATAAAGAGTTAATGAGCTGTATTTCACTGGTCTCCCTCTGTCACAAAAAGGGAACCTAAACCCATGAGACATTTAGATTGTAAGCTCTGCTGGACAGGAACCTTCATCTTTCAATGTCCCATCACTTAGCGCACAATATTAATTGTATTGTACAGTACAGTGCTGTGTGCACAAGTAACACTTTGTAACTAAAAATGCACATACATGTTCTACTTATTGTATTTTTCTTCAATTATTTGTTGTTTTACTTCAAAGGCACATAAATATACACACAAATATGCACAAAACACTTTGGCTTTTGGTCCTCTGTCCACTGGTGTAAGTAGATATAACTGGGCCAATAGCAAATTTAATTTAGGGACCCAAATATTTGTAATTTAACTCATCAGTTCTTGATACCCCAGATCCATCTCACCAATCAGTTCCTCATACACCAGATCCATCTCACCAATCAGTTCCTCATACACCAGATCCATCTCACCAATCAGTTCCTCATACACCAGATCCATCTCACCAATCAGTTCCTCATACACCAGATCCATCTCACCAATCAGTTCCTCATACACCAGATCCATCTCACCAATCAGTTCCTCATACACCAGATCCAGCTCACCAATCAGTTCCTAATACACCAGATCCATCTCACCAATCATTTCCTCATACACCAGATCCATCTCACCAATCAGTTCCTAATACATCAGATCCATCTCACCAATCCGTTCCTCATACACTAGATCCATCTCATCAATCAGTTCCTCATACACTAGATCCATCTCATCAATCAGTTCCTCATACACCAGATCCATCTCACCAATCAGTTCCTCATACACCAGATCCATCTCACCAATCAGTTCCTCATACACCAGATCCAGCTCACCAATCAGTTCCTCATACACCAGATCCATCTCACCACGATCGGAACACCCCGATATCGCCCACCTCAAGGTGGGCATATCGGGGACAGATCCGCTCGTTTGGCGACTTCGCCAAACGAGCGGATCTAACCGTGTATGGCCACCTTAAGTCAAAGTATGAATCCTTTTGTATGAATCAGTTGAAAAGTATAGAAGATGCAAGTGTAATCATTAAAAGAAGTTGGCCAGATCACTGGTAGGGTTGAGGTGGAGAAAGTGTCTGTGGTTTTCATCTTGTTTGTTAATAACCTGGATTTATTAATAACCTGGAGGAGGACATTGAAAGTCCTGTTTTTATTTTTGCTGATGATACAAAATTGTGCAGAACTATAAGTCCCATGCAGGATGCTGACACTTTGCGGAGTGATTTGTCTAAATTGGAGAACTGGGCAGCAAACTGGAAAATGAGGTTCATGATGTTTGGTCATTACTTGGCACCTTCATCATGAAGAATAAACATGATTTAGCCATTCATGCATTCAAGTGGGTAAAGTTATATTTTCTATATTTAGCTGTGCCAGAGATGGATCCCATACAGAAATATCCAGAACTGCTTAATATTGGGGATGAGATGACTTTGTCCTGCCGAATCCATTCCTTCCATCCAATGAGTTTGGAAGTTTCCTGGTTTAAGGACAACGAGATCTTGGAATCAACCAATGACCCAATACTCACTGGTGCCAATGGGTTGTTCCATGTTACCAGCCGAATAACCTATACCCCCTGTGTGAGGGACATTGGGAAGAAGTTCAGGTGTGAGGTCTCTCATCCAACTCTCCAAAACCCTAAATGTGTTTCCTGGGAACTGAAACATCTCAGTAAGTACAACTTGCTCCCATTTATTTTATTGTTGGAGGTGGTTAATTTGTACTTGTCCTTTGTATTGATTTAACAGTGGGATAAAACTACTTCTACAAGTGCCCCTCAGACACACACACGGCAATGAAGATGTTTATATACTACTATACAGATATTTATACAGTTGCATAGGTTTCTGATCAAGCACCAAAGATCCTATTTTCCTTCAATGCCGAAATGTTATTTCAGATTGGCACTAAAGGAATATTACACAGACACGCTCCCTATACTGGGTCACAGAGAGACTGGAATGTTCTACTAATTCCTTTCATGTTCCTGCTGATATGATTGGATGGGAGAGGAACTTGGATAATTTCTGATTAAATCATTTTCTTTTATTATAACAAACATTTCTGTGTTATTGGGTCCTCTTTCCTCTCTCTGATCCATAACCCATTGGCTGAACTGATCCAGTTCTCACATCCCATAATCATCTGTTTCTATTACAGTAAGTGAGCCGAGGGTAAGTGCCATAAAGTGTGATCCTGAGGTTCCTGAGTGCAACCAACCTACAACATTATCCTGCACTATAGAGAAGTTTTACCCTAAAAACCTTATAATCCGATGGTATCGGGGGCTGGAAGTCATCAAGTCAGAAAGTGATCCAGAAGGTGCCAAGGAAGACCCAGAATCGGGACTTTTCTCCAGAAACACAGAAATACACATCACTCCCACTAATAATGACCATGAGACAGAATTCCATATGGTGATAAGTCACAACGCCATTATCTACAAAAAGAAATTTACCATGAAACTAAAAGGTAATTAGAAGGTTCCGTTACTGTAAATGTGATCACTGGTAAGAACCAATCTAGATTATCCCATTCAAGCTGAGGAGACCCAGTTAAAAGTCAAAGAGAGAAAGTGCCCCAAGGAGGGAAACTAAGATGATCCATTGTCTAAATAACATTGAATGGCTTTAAACCCATAATATGTGCTAAGGGCCAGAAAAAGGTGTAGGCAGAGTAGGAACATGCCTAGGGCATAAAACTTGGGGGTGCCAGGCACCTTCTCTGCCTCCTGCCCCTTGTCTTGCCCCGTCTCTACTATCTGGTCAGTATCTGCATCAGCTTGTACAGTCGCCTGTGTCCTTTTCACTTGAGCGTCCGTCTTTTGTGCTGGGTGCACGTCAAACTAGGGTGCTTGGGGTGCCTGGCTGGCCTAGCCCAACTGTTTGTAGAAGGGAGATACAGTATATTATAAACATATGGAGAGCAAGGGAAATAACAGGGTTCAAGTAGGGGAAGTTTAACACTGGAAGAAGGGAATATCCATTGGACATAGAAAAACAAATTCATTTTGACAAAAGAATTGACATTGATCACAGTTTAGTGTTTCCCTTACTGAATATTTAGCAAGTGTCCTGCAACACCCCAGATTAAGAGCAAGTGCGCCTGGGAAATCTATTGTGGGCACAACTGGGTTAATGGGGTTATAGTCGTTGCTGTTATCCCCAGTCACTGTAAGTCCCCAAACCTCCATGTTCTGCCAGAATGTTCCTTTTTGTTCATTTCATACAAGTGTGATACCCCATGTGTGTGCCCCCTGTGCAAACTGGGGGTGATATACAAAAAAACTCATTCTGGGCCAGATTTAATACTTGGGATGAGCAAATGTTTTTACCAATAACAGTTTTTTTTGTGAATTTGCTTTAGAATTTCTCCATGTCTTGACAATAACACACCATCTATTGAAGATGCTGTCCAGACACAAACCCATTTATTTACCATGGATTTCCCACACGTTACCCAGTTTTAGACACCCCCCCCCCTTGACCATCACTACATTCCATTGCCTTGGTTCTCTGAATTTAATAGAGAGAGCCGAGGACTCCATTCCTGATACATATTAATAGATGATATCACATTCCCCTTTCAGGGCTGCCAGTTATTCAAGAGATCATTTGTAATAAGTATCCCCCAAAATATGGGGAACCCCTAACCCTAAGCTGCGAGGTGATTGGATGCAATGCCCGAGACGTCACAGTGGAATGGCAAATGGGAAATAATCCAATAACAAGAGGAATGAGAACAGAAACCCAAACAAACAGAGAGTCAGTCTCATTCCTCCTCACACTGACGCCTACAACAGAGCATTATGGGAAATTAATCACCTGCCTGATAAAACACAAGGACCAACTAATAAAGAGAAATATCTGCCTGAAGCTGCCGGGTAAGTGCTCTGTGTCTGTGGGATATTTTGGGATAAGATTAGAGAAGTAACAATAGAAAGATCATGGCATTGGCAGGGGAAATTGGGTCACAATGGGGGGGGGCACTATATCTTCATCCAGTATCTGCCCCATGTCATTAACTGCCCATTTTAGTATCTTGACAACAATTTTCAAATCATATAAAACCTTTCTATGCAAAACAAACCTCCATGTTCTGCCAGAATGTTCCTTTTTGTTTTCTAACCAGTGGTAACTACTGCCTGCAGTCACGTCCAATCAGAGATTTCATGAATAAAATCATTTTTTTTTTTTAAACTGTTGTGTGTCATTGGAAACTAATAAATAGTTTTGTAGGGTCTGAAAATGTTAATTGTGAATTATTAGAAAATCAGCTGCAGTTTTTGCATTTTATTCTCCTATTTGTATCACCCACATCTTTGCCAGAAGATCCATCAATGAAAAGACCAGCAGATGAAGTGGATGGGTCAATAAATGCTCCAGTAGAAGTGGATGGGTCAATAAATGCTCCAGTAAAAGTGGGAGAGATTGAGTGTGTGACCCCCAACCCCAGTGAAAGAGAGTCAGTTACCCTTCAGTGTATAATTAAAGGACAAGATGTGCAACATGGAGACTTCTCCTGGAGTGATGGAATATTCCCCATTGATGAAAGTCTCATAGACAACTCCAACCTCACTGATGGCTCCGGTTGTATCTCCAAGGTCACCTTCACTCCTGATGATGGACACATCAGATTTGAGGCCACATTTAACTTTGTAACCACCGAGAGAACCTTCCAACTACCATGGGTTGGTGATTTGTGACAGGGGGTCTAAAACAGCCCGTTTAAAAACTCATTATAAATAACCATGTTTATTTGGTGCTTGATGTTCTACCATGGACTATTAATGGCAAGTGCGTAAGAGGGGAACACTATCCCAAAATGTTTTTGGCACCCAATGTGATGTGTCAGTGTCACATGACATTAATGGTTTCTAATGGGTTTCTGTTCCACCTGAGGAAGGGGTTGTCCCCCAAAAGCTTGTGCCACATTTTTCTGCAATAAATGAGTTCAAGCCATTTGCTGGCGTATGAGGGTGAGCTTCTTCTTACTTAATAAAACATTCCCATGGTTTGGTTTTTGGTACTTTTATACAGTAAGAAACATTTTGTTTTTTGTGATTCCAACTGCCAACAATGGGGAGGATTAGGGGAATTTTTGTGGCAGGTATAAGGCACAGAAATCACTGTGAATTTTCTACCAGGCCTGTGAATGTTTCCCCCCACACAGATGGACAACTTGTACTGATCTAACCAATCTCAATATATATTTAGAAAAAGCTTAAAAAAACAAGTTTCTAGGCATCATTTCAATGAATCAGTATTTGATAGAAAATCACCTGCAGTTTTTGCATTTTTTACTGTTTGTAATCACCCACATCTTTGCCAGAAGTTGCACCAATGAAAAGACCAAAAGTAGAAGTGGATGGGTCAATAAAGGTTCCAGCAGAATTGGGAGAGAGAGTGTGTGACCCTCAACCCCAGTGATGGAGACTCAGTTAAACTTCCGTTTATGATTAAAGGACAAGATGAGGAACATGGAGACTTCTCCTGGAGTGATGGAACATTCCCCATTGATGAAAGTCTCATAGACAACTCCAACCTCACTCATGGTTCTGGCTGTATCTCCAAGGTCACCTTCACTCCTGAACATGGAAACATCAGATTTGAGGCCACGTTTAACTTTGTAACCACTGAGAGAACCTACCAACCTGGGGATTTGTGACGGGGGGGGGGGGTATAATAGCCCCTATTTAAAACTCTGAACCTAAAAGAACCCATTTATAGTTGATGTTTGATGTTCTACCATGGACTAGTAATGCCAAGTGCCTAAGAGGGGAACACTACCCCAAATGTTTTTGTTGTGAAATGTGACGTGTCAGTGTCACATGAGGTCAATGGTTTTAAAGTGTTCCACCTGAGGAAGGGGTTGTTCCCCTAAAAGCTTGTGCCACATTTTTCTGTAATAAATGAGTTAAAGCCATTTGCTGGTTTATGGTGGTGATCTTCTTCTTACTTAATGAAACATTTCCATCTCTTTGTTTTTTGTACATTTTATACATTAATATACATTTTTTTTTTTTACTGGAAGTTTTAATTGTTTTTCATTTCAGACATCAGTGATGTGATGGAGCCTAAAAGAGTTACATGAAAACAAGAGAACAGGCAATTTTATGTGATTCCAACTGCCAACAATGGGGAAGATTTGGGGAATTTCTGTTGTAGTTATAAGCTACACAAATCACTGAATTTCCCCCCCATGAAGAAGGACTAATTGTACTGATCTAACCAATCCCAATTTCTCTTTAGAAAAAGACAAAAAGTCGTATGCTCATATGTTTATTCAAGTTTTGAGTTTCAGAAAGTCACATTCATGATGTATTTCACAAATAATGACTTTCAGTAAAAACCTGAATTCATTAATATTAATATAAAATAAATGTAAGACATAAGTGTAACGAGTGTCACTATAGGGGCCTTGTGTTACACACGGGGGCTCATTTATATCTGCAGACACAGTGGGAATTTGACCTTTATCCCTCAGTCAGTTGCTTGTTAAACCACTTTCACTGAAGGTCCAACCCAAGTCCTTTCTGTTTCCTCTTCTGAATCAGGGGCTGTTGCAGTTATTGATGCATGTAGGGTTGACACCTTTTCCTGAAAAAAATCCCGGCCTTCCTATATATTTAGCTTTTTTTTCCCTATTAATAACATTGGGATCAACCATCAAACATACCGGCCAGGCTGTGGCAACCCTAGACGCAGGTAGCTGTGTGACCCCTATGATTACTGACCCCTCCTGACCAAGCAGTAGCTCCATTGCTCTATCATCTCACTAAATCACTTATTGCACTTGTGCCCAAAGAATCAGACACTGACCCTCTGACTCCATCTTCACCCAGAGCCGCCATCAGAAATCACAGGGCCCCGCACAGCAACATTTTCTGGGACCCCTGGTCCCGCCCACCCGAGCACAGCCCCCCAAGTCCCACCCAAGA
>CM044437.1:43365-56740 GCA_024363595.1 Xenopus borealis | reverse complement strand
CCATTTCTACCCTTATTCTATTTTACACTTTCCTTGCCCTTTAATTCCTATGTAAGGAACCTGCTCTCTCCTAGAAATAAGTAATTGGTAAGTTCACTAAAGGGTGTGAGTTTTCGCCACTCCGTGCCACTTCGCCAGGCGCAAATTTGCTACATCGACACTAATTCACTAACATTCGGAGTTGCATCTCTGCAGCTGAACTGGTGATGTTCCTCTAGTGTTAATTCATCAGCTCCAGAGATAACGATCTTTCACTAGCACTCAGTTCTGCCTCGTGGAACTTCATTATTACACTAACACTAGCGCGGGTACATACAGGTCATATATATATGTCTTTATTAGAGATATTGGTGCAAATACAGACCAGCGGACCCTTATTATTACACATGTCCAAGGAAGCAAAATAAAGACAAAAGAGAAAAGAAGTAAACACAAAATATTTCACAGTTTTAAACTTTTATGGACAATCCCACTTATAAATATGAAAAGTCCCCAGCGTATTTTTACAAGTTTTATGCGATACAGGATATGATGTCACTGACATAGGATTGAGGAGGATGGAAGTTCATGTTAGAAGTTCATGTTAGATGTTAGAAGTTCATGTTAGAAGTTCATGTTAGAAGTTCATGTTAGAAGTTCATGTTAGAAGTTCGCCAGGTATAAGGTGGAGAAGGAAACTCTGCTGAAAGAGGGAAAGTTCTGTAAAATTCCCACTTGAGTGAAACTTTGCTATTGACGGTCTCTTTCATTGGTGAATTGTCCTCTACTCCTGTTATTTAATTGGTCATGTCCTGCGGATTTCTGGTGAATTTTCACTAGCGACGGCCACTTTGCCCTGTCGTATATCTGCCCTGAGGCCCTAATCAATGAGCAATTTGAAAGTATATTGGTATTACAGGATAACCTATAGATATGTTGGGGGCACTAAAATTAATTTTCTGTGGTGCCCAGTAACATTTAGTTACGTCACTGCTCTTTGTGATCCCAGAACAAAGTTTCCCCTTGACTGGACTGAAACCTGTACTGCACCCCCCCACCCCCTTAAAGATGAGGAATATTGAATTGCTCAGAAAGTCACTTAGTTCTCTACTTTGGGATTTCTTTGTTTGGGCAGAACTGGTCCCTGCTACAGCTTCTCCCTCCAGTGAATATTATCAGTTCATAGGGCACATACATTTCAAGTATATTAATTGGATCTGCCCCGGGTTATTGTCGTTATTACAATTACACAACAAATGTTTTGACATGTCAGTGTTTGTATCTTACTGTGACTTGAGATAAATGAAGGTTCAGTAGGAGCAGGATGAGGATGGGGGGTGTCTCCCAAAACCCCGAGAATCTCAACTCCCCCAACAAACCTTTTTTCCAACATCCTCAATGTTTTCTCAGCTCTTCTACTGGACATTAGTTTCACTCCCCATTGATCTCCAGTCAAGAGCAGAGATCTTCTTCCCAACCCTCAGGTGCAACATTGTCAGACAAAAAGAGAGTCAGACTGCCCCTCTGTATAAATATATTAAAGGGCATTAAGACATCCAGTATAAGTGCTTCAATAATACCCCCCATTTAAGCAAACAATTATGCCCATACATTGCAATATAAGCTGAACAGTAGTATCAAAGTTGGCGGTGGTCAACCCTACTCTTATAGGGTTTATTTAGAATTCCAACATATTCTACAGCTCTTCTTTATAGGGTTGGAGGGTATTCAGTCTTTGTAGTGTGATGCCTCACCCTCATTGGTGACCACAAATGGCCTCAGCAGAAATAACTGCAAAGCAATTTACCCAAAACCTCAGCACCCTGAAGGCTCATGGAATGGTTCTCCTACTCTTGTTGAGCATTTCCTACAGCCTATATATTGTTTATAGATCACCATGTATCTCATGCCAGTTGCAGTTGGTAGGTTCTCTCAGTGGTTACAAAATTAAACGTGGCCTCAAATCGAATTTTTCCGTATTCAGGAGTGAAGGTGACCTTGGAGATGCAGCCGGAGCCATCAGTGAGGTTGGAGTTGTCTATGAGGTCTTCATCAATGGGGAATATTCCATCACTCCAGGAGAAGTCTCCTTGTTCCACATCTTGTCCTTTAATCATACACTGAAGGGTAACTGACTCTCCCTTCCTGGGGTTGGGGGTCACACTCTCAATCTCTCCCATTTCTACCTTCTTTTGCACTGGAACTTTGTTTCTTTCAGTCGCTTGGGAAAATACATTTTCATTGACATTTTAGTAGGACAGTAGATTTTCAGCTTTGTGACAATAAACATACAGTTTGCCCTCACCAGGTCTACATTCACGTACATCTCATTATTATAAACTAGTTCAGCACATTCACATTCATCTCATTATTATAAACTAGTTCAGCAACCACTTGCATCCAATCAGTAATTTACCTGAAAGGTATCTAGGAATAATCTGGCAATGCTTCCCCTTCAAATCCAAAGCCTAATAAAATGTGCACTTGATAGGGCTGAACATTACTTAAGTCCCTGTGTAGTTTTTGGCTACAGACAAGACAACACAATCTGCATTCATCGGATGTATTTGTTGCTGAACTGTTGCAGCAGGCAGAGGATTCTCCTGTTTGATCTAAACTTTTATGGAAAGTAAGAAAATGCTTTGATTCTGCCCAACCGTGAATTTTTCAAGAAGGATTCGGCCAAACCACGACTTGATTTCAACCTTAATTTGCATATGCAAATTGAGATATGTAAAAGCAGGGGTTCTACTGTATACACAGTCCCTTAACTGCAGGGTTTACACCTTCCACCCAACTCACCATACAATAAGACCACAACTAACTCTTCTATAACTTTCTTGGGTGCGGGTGATGGAAACCCATCACACTAGGTTGCACCCACCTCAAGCACCAAAGAAACATTTTATTTAATATATAGGAGGAAGGAGAATTAGAAGTATATGGGCATGAGTGTGTGTATGACTATTAGTTCCTATTCCAAACTGTGTAAACAAATACTGTACTTGGGGAAGATGAATACATTGATATTATTAGGAATATCACTTACCACTCAGGGTTTGCTTGCCCTTGGGTTCATCCCCTATAAGTAAAAAATATACAAATAATTAAATGGGAAAAAGAAAATGACTTTACCACTGGACACATGATTAATTTTTTTGCACCAGATACAAACATTGCCATTGGAGCCAGTTGCAAGGATTCCTGTTGAATTTGGAGTTGCACCTATGGGTGATGTTACCAAGGATGGATTCCAGTGTAGATCTTATAATTGGGACCCAAATAGGGCAAAGACCTTACCTCTGAGATTTAACTGGAACTGTTTCCCCTTGATTTCTCTATTGGCCGTGACTTCACATCGAATGAACTTGTTATGGTCAGTGTCGATCAGGGTGTATCTCAATGTGCTGGTGCAACTGTAAAACCCATCGTCTCCTACACGGGGCTCTGTGGTTGTTATATTTGCTGTAAGCGGAGTGAAGGACTTCAGCCACTTCACTTGGAGGCCTCTTGCGGTGAATCCAGAGATGGAGATATGAAAGTTGGCTTCTCTGTTGGCCTCAGGTCTTTTGGGGGACACTGTGATTTCAGATAAGGTGGGTGGGACATCTAGAAGAGAAAATGAGGCAAAGTTAAAGTTTCTTATTTATTTAACTGTTAATTCCTCTAAGGATGAGTAAGCTCTTCCTACCCGGCAGCCGTAGAGAGATATTCTTCTTCATTGGCTGCAGAAGGTCCTTGTGCTTTACCAGGCAGGTGAATAATTTCCCATAATGCTCTGCTGTAGGTGTCAGTGTGAGGAGGAATGAGACAGAATTTCTGTTTGTTTGGGTTTCTGCTCTCATTCCCCTTGTTATTGGATTATTTCCCATGTGCCAATCAGCCGTGATGTCTCGGGCATTGCATCCACTCGCCTCACAGTTTAGGGTTAGACTTTCCCCGTATTTTGGGGCCAGATTACTGCAAATGATATCTTTAACTTGCGGCAGGCCTGAAATGCAGCAGATATTAAAATACAGATAAAAAGATTCATTCACGAACACGGCAAAATACACAGGTCCCAAATGAGTTGAGAACTGACCAGTCAAAAAATAAAAACAACAACAAATGACTTTCTTTTCTTGCATCTAAAATGACATTAATGGAACATTATTATTATCATTCAATATTATTTTCACTTTTCTGCTTAAATGTTTCCTGGTACATAGACGAAGCGATTGGGGATTCATATTTTGTTGCACCGTGAAATAAATCCTGCCTGTAGATGGTGCTAGAGTGCGTTTAGTTTTCTCTACATTCTGATGGACTAAGTCTATTGCACTCTAGCACCATCTAGAGGCAGGATTTATTTCACATTCCAACAAAATATGAAATCCTGATGGTTCAGACCTTTCTACTGTCTTAGCTCATTCTCACCTACAAATCTCCCTTTAAAGGGACAGTAAGGCAACAGTGCGACAATCCATCGTGCGGCGCTCAGATTCTCCTCCCTGGCTATCTCCTATAGAAGGCAGGGAGGAGAAATCAAGTGCAGCACGATGGATCGTCGTCCTGTTGCCTTTTCTGAAGAGGAGCGGAAGCAGAGTATCGGTAAGTTATTTCTTAATAAAGACTTTGTGAATATAAAGTTAAATGTGTCTTGGTCTTTTTTTTTTTCATTAGGTACAAACTAAGTTAAAAAAAAAATGTGTTACTGGTCCTTTAAGCACCTCTTCACCAATGAAAACAATCTCAGGTTGGCCAAAGAAGCCCTCCATAATTTAGATTTCCCTTTAGTAACTTTGCCACCTTTTTATATACTTCATGTATTCTTGGATTCAGGAAACAATGACAACGGGCATTTTGCCAAAAAGGGACACTAGGGGGTTATTATTATTAAAGTCCAAATGCCAAAAAGTCTAAATATTCAAGATTTTTTTTTTACTATAAAATACAAATTTTCATTGGAAAAAAAACTTTTCAAGATTTATTATACCCCAAGGATGGAAAAAGTCTGAATCCGAAAATCCAAAAATCCTCCATCCAATCTGCTGAGGTTGTATTTAAGGCAATGGGAGAGGTCCCTATCCTATTAGGACGTTTCGTATTCCTATACTGGAATTACGCCGAAAATCCAACTATTGCAGACTTTTCTAACAAAAGAACTAAAAAATCAGCCCGAAAAATTGTGCGATTTGGGAAAAACTCCAAAAACCATTGTTAGTTTTTTTTTTTATATTTGTCCCCGATCCCTGAATTTAATTTTTATTCAAATAGTCAGAAAAATTGGAGGCCCATTTATCAAAGTTGAAATTTATCTCAGTATTTTCTGGAAAATACTCATTCATCAATACATTTTCCTGAAAATTTCCTGTGCTGCAAAACACTGATTTGTGCCCGAAAACCGCTAAATCTTGGGATTATTGCACAAAACCCAGTGGAGATCAAGATATCTTCAGGACTTCTCCCACTGACTTATATAAAACCTCAGCAGTTTTTCAGATTCTGACTTTTTCCATCTTCGGGGTCTAATAAATCCAGGAAAAAAAAAATAGTTCTTTATAGTAAAAAAGCACAATTTTTTTCGGGTTTTTGGCATTTGGACTTTAATTAATAACCCCCTAGTGTCCCTTTTCGGGAAAATGCCCGTTGCCATTGTTTCCTGAATCTCTAGTCAGAGCAGCAGGACCACCTGGTACTCAAGGCAACATTGGTTACATTTTTTTTTAAAATACCAAAAATCAATGTATACAACTTCATTGGTGTGTGTATGGGCAGCTTTAGACCTGGTAAAAGTTCTAAAGTTAAGCCTTTAAAGACATTCAACAGACTCAGCTCAACAGATAGGACCCCTTTCTTCCATACCCCAAGTCACAGATTCAAGGTGGGTATATTTGGTGAAGGTCTAGCTAAAAAGGGATTATGCTAAGCTTATGTCTCAATCAATGACTGTGATTTACCCTGTCTCAACACCCCTTCTCAGGTTCCCCAGTTACACGTACCTTTAAGTTCTATACAGATTGTCCTTTTGACAACTTGTGCCCCGACAGTAACCTCCAGCTGGAACTCTGTCCCATGGTCGTTAATGGAAGGAACCAATGACACTTCTGTGGTTTTAGAGAAAAGTCCTGATGTTGGGTCTTCCTGTAGGACCTCTGTATAATTATCACAAGAAACAGCTTCTGGTCCTTTGTACCATTGGATGGCGAGGTCTTTAGGATAAAAGTCTTTTATAAGACATGATAATGTTGCCACTTGGTTGCTCTCCAGAATTTCAGGATTGCGTTTTATGGGACTTACACTCGGGTTATGAACTGTAATATAAACAGAATCACAGGGAAGGTGATTACTAGACTGTAGGAACTAATATCATGTTGTGATACATGTCCTGGGCACCCAAAACGTCTTACTTTAAAGAGTATGAAATGTCATTATAAGATTACCATTGTGTTCGGTTCCCAACAGTGGAACCCAGATTATAAGACAAAAAGGAAAAGTTTCTACTTACTGAGATGTTTCAGTTCCCAAGAAACAAATTTAGGATTTTGGAGACTTGGATGAGAGACCTCACACCTGAACGTCTTCCCAATGTCCCTCACACAAGGGATGTAGGTTATATGACTGGTGAAACTTAACAGACCAGTATCATTGGCAACACTTGGGCTGTTCTCTGTGGACAAGACTTCACTTCCTTTATACCAGAAAACTTCTACGTTTTGGGGGTGGAAGGAGTGGATTTTGCAAGAGAACTTCATCTCTTCCCCAACACATGGAATCTCTGGGTATGCCTTGATTTGACCAAGTTCTGGAATAGCTACAAAGTAGATGAGAGAAGACTTTTAGCCCTTTCAATGGCAGCAACATATCAGCTTGGACTTGGGTTGGGTTCAGATCTGATTCTTACAGGCTGGTGATTGGGATGTGTGTAACCTAATATCATATTTCTGAATCATTTAGTTATTGATTATATTCTTTTGTATGTGCTTAAAACTATTCAAAAGTACTGGCACCACTGTATCAGTGGTAGAGCAGAATGGGATTATTTATTGATTATTCACACTCAAGCCCTGGACTGCCTTGTTCGACCCCAAATGGGAAATGATCTTGAGTTCTAATTTAGAAATCGGATCATTACCTAAAACACACATTTGCATTCTTTCTTCTGCCCAACTATTTGTTGCATAATGAAAAGTTCTACAGATATATTTGACTCCATGGTCTTCCTTTACTGTTGGCTTCATGGTCAATAGACTTAGGAAGCTACTGGAATAGTCTTCATGTACATTCTCTTTCAGGCAATGTGAATATTTAGAATATTTTATGCAGCTTTTTCCATCTTCCCAGGACACAATTTCAGTTTCCTGACCCTCCGAGTCCAACCTCATCCAAATAATGGAGATCGGCTTTGGCTTGAATCCATTGATGGGACAGGTCAGAGTCAGGGATTCTCCATGGATTATACGAAGTGGAAATACGATGGTGAAGAGTTTGGGTCCAACTAAATATGAAGAGAAAATACATGTTCAGAGGCTGAAAAGGAATCAAATGGGCTTTACATGAAAGAAACTGGATACAGAGAAAGTCTTGGGGCAGGACAGAAACAACAACAAGCACTGGTAGAATATACATTATTGGGAACAAATAGATATTCTGTATTTATTTTATTTAAATATTGAATGTGACATTTTCAGAAGAATAAAGATCTGTAATATGTGAAGACCAACGTACTTACCTCCTTCCACCTTCAGAGGACAACTAACAGAGCTGGGAACCCTCAGACCACAGTGAGTGACCCACACGGACAGTTCTGCTCCATCATCTTCTTCCAAATTGGGAGTTATATGGATTGTGCACTGACAGTTGGAAATACAAAGTTTCTTTGTTTTTATCAGAGGAACCATTTCCAATCGTAGAGGCCTCTGTGCTGGGGGCAGATGATTGTCTCCATTACTCACTAAGTGATGGGTCTCATCGAACTCAATAGCCACAGATGGTTCCTCTCTCTTTGAAGACAGATCCGTTTGTGGCTCAGATTCCCAGGAGTAAATTGTCAGCAGTTCTGCCCCTTTTCTTTTCAAGCTCAATATAATTTTGATGGGTTTGGGTCGGAACCCAGAGATCTGGCAGGACAGAGTCGCCTTGTTCATATGCACCAAATGTTCCGCTCCGGTGATGGGAGAGAGTCTTGGGGGCCCTGTAACAAATCAATCATTTCGAGAGCATTGCTATAAACTGTCACTTCTATTTAGGGTTTGGGTAGAAGTAGTGATCAGATTTTCAGAAAAGAGAAACAATGTTGCCTTCAGTTAAGTACTTAAATAAGAATCCGTAATGTACCCCCATCATATTCTGACTTGTGACTCTCTCCCAGTTTAGCCCGTGCCACAATCCCACATAGTTTCTGGTTGGGGTGAAGTTGCCCTTCTTTTAGGAGGGATTTAATTGAGATTATAAAACTGAAAACATTTATTTGAGTGAGACAATAATATAATTACAGTTGGGTACAAAGCTCATATGTGCCCTTCCCTTGCTGAGTTCTAAACTATGTTTTTACCCTTGGTTTTAATACCAATCATGTGTTCAAGGAGAGGGACGTGCAAACACAGTTTAGCTCATTACAAGGTCTAGGGAAAGTCATACAGTTGCCTCTGGCTCAATAAGTGAGTGCTTATTTGTACCCTGGGTACCCCTGGAACTATAGTGACACCCCAATGTTTCTATATATCTGTAACCTTGTTATGAGCTAAGGGGGCCCAGTCTGAAGGTCAGTTAGGGGGAGATTTGGGGTGCTTATTTGTACCCTGGGTACCCCTGGAACTATAGTGACACCCCAATGTTTCTATATATCTGTAACCTTGTTATGAGCTAAGGGGGCCCAGTCTGAAGGTCAGTTAGGGGGTGATTTGGGGTGAGTGCTTATTTGTACCCTGGGTACCCCTGGAACTATAGTGACACCCCAATGTTTCTATATATCTGTGACCTTGTTATGAGCTAAAGAAGTCCTTGAGCAAAGTTAAGAGAGCAGTGCAGTAGAGAAGTTATTGTATTTGAGGCACTTACGTTTTCTGATGAAGATAATATAACCAGAGACGGCTAAGGCCACAACAATTGTTACAACGACTGCTGCAATTACAGCTCCAATAACTTGACTGGTTTTGTCATCTTGTTCTGAAGGATGTGAAATAAAGAATAATCAATATATTTCTTATATCATTGGTTCTGTAGTTTTTGAGCTTCTATGCAACCCTCTAAATCTGAAATAACTCACTTTTACTTTTATTGTGATGTGTTTGGGTGAGAAGAATTGGAGGGAACTTTAGCAGAAGTCTGGGCAATGGAAGTATATGGGGCAGAGTTGCTATCAGTTGTAATAGGCTGACTATACTACTAAGTAATCTGGAGTAAGCCCTCAAGAGGCTTCAATTATTAGCCCACCAGTAATCTTAGCCCGCAATTGGTGGGCCCTCCCAACAAATAAAATAAAAAGTCACTGATCCATCCAACAATGCCCCAAATTATGTCATAGCACCACCCTGACCACTCCCCCTCAAGTTCTGCCCCTTTTGTGACCAACAAATCATATCATTCCATGGAGTCAGTGACTCAGTTCAGTGGGTGGGACTAATTCACTTTGATGGCAGCTTACATAGGGAGGGGTACAGGTAAACCCCAATAATACTAGTCCATTAGGACAGCTACAGTACAGGCTCTTCAGGTGCAACTACAGATCAGTTCTAGTCTTGTTAAAGGCAGTGTTTAAATTGTAGCATTATTTTCACAGTTTAGCCAATCAGTGAGGAATCTGCTAAAATCTGACTCTGTGACCGTGGGCAGAACAGTCCAATCCCACCTTTTACAGTCAGAGTAAAGTTCAGCTTCTGTTCTTTTTCCAAGGATCTGTGGGAAATGATACATGAATATTTATCTCCATCTTCGTCTAGTCTAGGGGTAACTGTCAGATGACTGGATATATTGAAGGTTCCGTCTTCATTGCCGATGGGGTCGGTGGTGCAGGTTCCTTTGTTGAGTGGGACACACCTGGAGTCACTCATGTACTTGACCCACTGAATTGTTATATCTCTTGGGTAAAACCCAGTGGCTTCACACATCACTGTCTTCTCCGACCCAGTCTGAACTACAACATCAGTAGGTGCCACATTGCCCTTTGGTTGCACTGCAGAGAGACATTGTTTGTTACCCGGATGGAATAGTCATTTGTCATGTAAAATCTAAGGCTTGTTGTGACCAAGGAACAAACTGTTGGTATAACTTTTACCTTGACCCACAACAGCCAATTAGTAGTTTGCTGGGACCGTACAAACCCAGTAGAGCTAATGAGAGGGAAATGCTGATTGGCTGCTTTGGGTGCCAATACCAGGTCATGTGTATTTCTTTTTTGGACCATTTAGACCTTTAGGAGCCATTGACTCATGTTTATCCAAACCTACTGATGCCCCATTATTCTTAGGGGTAAACTCTAAACTCATGGGGGTTTATTGAAAGTCCACTGCTCTCCATTCATTTCTATGGGATATTTAAAGGCGTATTTATCAAAGAGTGAACTTTCACTTCACCCACTGATAAATAGGCCTTGCAAAATCCCATAGAAATGAATGGAGAGCTGCGGAATTTCCCTCTAGCGGCGGAACTTCACTCTTCACTTCAATCTTTGATGAAGCTACCCCTTAAATTCACTCTTTGATAAATTTACCCCATGGAGAGAAACAGAAAGTTACATTGAGCTTGAGAATAAATAAAAGCCACTTACCTGACATCTGCAGGGTAGATGTCCCCTCAGCTTTATCTGGGGTATAAAAGACGGTGCAGGTATATTCTCCTTCATCGGTGAACTGAACCCGGGGTAAGTGAAGCCCGGCATTGCCAGCTATAAGCTCACTGGTTAGAATGTAGGACCCCGGCCGGGCAGACTGGTGGGATTGAGAGGGAAATGTATAGACAAGTTGGTTATTGGCAGATTTATTAGTTAGGGTCCACCTGACAGATAGTTGCTTGGGATCCAGTTGTGAATATCCAGTAATGGTACATGGAATGAACACGTCATGGTCCTGCAGTGCTTTAACCAGTGACTCCCCCATTTTGATTTCCAAGGCATCTTAATGGGAAGAAAGGAAGAAAAATAGCAAGAATCACTATAATGGGTCTTATCATTCCTGTACTGTTCCTGTCTACAGTGTCAGAACCTGATCATGCACACGAACTCCTGGGGCGTAACCTGACAGTTGTGAGCCAATCAGAAACATGCCAGACATCTCATTCTATGGAAAGACAGAAATGGCACTGACTTTAGGAAAGATATGGCTGCCGGGCTGATCCACCTGTTTGGTGTCAGGTTTGGAAATACCAAGGTTCTAACAACGAGGATAAACCCCAACATTAGAGATGATGGTGAAGAAGTAGAAGATGCAGACGACAGGGCCTCCTGACATCAGTTATTAACATAAGAAATACAATCCGGACTGAGGAAAAGATCTAAATAATCTTCCAGTTCACTGACGTGTCTATGAAAACTGGTCTATACAGACTACGGGAATGTCTGGAATTCTTTATGGACCAGGAAGAAGCAGAACATGAAAAACTAATGTCTTTGAACTTCATGTTGGCACCCGGGTCCTTCACTAGAATACACCCAACCTTCAACTTAAAGCTGGTGTTAAATTCACTGTATTATTACTAATAGGTGAGTGTTCCCCTCAGTACCCCATGTAGTAACAGTCATACGCCTGTGTTATTTCAGTAATATGAATGAACGCTCAATATCTTCCACAGGTTCCAGATCATTATAGAGACAGGGCCTAATATAACCCGGCTTAATGATGTTATAGAGATGTCACTTCTACTGTATCTACTAATTATTACTTATTACTCCATTTCATTATCCCCTCTGGCACATGGGCAGCAATAGAGTTTCTGTGTTATTAACTCATGAGCCCACTGACAATGCTGCACTCTGAGTTCAGCTTAGAAAGAGGTTCTGCAGCAGCTGCAATACTTACTCCAAGCCACAATCACATTCCTGGGACACAAAGCCAAGAACATAAACCTTGAGGCACATGTAACGATAACTTTATTTTCAGAGCCAGGCCTCAATAGCAATAATGCGAGACAGATCCCTCACTTGATACTTAGTATTACTATACAACGTTGCACAGAGTTACACAGCCCATACTAGGAGGGTCTAAGGCTTTCTATAACAATGAAGCTGGTCTCCATGACTAGATACTCAGTATTAATATACGGAGCTGCACATTGATGCAGGGAAGGAAACAATTAATCTTACCTGTTCCCGGCAGTGAGAGATACAACAGTAGGATCCAGAGGAGTTTTGGGGGTCCCTCCTGCACCCCCAGGAAAGCCATCTTGCAGAAACTTGATCTTAGTTCCTAGTCCGTCGTATTGTTCCGTCTCTCTATCTCTCATGGCCAAGTTCAGACCTGAACAGAAATCTTTACTTTCACTTTAGAGCCGGTTTGTTGAGAAATGTCGCTACTTCCTGGAGTACAAAGGTGATTAATTACACCTTGTTGTGTTTTTATAGCCGAGGATGAGCAGAGTAAGTAATAAGTGGAGCAGGGACTGTGATAAGATAACTGACTGTATCCAGCACCATGTTATGCTGAATATTATCATTTCCTCTATTAATAATAATAATACTCTTTAGATTTTGGGTGGGGGAGCTGTGGAAATATAAACTATATGAAAATGTGAAATCTCTTTGTTCCAAACAGTAAAGCGTTAGATTTCACATATGGATATAATTTCTAAGTATAATGGCTCATCTCTCCCACTCTTGTCTCTTTCATTGTCATGAGCTAATCAGTCAAAGACAGTGTTTGCAGCAGTGCAGTAAATGAATGAGAATTATCCACATTTAACCGTATCTGGTCCTGACTGTAGATATAAAGAAGGGGCAGACGCACTGCAGAGAGGTGAGAACTGGGGAGGAAAAAAAAGATAATTTTCTCTAATACTTACCCTAATACTTATTACTTACTTCTACAGACACTCGCCTGGATACATCAAAGTACCTACCTCTTTCCTTATATGAACCTACAGTCAGGTACAGCATTGCTCCCTCTTTACTAATGACTTTCAGGGATTGTTACTGTATAACTTGTTTCAATATTTCCCATAATTAGTCAGTTCCATGAGGCAGTGTATACCCTAATATATATGGGACATAATAACTAAAGGGCACGGACTTCCCCTAAATTTCGACTCCGTTCATTTATCATATGTTCACAAAGATGTTGTATATTTATATTAATTCATAAGTATCTCCTTGTAAATATAATCTGCAGGTATTTTATTGTAAATTCTGCATTTCCCAGCACATTTTCTCCATATTTCAGTTATTTACTTAGGCTTTCACTATCCCTCAAGTCAGTGCAGATGAGCC
>CM044437.1:27592-40771 GCA_024363595.1 Xenopus borealis | reverse complement strand
AGTTGAGTATATGACAGTTGAGTGTATGACAGTTGGGTGTATGACAGTTGAGTGTATGACTGTAGAAAATTCTGTATCTTTAAAATAATTTGTGTAAGTTCTATGGTCAACAAAGACCACTCACCAAGGTGATATTTAAGTTTATTTAATGTGTAAAAATGTGTTACAGAAAATTCATACAAATTATCAAATATTTAGCCAGTCAAATATTCAATTGACATCCTACCAAAATAATATAAAAATGTATGTATATATTAATATGTTGTATAAAATGTATATGTCTGTATTGTGTGAGAGTCCGTGTGTATGTCCTGAGTGTGTGAAACAGAGAGAAATGTTATTGGGCAACCCTTTTGAAATAAAAAATAACAAAATGGTATAAAGGTGATCCCTTTATTGGCTAACTAATATAATCATAGCAAGCTTTCAGAACATTTTAGTTCCTTTTTCAAGCTGATTACAATATTTAACAATGACAGTTGGGTGTAGGACATTTGGGTGTATGACACTTTATGTGTCCAATTATGTCCATTAATTACTATATTAGTGCACTGATCAGTGGTGGAACTACCCAGGGGTGCAGGGGGGTGCGAATGGATCAGTGTTCTCCACCCTCTCAGGCCCACCAGTGGTTCTAACTCTTGCAAATCCATTGCGATCTTGCCTTGCAGAGGCCCAATGCCTGGTAGTTCCATTACTGATCCAGACCCAGCAGAAAACACAATCAAGGTAACACAATGTAACAAATCCTCTGCAATTTGTCGGTTAGTTAGTCAGGGGTGTCACAATTTGTTATCAGCTGTGCGTAATATTTATAGTTTCACAACAACACATAACAGGGCAGTCCCTCTCTTTTGAAAGCCATAAGCGGGGAAGAAGGACAAGCCTATGAAACTATTGTTTAGCTCATGGCAACCTCTCCCCTGTTTATATAGGAGAGGATCAAGCCCAGTTAGATCTGTATTTTGGTGTTGGTCTGGGCAGTCCCTTTCCTTTAAAAGCCATAAGTGTCGGAGGAAGGAACAAGCCTGGTATTGGCAACCTCTTCGCTTATACAAGGCTACTGACATGAGGGAGGATCAAGCCCACTTAAGCCAATTAAGCCTTGGTCTGGAGACACTGACCCCCAAGACATGCAGTTATGCAATTATGTAACTAAAACCCTTGTTTTGCTAAATACATGCAGTAGCTCAGATACTAAATTACTTGTGAAACAGGGGAGCAAGATTTTTTTTTTAAAACTGTGGGCTCAGATGAGAATAAATGCAAAATGTTGTGTTTCATCACACAATGTACATGCCACAAATGTGTTGGCCTGAAGAAGTAATGGAATTATTAAATCCACTAACTCCTTTATACAGGAATGTGGTGGGATATCGGGCTATTATTCATTTGGTGTCTCTTTGAACCCTCAATCTATGGCACAGCAGAGGGCAACATGGGAGAAACACCAAAGGAGAGCACTCGCCCGCACCATGCCAAGGGGGCTGCCATATTTGAGCTTTAGAGTTAGAAACTCTAACTGACACATTGAGAAGGGACAGTCAACTTGGCAAAATATTCAAGCAACAATTACTGTACAGTGAAAAACAGAAGGTAACTTTTGATGTACATTAATATTTAAAAGAATAATATTTTTGTGTTCATATCACTTTAACTACTGCTTATTTAACTGCCACAGATCCCCAGGAGAACATAAAATCTCACACCCATGGCAGTTGGAAGGTTCTCTCAGTGGTTACAAAGTTAAACGTGGCCTCAAATCTGATGTGTCCATCATCAGGAGTGAAGGTGACCTTGGAGATACAGCCGGAGCCATCAGGGAGGTTGGAGTTGTCTATGAGGTCTTCATCAATGGGGAATATTCCATCACTCCAGGAGAAGTCTCCATGTTCCACATGTTGTCCTTTAATCATACACTGAAGGGTAACTGACTCTCCTTCACTGGGGTTGGGGGTCACACACTCAATCTCTCCCACTTGTGGCTCTTTTTCTACATCCGCAGTGGCTTCTACTTCCAATTTTCCCGTTGCTACAGTCTTCTTTCCTGCAACTCTGAGCAAGGATCCGGCAGATTCTATAAATGATAAAATGCAAAGAGGGAACAATTCAGACAAGAAGCCAGAAGCTAAGTTTAAGGCATATATATATATATATATATAATGGTGATAATAATATAAAAGTACCAGCTCAGAACCTGCTAAACCAGTACCAGAAACAAGGAGGGGAATGGAGATGGGTTGGCTGGAGAACTGACGGTTGTGGTAAACTGGCACCCACTGACCAGTGCTCTTCTTTGTTTCTGATATGTGCAACAGTAGAGAGGTTATAGGGGCTGCCCATTAACAATGAAAATCACATTCTGATTAGGAATATTGTCACTCAGTACCACTCTGAGACTGATGGTGGCCCGCTTGTCCCTTCATGCTTCTGTTTTTAGCATTGGAGTGGGTCATGGGGTACGGTGCAGGGCCGTCATCAGGGGGCACAAGGGGTACAAGTGTACCAGGCCCAGCCCTGAAAGGGGTCCCCACCGTGCTGCAGTTATTTAAAGAGAAAGCCCCCATTGGCAGCAACAAAAACATGCCCCCCGAAGTCCCAAACTGCCAAAATCCCGAAAAGAGCCAAACTGCCCAAAAAAAAAGAAAAGAGCCAAAGTTGAAGTCCTGATGCCACATGTTTAGTTCTACTGAACACCAATGTGTGTTTTTTTATTTTTTTAAAGCCCTAGCCACCAATGTATTCTTTTAATACTATATAGGCCTCTGCAACCAATTTTTTAAAAAATATTCTATGGGGCCCCAATTTTTTTGTTAACTTGCAAGACGGGCCCTGGCGCTAACATTTTTTTCAACATTTATGTGGGTCCCTGACCACCAATTATTTGTTTAAAAACTTTTATGGGGCTTCCTGGCACCAATGTTTTTTTAAAAAAACTGTTATGGGGGACCTGGCCTCACAGTTTATAGGGGGGCCCTGAGCACCAATGAATTTAAAAAAACTTTTATGTGGGTCCCTGGCGGCAATGTTTTTTTTTGGCTTTTTATAACTTGTGTGTGGAGGGGTTTACCATTTTAGCGCTGGTCTTTTAACTGTGGTGTGGGGCTTGGGGCCCTGAAATTTTGTTGCATGGGGCCCTGTGATTTCTAATAGCGGCCCTGGTAGGGTGCATCATAATAAAGGATGGGATGATGCATGTGACTTGTACTTATGCTTATCGAATAGTTCTAGGCTATCTTTTTCCTCGATATTCAATTTCTCGATGAAATCGTACGATCAAATACCAATTGTTCGATTTCACAAAAAAATCGTACTTTTTCCTTTAAGCGCTCGAAAAATTCATATGATTGGAACAATCGAGGCATTCGATCGTACGAAGGGTATTCGAGAAGGTCTTTGCAAAAGAAGCCTATGGGGGGGTTCCTATAGGCTTCTATTGGTATTCAGTAGGTTCAATCTGGCGAAGTAAGCAGTCGAATAAAATTTGAAAGTTAAAGTCCTTCGATCGAATATTCGATCATTCGATCTATCTGATAATTCGAATTTTCGGTATTCGATGATCGAAGTGGCCAAAATTGCATATTCGAGCCTCCGAAAAAATCGTACAATCAGAATTCGATCGAACTTCGATCAATTCACATGAATTTTGTAAATTCTATTGTATTGTATATTGTAGATGACCAAACACTGCCTTCAAGAGGTGACAGAAGTAGTAATGAAGATTTAGAAAGTCCCAATTTGATCTCAATCAGTGGCAATATATATTACGTTTAACATTTGATAAATGGAGCAGATTCCCTTCCCCGAGGAAAAAACATCCCATGAAAACACAATAGACGTCTATGGGGAAATTTGGAACTGAATCATGAGTTTTGTCCATTAAATTGAATTTGGCCCTTTATTTGTTACATTTTTCCTCTTTGCAACTATTGTATCGATTGTAATCGTTATGTGCAGGTCAATAGGCAAGATAACATGCTCAGTAAAGCCTGAAGTTTATGATGTAGAGCAAGGGATGGAATAATGTGATGCCAAATGAAAAAGCCAGACATTTGCTACAAGGAAACATGAGACTTATTTTAGAAAATATTTATTTTAGAAAATAAAAAATGATTGAAATATTATGTGTGGACTTCTGTTAAAGGCAAACTGCCCCTAAAATTGTGCAATGAGTATGAGGAGTCCCAATGGATACAGGTGATGCTCTACTGTACAGGGGAGTCTGATATCTGTTACCAACAAGTTTCTGCCATTAATTACAGATCCCATCCACAAACGAATCCCAATCAGAGCACCACATTAGTGGCTTTCAATGACTAGGAGCTTCCAACTGGGTTGATCACATATACTGCTACTACATCTGATGTACACAATTGTCTCAGCTCTGAAACCTCATGCAACACAACCTGTATCACATCTATCCAACCTTTGCCTCCCAGTAGCATTAGATGACTTTCATTAGATTAAATATCCTTCCTTATGAAAAGACCTCCATCCACTCACCTTTATCATGGCGGTATTCGATACTATTCCTGTTTGTATACTATACTAGCGGCTGCCATACACAGGGAGATCTGCTCAATTGGCGATGTTTCCCTAGGGCCCACCAATCGGATCACAATGCAAGCCGCAGGACAACATCAATGAACAGATGAGGCCACAACGCTACTGGATTTTTAACCTGCTTGATCGACATCTGGCCGACTTTCAGCCAGTTATCAATGGGGAAGCCCATCAGAGGGCCCCACACACGGGCCAATAAGCTGCTGACTCTGTTGCCTTAAGCATCATTGGGACAGATTCAAATCAATGAAACAATGTTATTTAATGGCTTATCGATCATGTGAAAATGAATGGATGAGATTCAGCTGAAGAAAGAAAACCTTTCTCATAAGTCCGTTCCGGTTTCTTCTCATTGAATTGCATCTGGCTCTGTTGGAAAATCTGGAATTGAACGAGGACATAAACTTTTCCCATAAAACTGAATCAGCACCATCAATTTAGGGCAAGAGTCTATTCAGTGAAAAAGAGGTTAAACATACGGGCAGGATTTAAACCGAGATGCAATTCAATTCAGAAACAATTATCCAACTGTTTATCATGGGAAAAAGTTTTTCCTCCTCAAATTAAATATCGTCTATACATTTTCACTGACCTGAATCTGGCTAAAAGTCTGATTTCCCTGATGCAAGTTTTTCCCTTTAGTTCATTATGTTAAAGACTGGGGCCCTAAACAACACAATCCATCAATAGGAAACGTCCATAACTTACCTCCAATATGAAACAGACACTTCTTTACCCTGGTCTCCTTATTGGCAGTGACTTCACATTGGATGGACAGGTTGAGATCTTTGTTGGTCGGTGTATATCTCACGGTGCTGGTGCAACTGTATAGATTGTCCTTTCCTATTTGTGGCACTGTTGTTACCACATTCTCTGTAAGGGGAGTCGATGATTTCAACCAATTCACTTGGAGGTTCCTCTGGTTGAATCCAGAGATGGTTATAGTGAAGGAGGTTTCTCTGTTGATCTGTGGATCCCTTGGAGACACCATGATCTCTGATAGGGTCGGCAGTGATTCTGCAGGACAGATGAATAGTGAAATAACTGCCCAACCAAACGTAAACATAATCATTAGAGTAATTTCCCTTACAAATTAATGTCAGTGGTCCCACAAGATCTACAGAAAGATCAGGAAAAAGAGGGCCAAGTCAAATGTAATTTTGGGGCTAATACAGGATTCTGAATCCCAGAAATTGGAAAGTCTTGCAACAATGATTTATGTAGGCAGCTTATCATTTTGTCCCATAAAAAAGTAAAACGTAAACCACAATGTTCCTTTAATTTTCTTTCAGGCTGAACATCTCAATTGTTTCAATAACATGGTAGGGTTTTCTTGCTGAATTATTTTAAAAAAATATTCTCGATTATATCCGTACACAACATTTTCCCCCCCAAATAACAGAAAACTGCAATGTGGAATATAATAAATCTGCCCCTCCCACGGGTAAATATCCACAGAAATTGTAATTAATAGACGGGAAATGGAAACGCCCCTAGGTGGAAAAAACTAAATTTTTGTGAAAGTAATTTTCTCTAAATAGGAGTTTGGTCAATTCAGTACCAACAGTAAACTGACCCACTGGACATCATTAGCAGGTCAATAACAGTCAATAAAAATGTTGCCTCCTACTTGTGACTTGATCACTTCCCACATGGATTCAATAAAACTTACCCACAAAAAACACAAGGACTTACCCAGCAGCTTCAGGCACATATTTCTTTTAATGGCTTGAGAGAGGTCCTTGTGCTTTACCAGGCAGGTGAATAACTTCCCATAATGCTCTGCTGTAGGCGTCAGAGTGAGGAGGTATGAGAATGAATCTCCATTTATTTGGGTTTCTGTTCTCATTTTTGTAGGATTATTGTTCTCTTGCCATTCTGCTGCGATGTCTCGGGCACTGCATCCACTCACCTCACAGCTGAGGGTCAGGGGTTCCCCATATTTTGGAGGATACTTATTTAAAATGATCTCTTTAACAAACGGCAGCCCTGAAATGACAAACAATAATAAACGTTTTTTATGAAATTGACTAAATAAGCAGTGATCATTCATGAAGGAACCAACCCACTGCAGAGAATGTGAACTTACTGTAGATCTGTCACACCAACCACACAATGTCTATTTCATGTCTGAATCAGAATGACACACTCACTGGTTGTGTATTGTACAGTAAGTAGCACAAGGACGCCTTGTTGGAAGAAGTATGTGCTCAGTGGAAGCCCCCAACTCAGAATAGTAAAGGATTTGTAGTCTTATTGTGGAGGTCGGGCAAAAAAATTAGAAAATTCTAAATGATTGGTGGCCCTCCAGCAGCACTTGTTGGTCATTGAATGAAAGATGCAGTAAGTCAACTGTGTGACCCTGATTGTGGCTGGTTGGGTGGTGCCACAAGGATGCCACTTTCCATTCAAACAGATTTTTTTTTTTACAATATATAAAACTTTTTATTTACTTTTCTGCCTACTTACCTGCAGCTTAAGGTGTAGTTATAATTATTAGCAGGTTATAGGTCCTCGGGCAGAGTGTGTATGGGCACCTTCTAGACAAAAAGCCACTAAATGCACCAAAAATTCTACTCAGTAAATGGGGCTTCAGCCTTTCTGTGCCTGTTTGGGACCCCCAAACCCTTCACTTGGCTGCCCTATGTCTGAACACATTTTAACTACAAATCTTATTTATGTGGCTCATGCTGTATGTGTATATATATATGTGTGTGTGTGTGTATGTATATATGTATGTCCCAGTACCTACTTCTCAAATGTACAGCTCCTCCTGAGCCTTCTATAGACAAACAGATACAATAATATCTCTACCTTTTAGTCTCATGCAAAATGTCTTCTTTATGGTCAGAGCCCTGTACATTATCTCCACTTGGAATTCTGCCTCATGGTCATTAACAGTGGGAGTGATGTGGATTTCTGTGGTTCTGGAGAAAAGTCCTGATTCTGGGTCTTCTTCTGCAACTTCTGGATCATTTTCTGACTTGATGACTTCCAGCCCCCGATACCATTGGATTTTGAAGTCCTTAGGATAAAATTTCTCTATAGTACAGGATAATGTTGTAGGTTGGTTGCGCTCAGGAACCTCAGGATCACACTTTATGGCACTTACCCTCGGCTCACCAACTGTATAAAGAGAAAGACCGGGAGATGATGAGCCAGTGTCCCACCAACAGCAACAAGCAGACTGATTGTCAGGATTACATTCATCACCCCAAACTAAATACCTGACCAAACTGGAAACTACAGCAAAATGACAAACAGATAATATTATATATATAGAAAAGAGCTCAGGCCCACTCTATACACTGTTTTCCCTACTCTCCTCCATAGGCTTCTGTATGCTCATAGATTGCTTGGTTTAACTGTATAAACTATATAAATACAGACAATCGGAAGTCTAATGTAACAATAAATAACACTGGTATTACTATACAAGGAGATCTTCAGTTAATTCTCTTCCCCTCATACTCACAGCCAGAGCAGGGTTCTGTTGACTTATAGACAGAAGTAGAATCAATACACAGGCTAAACAAGTTGTCTGGCTAAGCGGGGACCTATAGTAGTCATTTAACATTGCTTACTCATTTGTAATCAGGCTGAGTACAGGCAGCTCTGCTTTGGAGAGCAGAGATCTACATAACCCATTTAGGGTGCAGCGTAAAGTGCAAAAACATGGCTGATTGCATCTGCTTTTCACTTGCCTTTCACTTCATAATTGAATCCTATAGTTGTTCAGACTGGGGGCATGTGGGCCTTCCCATGGTATTTGTTGTTGTAATAGGATGACCGGGCTTTTCTTCCCCTTTAATCCACCACAGTTTTATGGCTAGTTTAGGTTATTGTTTAAATTAAAATCAACACACTCCTGATAGGATGAATGGGATCAGGTTCTACTTACTGAGATGTTTCAGTTCCCAGGAACCACATTTAGGAATTTGGAGACTTGGATGAGAGACCTCACACCTGAACTTCTTCCCAATGTCCCTCACACAAGGTCTGTAGGTTATACGACTGGTAAAATGGAGCAACCCACTGGCATTAGTGAGTATCGGGTCATTGTAGGGCTCCAACTTCTCATTCTCTTTATACCAGGAAACTCCCAATGTTTGTGGGTGGAAGGAATGGATTCTGCAGGACAATTTCATCTCTTCCCCAACGTATAGAACCTCTGGTGAGTTCTGTATTGCATCCAGTTCTGGAACAGCTAAACACAGAGAAATAACATTTTAGTTCATTAGTTATTTTAAACCTACATTATGTAGCTGAGCGTTTTGGGTAAATTTATTGTATCATTTGGTTTAATTTCAGATAAGTTTCCATAGTGGGGGAGGCAACTCAGGGAGAAAGGGTCAAGACAAACCAGATTAGATTATTAAATCTCTAATTTTACTCTAGAGATAATAACAAAGGCTTTCTTTGTACTTTCATTAGTTCTTCTGAGACATATTTATGGCACCGTTCCTATAAATGTCCTATAATGGGATCCATAAAGAGCCCAATTTCTGACAGCAGATTGAGATAAACCCATTGAGACTGATATAAGGTTCTGTCACCTAGAATGGTTCAAGATAGAAAGGAAAGGGCTACCACTTGGCTTTTGAATAAGGGCAACCATATATATGGGAATAGATGATGTATCACTTGCCCCCACATTTATAAAGGTGATCAGTTTGTGGCTTCAATGGATGTGAAATTTTACAAAATTAAAGATACATTAATGGTAATACTACTAATTTTATCTCATAACATGTTTGGGATGCAAGGCCCAATATGTGGGACAGACCAGAAGAAAACTAAAAGAAAGGAGCACTTGTCCGATATTAACATACGTAAAGAAACTCAAAACACTTCCATTCCTGTAACTCTAGAGATGTGAGACTTTTCAGAGCACAGGGCATCGAAAAGGTTCGGCTGGGTAGTCGAGGTGGAGATCTGTCAAAACTACTTGACAAAGAGAAGTTATTTGGATATTTAAACTTAATACACAGATACCTCTGGGAATGAATTCAGTGAATTGAAGTCTGTATATATGCGGGTTTGAAATAGTCCACTTAATGTGCAAATTCTTACCGCGACTATCACAGTCTTCATTTTATAAGGGTTTCATGATACTATTGTATGTGTATTTCTTTTACTATATATTTTGTATTTAATATGCACTGTCACTTTAAGAAGTCTTTCTCTTTTTTTCCTTGTTTTAATATAAAGGTTAATTTAGGGGGAGGGGATATTAGCCCATGGCTAAGTACTGTGCAGGTATGAAACGCGTAGGGCCCTTGGAGATGAATTTATACTTTTAGATTTGTTAAATAAAATAATGTTTTAACCTTGATACATTTCTTGACCTCTGTGGGTTCATTTGAGAGCTGGATAGCCCCAATTGTTCATTTGCCTATAAGGTTCTAACAACACATGAGTCTTTCAGGGTACAAGGCTCTGGGCTACAATCAGTTGCTGTGCTAGAAACTTACAGGCTGGTGAGCTCAACCCCCCAAAACAGGCCTTAATAATAGGTGGTAAATATATTGCTTATGTTTACCAAAACTTGTCTTTACTCTTATCCTTCCCCAATGGGACTTCATTTAGGGGGTGGCTGGTGTGGGAGAGCCTGAGGCCTAAGTAGGAGAGTTGGAATGTAATAGGCAGCAGGGGCCCATGAGGCTCTAATTTATATACAATTTAAATAAATATTGGTAAACCAAGTCATTTTGTGGGCCTGAAAAATAATTTGCTGTGGAGCCCAGTAATATCTAGTTACCCCACTGATAGGCAGTTAACTGAGCACTGAGGGTCCAACAAGAAGACCAGAATGTATCACTGGCCAGTATAGGGACTCAAAGTGTCAGACCATATTCACCGAATTATGTTATGAGACTCAGGGAAGATACAATGGGACAAGTAAGAGACACAGAAGTTAATTATATCACAAACACCATTATTAGGACCTGGAACACTTGATCTTGCCCTTTTTGATGGAAAAAACAGAGTGAGTGGGCAATTCCCTCCCTTGCCCCACCCCACAGTGATGTAATTACCATGGGTGCAGTGGGTGCAGTTGCACCAGGGTTCCCCCCCCCCTTTGGCCCATCTGAGCCATGAAAATGGTTATGGCAGGTGGTTATCTAGAGGGAGATTTTATAGCACACATGCCATCAACACTCATGGGATTTATAGAGGTAAGGGCCCAACATGGGGGCGCAGGTGCCCATCCAGTGAGTAGTTACGCCACTGCCACCCCATGAATGCCTATGCTTGCCACTCTCCATTGCCTTACATACAGGGGTAGTTACAATTCTAATAATACACAACAACTGGTAAGTAATTGTAAGGAACAATCCCTCTCTTGGGTGTGAACCAAGGACCTTGTGCAGATCAGTTGTCTTACCTCACTACTATGAAGGCTGATTAGAGGTATAGGCTTGCCATATAGTGAGGTCCCGATGGTTAGCCCTGGCACTGCTGATTATTTCAGCTGTTCTGCATTAGCTGGCAGGTACAGCCCATTTACTAGTTAGCTCCTAGCAGAGGGCCCTTATTATAAAACATGAGCTGCCAGTTCATAGGTCTCCAAACCTGCTGGACACCCATTCCATGTTCCTATGATCCAGCCTGACCCTGTTCCAGGACTTCTCCCACATGCTGATGATTCTTGTTTTCCTGTTTGACTAAAGTGTGCCTGTTCATGGACTTTTGTTTTACTTTGAACTCCTGAGCCGGTAAGTTATCCTTTTACTTTTGTTTGCTAATAAACTCTGTCTGCAAGCATCCTTGCCAGTGTACTCCCTCCTGGTTGCCTTAAATATTAACCCAGTGGCCGTTCTGATCATTCCTGTGTGGGGGTTTGGGTCACTGATCGTGACAGTAATACACAGAAGCAGTAGCACCACACCTCAGTAAGTAATAAAGGACATTGTTCAGGAATACTTACCTAAAACCTGCATTTTCATACATTTCTCTGCTCTTTCCCCTGTTTTATAATGAAGAGTCCTGCAGATGAACTGAGCCCCGTCATCTCCCCTCACTGTGGGTGTCAGGGTCAGATTGCTTAAGAAATAATGAATATGATCATCCTCTGCCTCTTCTTTCTCATTCTCTGCCAGTTGATGGGAATATTTAGGATCATTGATCTTGGTTGTACCTTGATCCCAGCTCAGAAGTTCAGTTTCTCCATTGGAATCCACTTTCAGCCAGGCAACAAGGAGCGGCTTTGGCTTGAACCCATTGATGGGACAGGTCAGAGTCAGGGGTTCTTCATGGAGGATACGGAGAGGAGATACAATCTTTGATAGTTTGGGTTTTACTGAGAAATAAAAGACAGGTGATTTGTAGCAGGGTTAGACATCAGATCAGGGTGAGACAAGTCCTAGTCCCACTGAACAACACATATAAAGGGCCAAATAATCCATGAAATAGTCTAATGTAGTTGTTTGGGGTTTTCTAGAATAGTTGGCTCAATATGGGGCATATTTGCATTATTTTAACCAATAACCTACTACAGTGCCTGATGTGGACCAAACTGACTCAATCCTAATGTCTGGCTAGGTATTTAGGCACTTTGTGTATCACATTGGATAAAGTGATATCTTTTTTAGGTGTAATGCTCACCTTTACTTCAGTCAGTCCCATAAACATTAATCCAAGTGCATCTGTAGTAGCTGTTCTGTAGTAGCCTAGATTCTCTAGAATTAAAAAATGGAAGCCATCATATGCTCTGCCTCTCGTTGGACCCCCACTTGCTGGAGAGGGTGGTAGGCTGAGGCCACCCATACTAACAAGGCCTCAGTTGAATAAGACAGTGTAAGGACAGTTTCTGTAATATTCATGATAAGGAGCCAGAGGCAGGATGAGAGTAGTTAGTAGAGCAGCCAGAGGCTCCAATAAGGAGACCAGAAAGTTATCTCCGTGGGTGTCACCCACCAGTACAGAGACTCATGCAGTTAGGCTCAGGGATACAGGATTCTTATGCACCACTGTGAGTATCTAATGTGAGTATTACCTCTGGGGTGCTGCAAACTCTGTGCCTAAGTGAATGCCATCCAAAGGGTGAAGGAATTCTGAAGCATTTGTCATGAGACTGATGCCCAACATTTGAATTGCAGAAAAAAGCAACAAAATGAAAAAATGCATTTTGTGGTCACATCCTCTAATACCACACAAATTTTACAAAAACACACAGGGGCCCCCTCAGTTTCATGCATCAAATACATTCTTTGGTATTTAGGGTTTCTCTCTGCACATTCAGGAGACATGGGACTCACCAAAGCAAATATATGTTAATGCTGAACATAAATGATGTTTCTCTGCCCCGTATGAAATAAGAGGGACTACGTTTGCCCAGTAGCAGTAAGCCCTAGCAACCTATACAATGTCTGATTTAAAAGCGAGAGAGTCCCATGTAACACATACTGAGAGCTGCAACTGGCCAAAGTTGGGTAAGAACAAGGAAGGTTATTAAAAAATCCTTATTCTAACAAAAAGGCAATGAAACCGAGTTAAGTATCCACTTTAAAAACAGATGATTAAATATAATACATGTTGGCTGTAGGGTTGCCACCTGGCCGGTATTTTTAATGGTTGATCCCAATGTTATTAATAGGAGAAAAAGATAAATAT
>CM044436.1:125641730-125653015 GCA_024363595.1 Xenopus borealis | reverse complement strand
GAAGTTCGCGAACATGTTCGCGAACTTTTTTTCGGCGGTTCGCGCCATCCCTACTAATGAGAGCACAGTTCAATCTTTGTGACTCAAACTAAATCTCCCCGGGTTTACCTTCCCTTTAATATACCCCTGTGTCTCCAAATGATATTTACCACCAGGTGCCCAACCTTAATATTGTGGCTTTCCTAGTTTCTACAAAGTGATTGGAAAATGAGATCACAGACTTTATAATTTATGTAAAAAATTGACCAATGAGAGCGCAGCTTATTATTTTTGACTCAAACTAACTCTCAGCTGGTTTACCATCCCTAAATATACCCCTGTGTCTCCAAATCATAATTACCTCATGGTGCCTAACCCTAATACATGGGTTTTATAATTTATGCAAAATAATTGACCAATGAGAGCACAGCTCAATCTTTGTGACTCAAACTAACTCTCTGTGGGTTTACCATCCCTTAATATACCCCTGTGTTTCCAAATGATATTTACCACATGGTGTCTTAACCTAATTGATGGGTTTTATAATTTATGCAGAATAATTGAACAATGAGAACACAGTTCAATATTTGTGACTCAAACTAACTCTTCCCAAGTTTACCATCCCTTTAATATACCCCTGTGTTTCCAAATGATATTTACCACATGGTGCTTATCCTAATACATGGGTTTTATAATTTATGCAAAATAATTGACCAATGAGAGCACGGTTCAATATTTGTGACTCAGACTAACTCTTCCTGGGTTTACCATCCCTTTAATATACCCCTGTGTCTCCAAATGATATTTACCATCTGGTGCCAAACCTTAATATATCGGCTTTCATAATTTATATAAAATAATTGACCAATGAGTTCACAGACTTTATAATTTATGTAAAATAGTTGACCAATGAGAGCACAGCTTAATATTTGTGACTCAAAGTAACTCTCACCGGGTTATCTTCCCTTAATATGCCCCTGTGTCTCCAAACAATAATTACCTCATGGTGCTTTACCCTAAAACATGTGTTTTATAATTTATGCAAAATAATTGACCAAAGAAAGCACAGCTCAATATTTGTGACTCAAACTAACTCTCCCCGGGTTTTCCATAACCTTACTATACCGTTTCACCAAATGATTTTTACCATGTGGTGTGTAACTCTAATCTAATACTCGGGTTTTAAAATTTATACAAAATAATTGATCAATAAGAGCACAGCTCAATTTTTGTGACTCAAGATAACTCTCCCTGGGTTTACCATCAATTAACATCACCCTGTGTCTCTAAACGATGTTTACCGTATGCAGTTTAATTCTTAAACCAAAATCCTAACCCTAGTAACCCTAACCCTAATAATAACCCGAATAACCATAACCATAACAACCCAAACCCAAACCCAAACCCAAACCCAAACCCTAACCTACACCCAGGGGCTTTCTTAATGTCTACAAAGATATTGGCAAATGAGATCACAGCTTTTATAATTTATGCAAAATAATTGACCAATGAGAGCACAGCTCAATCTTTGTGACTCAAACTAACTCTCCCCGGGTTCATCAACCCTGAATACACCCCTGTGACTCCAAACATATTTACCACATGGTGCCTATCCCTAATACATGGGTTTTCATAATTTCTACAAGATTATTGGCCAATGAGAACACAGGCTTTATAATTTATGTAAAAATTTGACCAATGAGAGCACAGATTAATATTTGTGACTCAAACTAATGCTCCCCGGGTTTACCATCCCTAAATATACCCCTGTGTCTCCAAACAATGCTTACCTCATGGTGATTAACCTTAATACGTGGGTTTTTATAATTAATGCAAAATAGTTAACCAATGAGAGCACAGCTCAATCTTTGTGACTCAAATTAACTCTCCCTGGGTTTACCATCCTTTAATATAAACCTGTGTCTCCAAATGATAATTACCACATGGTGCATTATCTTAATACATGGGTTTTTATAATTTATGTAAAATAATTGACCAATGAAAGGGCAGCTCAATCTTTGTGATTCAAGCTAACTATCCCCGGGTTTACCATCCCTTAATATACCCCTGTGTCTCCAAATGATATTTACTTCATTGTGCCTAATCCTAATCCATGGGATTTATAATTTATGAAAATAATTGACCAATGAGAGCACAGCTCAATCTTTGTAACTCAAACTAACTCTCCCCGGGTTTACCATTCCTTAATATAACCCTGTGTTTAAAAATGATGTTTACCACATGGTGCATTATATAAATACACCGGTTTTATAATTTATGCAAAATAAGTGACCAATGTGAGCACAGCTTTAATTTATGTGACTCAAACTAACTCGCCCCGGGTTTACCATCCCTTAATACACCCCTGTGTCTCCAAACATATTTACCGCATAGTGCCTATTCTTGTTATATGGTCTTTCATAATTTTTAAAAAAATAATTCGCCAATGAGATCACAGACTTTATAATTTATGTAAAATAGTTGATATTTACCACCAGGTGGCCAACCTTAATATGTTGGCTTTCATAATTTCCACAAAATTATTGGCCAATGAGATCACAGATTTTATAATTTATGCACAATAGTTGACTAATTAGAGCACAGCTCAATATTTGTGACTCAAGCTAACTCTCCCCGGGTTTACCATCCCTTAATATACCCCTGTGTCTCCAAATTATATTTACCACCATGTGCCCAGTCTTAATATATATGGTTTCATAGTTTTTATAAAATTATTGGCTAATAAGATCACAGACTTTATAATTTATGCAAAATAATTTACCAATGAGAGCACCGCTCCATTTTTGTGACTAAAATTAACTCACGTAGGGTTTACCATCTTTTAATACACCCCTGTGTCTTCAAATATATTTACCACATGGTGCCTATCCCTAATACATGGTCTTTCATAATTTCTACAAAATAATTGACCAATGAGATCACAGACTTTATAATTTATGTAAAAGAGTTGACCAATGAGAGCACAGCTCAATCTTTGTGACTCAAACTAACTCTCCCCGCGTTATCATCCCTTAATATGCCCCTGTGTCTTCAAACGATAATTATCATGGTGCTTATCCCTAATACATGTGTTTTATAATTTATGCAAAATATATGACCAATGAGAGCACAGCTCAATATTTATGACTCAAAATAGTTCTCCCCGGGTTTACCTACCCTTAATATGCTGTGTCACCAAATGATATTTACCATGTGTCATGTAACCCTAATTTAATCCTCGAGATTTTATTATTTATACATCACCCTATGTCTCTAAACGATATTTACCGTATGCAGTTTAATTCTTAAACCCAAATCCTAATCCTAATAACCCTAAAAATCCTAACCCTAACCTACACTCTTAGCCATGGGCTTTCTTAATGTCTACAAAGATATTGGTCAATGAGATCACAGCCTTTATAATTTATGCAAAATAATTGACCAATGAGAGCACAGCTCAATCTTTTTCACTCAAACTAACTGTCCCCGGGTTTATCATCCTTTAATACACCCCTGTGTCTCCAAACATATTTACCTCAAGGTGCCTATCCATCATACATATGGTTTCATTATTTCTATAAAATTATTGGCCAATGAAATCATAGACTTTATAATTTATGTGAAAAATTGACCAATGAGAGCCCAACTCCAAATGATAATTACCTCATGGTGCCTAACCCTAATACATGGGTTTTATAATTTATGTAAAATAATTGACCAATGAGAGCACAGCTTAATCTTTGTGACTCAAACTAACTCTCCCCGGGTTTACCATCCCTTAATATACCCCTGTGTCTCCAAATGATAGTTACCACATGGTGTGTTATCTTAATACACAGGTTTTTATAATTCATGCAAAATAATTGACCAATGAGAGGACAGCTCAATATTTGTGACTCAAACAAACTCTCCCTGGGCTTACCATCCCTTAATATACCCCTGTATCTCCAAATGATATTTACCACATGGTGCCTTATCCTAATAAATGGGTTTTATAATTTATGCAAAATAGTTGACCAATGAGAGCATAGCTCAATCTTTGTTACTCAAACTAACTCTCCCCCGGTTGACCATCCCTTTAATATACCCCTGTGTCACCAACTGATATTTACCACTTGGTGCCCAACCTTAATATATTGGCTTTCATAATTTTTACAACATTCTTGGCCAATGAGATCACAGCTTTTATCATTTATGCTATATAATTGACCTGTGGAGCACATCTTAATCTTTGTGACTCAAACTAACTCTCCCCGGGTTAACCATCCATTAATACACCCCATGTGTCCCCAAACATATTTACCACATGGTGCCTATTCCTAATACATGGTATTTCATAATTTATACAAAATAGTTGACAAATAAGATTACAGACTTTATAATTTAAGTAAAATAGTTGACCAATGTGAGCTCAGCTCAATATTTTTGACTCAAACTAACTCTCCCTGGCTTTTCCATCCTTAAATATACCTGTACCCCTGTGTCTCCAAGCAATAATTACCTCATGATGCTTAACTTTAATAAATGGGTTTTATAGTTTATGCAAAATAATTGACCAATGAGAGCATAGTTCAATATTTGTTACTCAAACTAACTCTCCCTGGGTTTACCATCCCTTAATAAACCCCCGTGTCTCCAAATGATAGTTACCACATGGTGTGTTATCTTAATACATGGGTTTTATAATTTATGCAAAATAATTGACCATTGAGAGCACAGTTCAATATTTGTGACTCAAACTAACTCTCCCCGGGTTTACCACCCCTTTAATATACCCCTGTGTCTCCAAATGATGTTTACCACCTGGTGCCCAACCTTAACATATTGGCTTTAATAATTTCTACAAAATTGTTGGCCAATGAGATCACAGACTTTATAATTTATGTAAAACAATTGACCAATGAGAGCACAGTTTAATCTTTGTGGCTCAAACTAACTCTCCCCGGGTTTACCATCAATTAACATCACCCTGTGACTCTAAACGATATTTACCATATGCAGTTTAATTCAGAAACCCAAATCCTAACCCTAACCCAAATAACCCATACCCCACCCCAACCCAAACCATAATCTATATCCTAACCAATTGGCTTTATTAATGTCTACAAAGATATTTGCCAAAGAGATCACAGCCTTTATAATTTATGCTAAATAATTGACCAATGAGAGCACAGCGTAATCTTTGTGACTCAAAATAACTATCCCTGGGTTTTTCATCTCTTATTACACCCCTGTGTCTCCAAACATATTTACCACATGGTGCCTATCCCTAATAAATGGGTTTTCATAATTTCTACAAAATTATTGACCAATGAGATCATAGACTTTATAATTTATGTAAAAATTGACCAATAAGAGCACAGCTCAATATTTTTGACTCAAACTAACTCTCCCCGGGTTTACCATCCCTAAATATACCTGTACCCCTGTGTCTCCAAATGATAATTACCTCATGGTGCCTAACTTTAATAAATGGTTTTTATAATTTATGCAAAATAATTGACCAATGAGAGCACAGCTCAATCTTTGTGACTCAAACTAACTCTCCCCGGGTTTACCATTCCTTAATATACCCCTGTGTCTCCAAATGATAGTTACGACACGGTGTGTTATCTTAATACACAGGTTTTAGAGTTTATGCAAAATAATTGACCAATTAGAGGACAGCTCAATATTTGTGATTCAAACAAGCTCTCCCCGGGTTTACCATCCCTTTAATATACCCCTATGTCTCCAAATGATATTTACCACCTGGTGTCCAATCTTAATATATTGGCTTTAATAATTTCTACAAAAATGTTGGCCAATGAGATCACAGACGTTATAATTTATGTAAAAAATTGACCAATGAGAGCACAGCTCATTATTTGTGACTCAAACTAACTCTCCGCGGGTTTACCATCCCTAAATATATCTTTGTGACTAAAACTAACTCTCTGCAGGTTTACCATCCCTTAATATACCCCTGTGTTTCCAAATGATATTTACCACATGATGCCTTAACCTAATTCATGGGTTTTATAATTTATGCAGAATAATTGAACAATGAGAGCACAGTTCAATATTTGTGACTCAAACTAACTCTTCCCAGGTTTACCATCCCTTTAATATACCCCTGTGTTTCCAAATGATATTTACCACATGGTGCTTATCCTAATACATGGGTTTTATAATTTATGCAAAATAATTGACCAATGAGAGCACGGTTCAATATTTGTGACTCAGACTAACTCTTCCTGGGTTTACCATCCCTTTAATATACCCCTGTGTCTCCAAATGATATTTACCATCTGGTGCCCAACCTTAATATATCGGCTTTCATAATTTATATAAAATAGTTGACCAATGAGAGAACAGCTTAATATTTGTGACTCAAAGTAACTCTCACCGGGTTATCTTCCCTTAATATGCCCCTGTGTCTCCAAACAATAATTACCTCATGGTGCCTTACCCTAAAACATGTGTTTTATAATTTATGCAAAATAATTGACCAATGAGAGCACAGCTCAATCTTTGTGACTCAAACTAACTCTCCCCGGGTTCATCATCCCTGAATACACCCCTGTGTCTAAAAATGATGTTTACCACATGGTGCATTATATAAATACACTGGTTTTATAATTTATGCAAAATAAGTGACCAATGTGAGCACAGCTTTAATTTATGTGACTCAAACTAACTCTCCCCGGGTTTACCATCCCTTAATACACCCCTGTCTCTCCAAACATATTTATCACATGGTGCCTATTCATGTTATATGGTCTTTCATAATTTTTACAAAATAATTTGCCAATGAGATCACAGACTTTATAATTTATGTAAAATAGTTAACCAATGAGAGCACAGATCAATATTTGCAACTCGAACTAACTCTCCCCGGGTTTACCTTCCCTTTACTATACCCCTGTGTCTCCAAATGATATTTACCACCAGGTGGCCAACCTTAATATGTTGGCTTTCATAATTTTTACAAAATTATTGGTCAATGAGATCACAGATTTTATAATTTATGCACAATAGTTGACCAATTAGAGCACAGCTCAATATTTGTGACTCAAACTAACTCTCCCCGGGTTTACCATCCCTTAATATACCCCTGTGTCTCCAAATTATATTTACCACCATGTGCCCAGTCTTAATATATATGGTTTCATAGTTTTTATAAAATTATTGGCTAATAAGATCACAGACTTTATAATTTATGCAAAATAATTGACCAATGAGATCACAGTTCAATATTTGTGACTCAGACTAACTCTTCCTGGGTTTACTATCCCTTTAATATACCCCTGTGTCTCCAAATGATATTTACCATCTGGTGCCCAACCTTAATACAGATAGAGTCACTTGGATTTGTAAGTTAAATGCGTCGTGACTCAGCATTAATTGAAGAAACTGTGTTATCTAAAGTTATCTTAACTCATTTAATGCATTTAACCTTTTCATTAGCATACCAAAGCTCCATTGTTTCCAATGGTGAACTCTTTAATTGGATGGGATGCTGTGACACAATATTCTGTGATAAGTGGGATAAATGAGATAAATGAGTTAAGTCGCGACGCATTAAACTCACCATCCAAAGTGACTGCATCTGTATATCGGCTTTCATAATTTATATAAAATAGTTGACCAATGAGAGCACAGACTTTATAATTTATGCAACATAATTGACCAATGAGAGCTTAATGTTTGTTACTCAAACTAACTCTCCCCGGGTTTACCATCCCTTTGATATACCCCTGTGTCTCAAAATCATAATTACCTCATGGTGCTTGACCTTAATACATGGGTTTTTATAATTTCTACATGATTATTGGCCAATGAGAACACAGGCTTTGTAATTTATGTAAAAAATTGACCAATGAGAGCACAGCTTAATATTTGTGACTCAAAGTAACTCTCACCGGGTTATCTTCCCTTAATATGCCCCTGTGTCTCCAAACAATAATTACCTCATGGTGCCTTACCCTAAAACATGTGTTTTATAATTTATGCAAAATAATTGACCAATGAGAGCACAGCTCAATATTTGTGACTCAAACTAACTCTCCCCGGGTTTACCTAACCTTACTATACCGTTTCACCAAATGATTTTTACCATGTGGTTTGTAACTCTAATCTAACACTCGGGTTTTAAAATTTATACAAAATAATTGACCAATAAGAGCACAGCTAAATTTTTGTGACTCAAGATAACTCTCCCTGGGTTTACCATCAATTAACATCACCCTGTGTCTCTAAACGATGTTAACTGTATGCAGTTTAATTCTTAAACCAAAATCCTAACCCTATTAACCCTAACCCTAATAATAATAATAACCCTAATAACCATAACCATAACCATAACAACCATAACCATAACAACCATAACCATAACCATAACCCAAACCCTAACCTACACCTTTACCCATGGGCTTTCTTAATGTCTACAAAGATATTGGCAAATGAGATCACAGCCTTCATAATTTATGCAAAATAATTGACCAATGAGAGCACAGCTCAATCTTTGTGACTCAAACTAACTCTCCCCGGGTTCATCATCCCTGAATACACCCCTGTGACTCCAAACATATTTACCACATGGTGCCTATCCCTAATACATGGGTTTTCATAATTTCTACAAGATTATTGGCCAATGAGAACACAGGCATTGTAATTTATGTAAAAAATTGACCAATGAGAGCACAGCTTAATATTTGTGACTCAAACTAACTCTCCCCGGGTTTAACATCCCTAAATATACCCCTGTGTCTCCAAACGATACTTACCTCATGGTGATTAACCCTAATTCATGGGTTTTTATAATTCATGCAAAATAGGTGACCAATGAGAGCACAGCTCAATCTTTGTGACTCAAATTAATTCTCACTGGGTTTACCATCCTTTAATATAAACCTGTGTCTCCAAATGATATTTACCACATGGTGCATTATCTTAATACATGGGTTTTTATAATTTATGTGAAATAATTGACCAATGAAAGGGCAGCTCAATCTTTGTGACTCAAACTAGCTATCCCCGGGTTTACCATCACTTAATATACCCATGTGTCTCCAAATTATATTTACTTCATTGTGCCTAATCCTAATACATGGGATTTATAATTTATTAAATTAATTGACCAATGAGAGCACAGCTCAATCTTTGTAACTCAAACTAACTCTCCCTGGGTTTACCATTCCTTAATATACCCCTGTGTCTAAAAATGATGTTTACCACATGGTGCATTATATAAATACACCGGTTTTATAATTTATGCAAAATAAGTGACCAACTATACCCCTGTGTCTCCAAATGATATTTACCACCAGGTGGCCAACCTTAATATGTTGGCTTTCATAATTTCTACAAAATTATTGGCCAATGAGATCACAGATTTTATAATTTATGCACAATAGTTGACTAATTAGAGCACAGCTCAATATTTGTGACTCAAACTAACTCTCCCCGGGTTTACCATCCCTTAATATACCCCTGTGTCTCCAAATTATATTTACCACCAGGTGCCCAGTCTTAATATATATATATGGTTTCATAGTTTTTATAAAATTATTGGCTAATAAGATCACAGACTTTATAATTTATGCAAAATAATTGACCAATGAGAGCACAGCTCCATTTTTGTGACTAAAATTAACTCTCGTAGGGTTTACCATCCTTTAATACACCCCTGTGTCTCCAAATATATTTACCACATGGTGCCTATCACCAATACATGGTCTTTCATAATTTCTATAAAATAATTGACCAATGAGATCACAGACTTTATAATTTATGTAAAAGAGTTGACCAATGAGAGCACAGCTCAATCTTTGTGACTCAAACTAACTCTCCCCGCGTTATCATCCCTTAATATGCCCCTGTGTCTTCAAATGATAATTATCATGGTGTTTAGCCCTAATACATGTGTTTTATAATTTATGCAAAATATATGACCAATGAGAGCACAGCTCAATATTTATGACTCAAAATAATTCTCCCCGATTTTACCTACCCTTAATATATTGTGTCACCAAATGATATTTACCATGTGGCATGTAACCCTAATTTAATCCTCGGGATTTTATTATTTATACATCACCCTATGTCTCTAAACGATGTTTACCGTATCCAGTTTAATTCTTAAACCCAAATCCTAATCCTAATAACCCTAAAAGTCCTAACCCTAACCTACACTCTTAGCCATGGGCTTTCTTAATGTCTACAAAGATATTGGCCAATGAGATCACAGCCTTTATAATTTATGCAAAATAATTGACCAATGAGAGAACAGCTCAATCTTTTTGACTCAAACTAACTGTCCCCGGGTTTATCATCCCTTAATACACCCCTGTGTCTCCAAACATATTTACCTCAAGGTGCCTATCCATCATGCAGATGGTTTCATAATTTCTATAAAATTATTGGCCAATAAAATTATAGACTTTATAATTTATGTGAAAAATTGACCAAGGAGAGCCCAACTCCAAATGATAATTACCTCATGTGCATAACCCTAATACATGAGTTTTATAATTTATGCAAAATAATTGACCAATAAGAGCACAGCTCAATCTTTGTGACTCAAACTAACTCTCCCCGTGTTTACCATCCCTTAATATACCCCTGTGTCTCCAAATGATATTTCACACAGGGTGACTAACCCTAATACAGGGGTTTTATAATTATGCAAAATAATTGAAAAATGAGAGCACAGCTCAATACTTGTGACTCAAACTATCTCTCCCCGGGTTTACCTACCCTTAATATACCGTGTCACCAAATGATTTTTACCATGTGACGTATAACCCTAATCTAATACTCAAGCTTTTAAAATTTAAACAAAATAATTGATTAATAAGTGCACAGCTCAATTTTTGTGACTCAAACTAACTCTCCCCGGGTTTACCATCAATTAACATCACCCTGTGATGACCGTCTGCAGTTTAATTCTTAAACACAAATTCTAATCCTAATAACCCTAATAACCCTAACCTTAATAACCATAACCCATAACCCATAACCCAAACCCTAACCCTAACCTGTACCATTACCCATGGGATTTCTTAATGTCTACAAAATTTTTGGCCAATGAGATCACAGACTTTATAATTTATGTAAAAAATTGATCAATGAGAGGACAGCTCAATATTTGTGACTCAAACTAACTCTTACCATCCATTAATATACCGTGTGTCTCCAAATGATATTTTCCACATGGTGCCTTATCCGAATGCATGGGTTTTATAATTTATGCAAAATAATTGACCAATGAGAGCAGAGTTCTATCTTATTGACTCAAACTAACTCTCCCCGGGTTTACCATC
>CM044436.1:125573920-125592649 GCA_024363595.1 Xenopus borealis | reverse complement strand
GGTCCAGAGGCCCCCATTGAGGGGGAGTAATGTAACAACTGATCCTGGTGGTCTAGTGGTGTGGCGGGGATGCCCACCGCGCCTTTTTCTTTTTTCCGCTTCCTAGTGCACTCGCGGCACGCACTTCCGGGTTTTACAGACCCATGAGCACTGGCATGGTCAGCACGCAATGGCGCAAAACTTGAACTATTTAAAGGGACTTTGTTGCTTTTCTCATTGCCCATTATAGGACTTGTTTTCCTGGTGCTGTTAGCTGTTGCTATTCTGTTTGAACCTGATTCTGATTATGTTTTGACCCCTGGCTTTTTGACGATTCTACATTCTGTATCCTGACCCCTTGCCTGATTACCGACTCCGATTCTGATTAATCCTCTGATTGACTTCCTGGTTTGACCCTTGCCTGTCTGACTATGTTTACTGTCCGCCTGCCTCGACCTGGCCTGATCTGACTAGGATTCTGTCTTGTACCATGCATGTAGGTATGCTCTACCAGAATGTGATTAATTGGCTTATTATCAACTCAGATATTACAATAAATCAGTTCTGAATCTTAAGTGGTCATCCTTGGATCAATATCCCATTTTGAAAACACTTGATACATTTATAACTAATCCAGATATTATGAATATAAGAAACTTAAAGGGGTTGTTCACCTTTGATTTAACTTTTAGTATAATGTAGAGCGTGATTCTGAGACAATTTGCAATTGGTTTTCATTTTTTATTGTTTGTGGTTTTATAGTTATTTATATTTTTAGTCAGCAGCTCTCTAGTTTTCAGTGTCAGCAATTTGGTTTCTAGGGTACAAATTACCCTAGCAACCCTGCAATTATTTGAATAAGAGTCTGGAATATGAATTGGAGAGGGACTGAATAGAATGATAAATAATAAAAAGTGGCAATAACAATACATTTGTAGCCTTACAGAGCATTTGTTTTTAGAAGGTGTCAGTGACCCCCATTTGAAAGCTGCAAAGAAACAGAAGAAAATTGCAAATCATTAAAAAACTTGGAAAAATAAATAATGAAGACCAATTGAAAACTTTCTTAGAATTGGTCATTCTACATTATACTAAAAGTTAACTTGAAGGTGAACCACCCCTTTAATTAGAAATTTGAGACTTCAAAGTAGCAACCCCATACTTTTTCCTGGACAAAACCAATACTACATCCATCTTGCCTGAATATCTGGTTTAATCTTTAAAAGCTTATAACAATTGAATTGATACAGAAATATAAAGACAACAGCATTTTCACTTTATATATAAGCATTATAAAACATTTACCTGAAATAAGTCTACATTATGAATTGAAATATTTTTCATTTTATGTGGTCAATAGAAATAGAAAGGGTGATTTCTTCTTCTTCTTTGAATATTTAATTTCAAATGAATCTGCTAATGTAATGTAATTAACTTCTACTCATAACTTATCTTGATGAACAATGGTCATTTCAGAGCATCAAATTAAGCTTTAGTAACAATAAATTTAGAAATCACTAGATGATAAAGTGGTCCCTATACTTTTCTAAGCAACAAAGACAGAAAAAATATTTGTCATCTGGGATTTAACTGTTAATTTAAAATTTTAATTCTGAAGTCATAAATTAGATTTTTCTTTTTTTACTCCCATTCTTTCCCTTTTAGGCTTAATTGAAGTTTTATTTATGTATTAGTATTTCTGTATGTTATAGCAATTGCTTATATTCAATGTAATTTGTAATATCCAACACTTTCTGTATTCAACTTATCTTTTATTTGCTTGACAGGTCAAGTCATGCTCATTATCTTCATTCTGGCTACTAAACATTACATTTAATCTCCATGTTTGTAAAAGAACAAAATAATATTTAAAGCAGAAATTACTGCTTCTCCAGAACATCATGTTGGCTTGAAAAGTCTGTATCATATATTACATAAATGACTCTGTTTCCCAAACAAACTTTCTGTTCTACGAAGATTTAAGCATAAACATATAAGTCCTTCCAGTATTTCATGATGAGCTTGTCTTAGTTTAATTAAGGATTGATGAGCATTATTGTACAGAAATTCAGCTATTGTTACTAATCAACCCTGTAAATTTGGACATGATTCAGGAAACATCAAGGGAATTGTTTCAATACTAGTTTGATCATTGGTTTGACAGTTTGTTTGTGGGCAGAAAGCATTAGAAAGGGATATAGTGATACAAGGCAAATGGCAGAAGATATTTTCTGAAGTAAGCAGTTAATTGAGTGCCTTGATAGGATACCACTTTCATGGACACGGAATGTCATAGGTGGACAGGAGCTGGTAGAGAATGTCCAAATGGTAGAGTTGCCAGAATGTACAGCAGTTGGGAAATAGTGTACTAACTGGAGAGAAGAGAATAATGAGGAAATCTAATAGCATTTTCCAGATTTCCAAAATCAATCAATTAGGGTTGTAACACTGAGATGTAGAACCCCAATAACTGGATTCTTGGATTCCTTTATTTAATGTAAAGTCTATGATGTCAAACCTTTTAAGAACTAACAGGCAACATGAAATTATAAGATCTCGTAAACATAATTAGATATTAGGAATGCCTGTATCTTGTTCTAAATGCAGCAACAACAATAACTGCACAAATTTTCCTGTGCACAAGGTAAATTTATACTCTGCTGGAGGGAAGGGGTATAGACATTGTTGGACCCTGGACCCCAGAGCATTGCAAAGGGTATCCCCTGAGATTAGAAGAAATTAAGTTCTGTCTGAACACAATCTTAGAGAAATAAATCACAGTGAGGAAATGATACTAGGGACGCCCTCTCTGAACCTAACTGCAACAGGAATACAAGCAAGAGGGAGAACAAGGTTGGCTCATAATCATCTGTGAAGCTGGAGAAAACTTCTTATTTTAACAAGAAAGTCAGCTAGCAGGTGACAGGAGTGCAAACATAAAAATGCAGGTTGCAACATTGATCTTTTCAAAACACAGTACACACCTGGAGGAGGAACTGTCCACTAACTTTGTCACTATTCCTTTAAGATGTGGAAAGAGTTTTTTTTTTAAAGTAAGGGTTTTGAAGTTGTGGGCTTCTCTCACAAAGGCTGTTGCACCGGCACTTATATTGGATAAATTCAAGATGTTTTATAGAAAGTGAGGAAGTACCAAGTTACTGAATGTAACTCTAGTACAGAAACAAGAAACTGGTCCAATTGCATCATGGACTCAGAAAGAAAAATGGTGGCTGCAGTGTGTTTTATTTTCTATGAATCAACTTGTAGTTAGACAGTATTGAACATGATGCAAATCTACTATTTTAATATATTTTAATGTTATTATACAGCAATAGTGGGTTGTTTCCAAATGTTTTGCTTATTACTAAAACTAATTATCAGATTCCACCAAGGACTGGTAATTACATAAAACCTCTGGGTCTTGTTGAGATTTCTCAGTAGGTTTCCCAGCTGTGGATGTTACTGGCACCAGTAAATAAAAGGAAAGTCTGTTCTTCCCTGCCCAGTCAGTATCTGGGGTGGTTCTGGTAGGTATAAACATTTATAGTTAAACTGTACAAGATTCTTCTGATTTATATTATGACAGTTTGGGAGAATGTCCTCATCATAGTGTTAGTGTCATTAAGCCAAAACCTCAAATCCCCCATGTACTTCTTTCTCCAGCAACTGTCCCTATGTGATCTACTGGGCTCCACAGTTATTGTCCCCTTCCTGCTCCAAACTGTAATAAATGAAGGAACCACAATGGCCCTTGTTCGGTGCATCACTCAGTTGCATATTTTTTGCACCTCAGAAACTTTTGAGTGTTTGCTTCTAGCAGTAATGTGCTATGACAGATATGTGGCCATCTGTAACCCTCTACGTTACTCTTCTATAATGTCTCACAGGGTTTGTGTTACATTAATTATCATGTCATGGGCTCTTGGCTTTGGAATAACAGTCATTTCAGTGAATCTAATGAGTACACAGCAGTTCTGTGACCAAAATACCATTAATCATTTCTTTTGTGATTTATTTCCTCTTATAGATCTCTCCTGCTCAGACACTTTCTTAGAGGACTTAGTAATAGTAGTTAGTAATAATAGTTACTATCCCTGTGGTAATTTTTCCACTTATACTGATTACTATATCATATATGTGTATTGCCCAAGCAATACCGGGAGACAAAAAGCCTTCTCCACCTGCAACTCCCACTATATTTTATGGGACTCTCATTGCTATTTATGTGGCTCCATCCAGAAACCAATCACAGACCATAAGCAAAGTTCTATCACTTTTATTCACCGCAGTGATTCCTCTGGTTAACCCACTTATATACAGCCTTAGAAATAAAGACATGAATGATGCCCTTAAGAACCTATGATAAATGCAATATATATTCATAATGATGAAGAAATGTGATCCACCTTCTATTTTATGCAGAATACGGTATTATTAGAAAATACCCTGTTGGTTAATAGGATGGAAAAGGAAAATAAAAATATATCTATGGTTTCTTTGGAACACTAAGAATTTCAGACTCTTGGCCTGGAGTTTTATTGTGAAGCCTTACCTATTCATTATGACTTTGTTTTAACTGTAAAGCCCACCGGTTAATTACTGTACACTTGCCTGTTGATTTCTAATTAACTCAGAAACATGTGTATTCTATAAGTATCTGATATAAAAGGGATAAAGCTACCAATTTCCACAGTGCCAGACTCAAGACCCAAGAGCCCAACAGAGGGTCTGATCCCCAAGTTCCCACTGCCACCATACACACCCCCCATTCCCAATGACCACCACCACCTTTAGCACCTCTGCTGCTTCTGTCTCATGATCCTACTACTATACACACACCTGGAGAGACTAACTGGGTCAGTCCAGCACTGGTTTTCAGTTCATGTTTATCTTACTGTGCCCCCAATATTCCTTTTAAATAGGAATATATTAAAAAAAAGGAATGGATATATCAAACCGAACATATACAAATTCTTCAAAAACAATCATTTGGAGAAACAGGGGTATATTAAAGGGAAGATAAACCCGGAGAGAGTTAGTTTGAATCACAAATATTGAGCTGTGCTCCTATTGTCATGGTCAATTATTTTGAATAAATTATAAAACCCATGTATTAATATAATGCACCATGTAGTAAATATCATTTGGAGACACAGCGTTATATTAAGGGATGGTAAACCCGAGGAGAGTTAATTTGAGTCACAAAGATTGAGTTGCGCTCTCATTGGTAAATTATTTTGCATAAATTACAAAACCCACATATTATAGTTTGGCACCATGAGGTAATTATCGTTTGGAGACACAGGGGTATATTTATGGATGTTAAACCCGGGGAGAGTTAGTTTGAGTCACAAATATTGACCTGTGCTCTCATTGGTCAATTTTTTACATAAATTATAAAGTATGTGATCTCATTGGCCAATAATTTTTTGAATTTATGAATGCCCATGTATTAGGGATAGGCACCATGTGGTAAATATGTTTGGAGACACAGGGGTATATTAAGGGATGAAAAACCCAGGGAGAATTTTTTTTGAGTCACAAAGATTGAGCTATGATCTCATTGGCCAATATCTTTGTAGACATTAAAGGACATGTCAACCCTCTCCACAAAAATGTAATCAATGAATAGCCTATTTGAAATCTTTAGATAACTGCCACTCTGGTTGTTAAAAGGTTAACAGTAAAGCTGCAGTATCCCCTTAATCAGCTACAAATCCTTCTACTACATTAAACCACTCTGCCCCCTCCCTCAGGAATTTCCTTTGGCTCTTGGCTCAGGGAACATGCTCAGTTCCTCTCAGCTCAGATTACAAACACACCCTCCAGACTAACAGCCAATGAAGAGAGAGCATTGCTTGTTCTTATAGAAACAGTGTGTTGCTATTTTTTTCTCCTAACCACTTCTCCTGAGCTCACTTAACAATTACAGTGCTCAAACCCAGCAGAACTTTTTTTATCAAAGTATGTTGTGCCTGTGTAAACCTGCATTCCGCACTGCATGGACTTTACAGCATACGTCTTATTTCAGATGTCAATAGTACTGATAATGTATCAGAGGGAAAATGGACGCCAGGTGAAAGCTGCTATGTGTTTTAGGAAAATGTGATGGCGCTGGCAAACAGAGGGGGTATATGCAGAACTAATGATACAGTTTGGGTGGGGAAGATATGCCCAACTTATATACATGGGAGGAAAATGTAGGCTTTACATGTCCTTTAAGAAAGCCCATGGGTAAGAGTGTAGGTTAGGGTTAGGATTAGAATTTGGGTTTTTAGGATTATTAGAATTATTTTAGGGTTATTAGGGTTATTAGGATTATTAGGGTTATTAGGGTTATTAGGGTTATTAGGGTTATTAGGGTTATTAGGGTTAGGATTTGGATTTAAGAATTAAACTGCATATGGTAAATATCGTTTAGAGACACAGGGTGATGTTAATTGATGGTAAACTCGGGGAGAGTTAGTTTGAGTCACAAAAGTTGGGCTGTGCTCTTATTGGTCAATTATTTTGTATAAATTTTAAAAACCCGAGTATTAGATAAGGGTTACACACCATATGGTAAATATCATTTGGTGACATGGTATATTAAGGGTAGGTAAACCCGGAGAGAGTTAGTTTGAGTCACAAATATTGAACTGTGCTCTCGTTGGTCAATTATTTTGCATAAATTGTAAAACACATGTATTAGGTTAGGCACCATGAGGTAATTATCGTTTGGAGACACAGGGACATATTAAGGGATGATAACCCGGGGAGAGTTCGTTTGAGTCACAAAGATTGAGCTGTGCTCTCATTGGTAAACTATTTGACATAAATTATAAAGTCTGTGAACTTATTGGCCAGAAATTATGAAAGACCATGTATTAAGGATAGGCACCATGTGGTAAATATGTTTGGAGACACAGGGGTGTATCAAAGGATGGTAAACCCGGGGAGAGTTAGATCAAGTCACAAAAATTAAGATGTGCTCTCAATGGTAAATTATTTTGCAAAAATTATAAAATCCATGTATTAGGGTTAGGCACCAAGAGTTAATTATGATTTGGAGACACAGTGGTATATTAAAGGGAAGGTAAACCCGGGGAAAGTTAGTTTGAGTCACAGAGATTGACCTGCGCCCTCATTGGTCAATTATTTTGCGTAAATTTTAAAGTATGTGATCTCATTGGCCATTAATTTTCCAGAAATTATGAAATCCAATATATTAAGGTTGGGCATCAGGTGGAAAATATCATTTGGAGACACAGGGGTATATTAAGGGATGGTAAACCCGGGGAGAGTTAGTTTGAGTCACAAAGAATGAACTCTGCTCTCATTGGTGAATTATTTTGCATAAATTATAAAGGCTGTGATCTCAATGGCCAATATCTTTGTAGACATTAAAAAACCCCATTGGTAAGGGTGTAGGTTAGGGTTAGGGTTAGGGATTGGGTTAGGGTTAGGGTTTGGGTTTGGGTTTGGGTTTGGGTTTGGGTTAGGGTTAGGGTTAGGGTTATTATGGTTAGGGTTATTGGGTTAAGGTTTAAGAATCAAACTGCATATCGTAAATATCGTTTAGAGACATAGGGTTATGTTAATTGATGGTAAACCCGGGGAGAGTTAGTTTGAGTCACAAAAATTGAGCTGTGCTCTTATAGGTCAATTATTTTGTATAAATGTTAAAAGCCCTTGTATTAGATTAAGGTTACATGCCATATGGTAAATATCCTTTGGTGATACAGTATATTAAGGGTAGGTTAACCCGGGGAGAGTTAGTTTGAGTCACAAATATTAAACTGTGCTCTCATTGGTCAATTATTTTGCATAACTTATAAAACACATGTATTAAGATAATGCACCATGTGGTAAATATTATTTGGAGACAACGGGGTATATTTAGGGATGGTAAACCCGTGGAGAGTTCATTTGAGTCACAAATATTAAGCTGTGCTCTCGTTGGTCAATTTTTTACATAAATTATAAACTCTATCATCTCATTGGCCAATAATTTTGTTAAAATTATAAAAGCCCATGTATTTGGGATAAGCACCATGTGGTAAATATTTTTGGAGACACAGGGCTATATTAAGGGATGATAAACCCGGGGAGAGTTTTTTTGAGTCACAAAGATTGAGATGTGCTCTCATTGGTCAATTATTTTGCATAAATTATAAAGATTGTGATCTCATTGGCCAATATCTTTGTAGACATTAAGAAAGCTCATGGGGTAAGGGTGTAGGATACTGATTAGGGATAGGGATGATAGGGATGATTGATAGGGATGCTTGATAGGGATGATTGATAGGGATGCTTGATAGGGATGATTGATAGGGATGATTGATAGGGATGATAGGGATGATAGGGATTAAGAATTAAACTGCACATGGTAAATATCGTTTAGACAGCATCCAAAGAAATCCAATGGCACACAGGACTTATCAAACACTCATGCTTGACAAAGGGGGTAACCCCGAAACGTTGCACCGCTAATTGCAATAAACACTTGTGTGTTTGATAAGTCCTGTGTGCCATTGGATTTCTTTGGATGCTGTCTTGTGGGAGGTTGCCGGATCTCCACCATTGAGCACCAGGCGTCTCTAATCAGCCTGATACAGAGGGCGTGCGAGAGCCACAACTATTCTAAATATCGTTTAGAGACACAGGGTGATGTTAATTGATGCTAAACCTGGGGAGAGTTAGTTTGAGTCACAAAAATTGAGCTGTGCTCTTATTGGTCAATTATTTTGCATAAAAAATAAACGCTGTGATCTCATTGGCCAATATCTTTGTACACGTTAAGAAAGCCCATGGGTAAGGGTGGAGGTTAGGGTTTGGGTTAGGGTTAGGGTTAGGGTTAGGGTTAGGGTTAATGTTAGGGTTAGGGTTAGGATTAGTATTTAGGTTTAAGAATCAAACTGCATACCGTAAATATCGTTTAGAGACACAGGATGATGTTAATTGATGGTAAACCCAGGGAGAGTTAGTTTGAGTCACAAAATTGAGCTGTGTTCTTATTGATCAATTATTTTGTATAAATAATAAAATCCCAAGTATTAGATTAGGGTTATACACCATATGGTAAATATCATTTGGAGATACGATATATTAAGGGTAGGAAAACCCAGGGAGAGTAAATTTGAGTCACAAAGATTAACTGTGCTCACATTGGTCAATTATTTTGCATAAATTATAAAACACAAGTTTTAGGATAAGGCACCATGTGGTAAATATCATTTGGGGACACAGGGGTATATTAAGGGATGGTAGAGCCAGGGAGAGTTAATTTGAGTCACAAAGATTGAGCTGTGCTCTCATTGGTCAATTATTTTGCATAAATTATAAAAATATCTATTAAGATAGTACACCATGTGGTAAATATCATTTGGAGACACAGGGGTATATTAAGGGCTGGTAAACCCAGGGAGAGTTAGTTTGAGTCAAAAATATTGAACTGTGCTCTCATTGGTCAATTATTTTGCATAAATTATAAAACCCATCTATTAGAGTTAAGCACCTTGAGGTAATTATCGCTTGGAGACACAGGAGTATATTTAGGGATGGTGAACCCGGGGAGAGTTAGTTTGAGTCACAAATATTGAGCTGTGCTCTCAGTGATCAATTATTTTGCATAAATTATAAAGTCTGTGATATCTTTGGCTAATAATTTTGTACAAATTATGAAAGCCAATATACAAAGGTTGGGCACAAGGTGGTAAATATCATTTGGAGACACAGGGGTATATTAAAGGAATGGTAAACCCAGGGAGAGTTAATTTTAGACACAAATATTAAATTGTACTCTCATTGGTCAAGTATTTTGCATGAATTATAAAACCCATGTATTGAAATAATGCATCATGTGGTAAATATCATTTGGAGACACAGGGGTATATTTAGTAATGGTAAACCCGGGGAGAGTTAGTTTGAGTCACAAATATTGAGCTGTGCTCTCATTCGTCAATTTTTTACATAAATTATAAAGTCTGTGATATCATTGGCCAATAATTTTGTAGAAACTATGAAATCCCATTTATTAGGTATAGACACCATGTGATAAATATGTTTGGAAGCACAGGGGTGTATTAAGAAATGATAGAGTAAGTTTGAGTCACAAATATTGAGCTGGCCTCTCATTTGTCAATTATTTTGCATAAATTATAAAGTCATTGATCTCAATAGCTAATAATTTTGTAGAAATTATGAAAGCCCATGTATTAGGGATAGGCCCCATGAGGTAAATATATTTGGAGACACAGGGGTGTATTAAGGGATGACAAACCCGGGAAGAGTTTGTTTCAGTCACAAAGATTAAGCTGTGCTCTCATTGGTCAATTATTTTGCATAAATTATAGGGATAGGGATAGGGTTTAAGAATTAAACTGCATATGGTAAATATCATTTAGAGACACAGGGTGATGTTAATTGATGCTAAACCTGGGGAGAGTTAGTTTGAGTCACAAAAATTGAGCTGTGCTCTTATTGGTCAATTATTTTGCATAAAAAATAAATGCTGTGATCTCATTGGCCAATATCTTTGTACACATTAAGAAAGCCAATGGGTAAGGGTGTAGGTTAGGGTTTGGGTTAAGGTTAGGGTTAGGATTAGGGTTAATGTTAGGGTTCGGGTTAGGGTTAGTATTTAGGTTTAAGAATCAAACTGCATACCATAAATATCGTTTAGAGACACAGGATGATGTTACTTGATGGTAAACCCGGGGAGAGTTAGTTTGAGTCACAAAATTGAGCTGTGCTCTTATTGATCAATTATTTTGTATAAATAATAAAATCCCAAGTATTAGATTAGGGTTACACACCATATGGTAAATATCATTTGGAGATACGATATATTAAGGGTAGGAAAACCCGGGGAGAGTAAGTTTGAGTCACAAAGATTATCTGTGCTCACACTGGTCAATTATTTTGCATAAATTATAAAACACAAGTATTAGGATAAGGCACCATGTGGTAAATATAATTTGGGGACACAGGGGTATATTAAGGGATGGTAGAGTCAGGGAGAGTTAATTTGAGTCACAAAGATTGAGCTGTGCTCTCATTGGTCAATTATTTTGCATAAATTATAAAAATATTTATTAAGATAGTACACCATGTGGTAAATATCATTTGGAGACACAGGGGTATATTAAGGGATGGTAAACCCAGGGAGAGTTAGTTTGAGTCAAAAATATTGAGCTGTGCTCTCATTGTTCAATTATTTTGCATAAATTATAAAAACCATCTATTAGAGTTAAGCACCTTGAGGTAATTATCGCTTGGAGACACAGGAGTATATTTAGGGATGGTGAACCCGGGGAGAGTTAGTTTGAGTCACAAATATTGAGCTGTGCTCTCAGTGATCAATTATTTTGCATAAATTATAAAGTCTGTGATATCTTTGGCTAATAATTTTGTACAAATTATGAAAGCCAATATACAAAGGTTGGGCACAAGGTGGTAAATATCATTTGGAGACACAGGGGTATATTAAAGGAATGGTAAACCCAGGGAGAGTTAATTTTAGACACAAATATTAAATTGTACTCTCATTGGTCAAGTATTTTGCATGAATTATAAAACCCATGTATTGAAATAATGCATCATGTGGTAAATATCATTTGGAGACACAGGGGTATATTTAGTAATGGTAAACCCAGGGAGAGTTAGTTTGAGTCACAAATATTGAGATGTGCTCTCATTCGTCAATTTTTTACATAAATTATAAAGTCTGTGATCTCATTGGCCAATAATTTTATAGAAATTATGAAATCCCGTTTATTAGGTATAGACACCATGTGATAAATATGTTTGGAAACACAGGGGTGTATTAAGAAATGATAGAGTAAGTTTGACTCACAAATATTGAGCTGGCCTCTAATTTGTCAATTATTTTGCATAAATTATAAAGTCATTGATCTCACTAGCTAATAATTTTGTAGAAATTATGAAAGCCCATGTATTAGGGATAAGTCCCATGAGGTAAATATATTTGGAGACACAGGGGTGTATTAAGGCAGTGGTCCTCAAACTTGGCCCTCCAGCTGTTAAGGAACTACAAGTCCCACAATGCATTTGCCTGATTGTGGCTGTCAGACTCCATTATTGCATTGTGGGACTTGTAGTTCCTTAACAGCTGGAGGGCCAAGTTTGAGGACCACTGTATTAAGGGATGATAAACCCGGGGAGAGTTTGTTTCAGTCTCAAAGATTAAGCTGTGCTCTCATTGGTCAATTATTTTGCATAAATTATAAAACTAATGTATTAGTTTAGACGCCATGAGGTAATTATCATTTGGAGACACAGGGGTATATTTAGGGATGGTAAACCCGTGGAGAGTTCGTTTGAGTCACAAAGATTGAGCTGTGCTCTCATTGGTCAATTTTTTACATAAATTATAAACTCTATGATCTCATTGGCAAATCATTTTGTTTAAATTATGAAACACCATGTATTAGGGATTGGCACCATGTGGTAAATATGTTTGGAGACACAGGGCTTTATTAAGGGATGATAAACCAGGGGAGAGTTTGTTTGAGTCACAAAGATTGAACTGTGCTCTCATTGGTCAATTATTTTGCATAAATTATAAAGGTTGTGATCTCATTGGCCAATATCTTTGTAGACATTAAGAAAGCTCATGTGGTAAGGGTGTGGGTTAGGGTTAGGATTATGGTTTCAGAATTATACTGCATATGGTAAACATCGTTTAGAGACACAGGGTGATGTTAATTGATGCTAAACCCGGGGAGAGTTAGTTTGAGTCACAAAAATTAAGCTGTGCTCTCATTGGTCAATTATTTTACATAAATAAAAAAAACCCATTTATTAAGATAATGCACCATGTAGTAAATATCATTTGGAGACACAGGGTTATATTAAGGGATGGTAAACCCGGGGAGAGTTAGTTTGAGTCACAAAGATTGAACTTTGCTCTCATTGGTCAATTATTTTACATAAATTATAAAACCCATGTATTAGAGTTAGGCACCTTGAGGTAATTATCGATTGGAGACACATAGGTATATTTAGGGATGGTGAACCCGGGGAAAGTTAGTTTGAGTTACAAATATTAAGCTGTGCTCTCATTGGTCAATTATTTTGCATAAATTATAAAACCCATGTATTAAGATAATACCGAATGTGGTAACTATCATTTGGAGACATAGGGTTATATTAAGGGATGGTAAACCCGGGGAGAGTTAGTTTGAGTCACAAAGATTGAACTATGATCTCATTGGTCAATTATTTTGCATAAATTATAAAACCCATGTATTAGGGTTAGTCACCATGATGTAATTATCATTTGGAGACACAGGGGTATAGTTAAGGATGTTAAACCCGAGGAGAGTTAGTTTGAGTCATAAATATTGACCTGTGCTCTCATTGATCAATTTTTTACATAAATTATAAAGGAATGTTTTGTTATTTAAAAGAAAAGTACTTACTATTGAAGAATGTTTTTCATTATTTTTAAGTGATCTTTTCTTGTATTTCATTCTGGACAAAAAAAGAGATGGAAAAAAATGCTTATTTACATTGGAAACCAAATATGTGGTATAAATTCAAATAAAATAATGTTCTTACCATAATGATGTTTGTTTTCTAACTCAAATGTATATTTCAAATGAAAGCTGTATTTCATTCTGGACAAAAAAAGTGATGAAAAAAATTATTATTTACATTGGAAACCAAATATGTGGTATAAATTCAAATAAAATAATATTCTTACCATAATAATGTTTGTTTTCTAACTCAAATGTATATTTCAAATGAAAGCTGTATATTTCAAAATGAAATCAAAACACTTTGAGTTACTGAACTGAATGGTTTAAAAAAAAATTAAAAAATAATTGACCAATGAGAGCACAGCTCAATATTTGTAACTCAAACTAACTCTCCAAATGTCACCAAATAATTTTTAACATGCGGCGTGTAACCCTAATCTAATACTCGAGCTTTTAAAATTTATACAAAATTATTGACCAATAAGTTTACAGCTCAATTTTTGTGACTCAAACTAACTCTCCCCGGGTTTACCATTAATTAACATCACCCTGTGTCTCTAAATGATATTTACCGTTTGCAGTTTAATTCTTAAACCCAAATTCTAACCCTAACCCTAATAACCATAACCATTACCATAACCATAACCCAAATTCTAACCCACACCCTTACCCATGGGCTTTCTTAATGTCTACATAGATATTGGCCAATGAGATCACAGCCTTTATAATTTATGCAAAATAATTGACCAATGAGAGCACAGCTCAATCTGTGTTACTCAAACTAACTCTCCCCGGGTTTACCATCCTTTAATATACCCATTTGTCTCCAAACATATTTACCACATGGTGCCTATCCCTCATACATGGGCTTTCATAATTTCTACAAAATAATTGGAAAATGAGATCACAGTCTTTATCATTTATGTAAAAAATTGACCAATGACAGCACAGCTCATTATTTGTGACTCAAATTATCTCTCCGCGGGTTTACCATCCCTTAATCTTTGTAACTCAAAGTAACTTTCCAAGGGTTTACCATTTCTTAATATACCCCTTTGTCTCCAAATGATATTTAACACATGGTGCATTATCTTAATACTTGGGTTTTATAATTTATGCTAAATATTTGACCAATGAGAGCACAGTTCATTATTTGTGACTCAAACTAATTCTCCCCGGTTTTACCATCCCTTTAATATACCCATGTGACTCCAAATGATATTTACCACATGGTGCGTTATCTTAATACATGGGTTTTTATAATTTTTGCAAAATAATTGACCAATGAGAGCACAGTTAAATATTTGTGACTCAAACTAACTCTCCCCGGGTTTCCCATCCATAAATATACCCCTGTGTCTCCAAATAATATTTACTAGATGGTGCTTTATCCTAATATATGGGTTTTATAATTTATGCAAAATAATTGACCAATGAGAGCACAGTTCAATTTTTGTTAATCAAACTAACTTTTCCCGGGTTTACAATCCCTTTAAAATACCCATGTGTCTCCAAATGATATTTTCAACCTGGTGCCCAACTTTAATATATTGGCTTTCATAATTTCTACAAAATGATTGGCCAATGAGATCACAGACTTTATTATTTATGCAAAATAATTCTCCAATGACAGCACAGCTCAATCTTTGTGACTCAAACTAACTCTCCGTGGGTTAACCTTCACTTTAATATACCCCTGTGTCTCCAAATCATAATTAACTCATGGTGCGTAACTGTAATACATGGGTTTTATAATTTATGCAAAATAATTGACCATTGAGAGCACAGTTCAGTCTTTGTGACTCAAACTAACTGTCCCCAGGTTACCATCCCTTTAATATACCCCTGTGTCTCCAAATGATTTTTATCACCTGGTGCCCAACCTTTATATATTGGTTTTCATAATTTTACAGAATTATTGGCCAATGATATCACAGACTTTATAATTTATGCAAAATAATTGACCAATGAGAGCACTGCTCAATATTTGTGACTCAAACTAACTCTCCCCGGGTTCACCATCCCTAAATATACCCCTGTGTCTCCAATCGATAATTACCTAATGGTGCTTTAATCTAATAAATGTGTTTTATAATTTATGTAAAATAATTGACCAATGAGAGCACAGCTCAATCTTTGTAACTCAAAGTAACTTTCCAAGGGTTTACCATTTCTTAATATACCCCTGTGTCTCCAAATGATATTTAACACATGGTGCATTATCTTAATACTTGGGTTTTATAATTTATGCAAAATATTTGACCAATGAGAGCACAGTTCATTATTTTTGACTCAAACTAATTCTCCCCGGTTTTACCATCCCTTTAATATACCCCTGTGACTCCAAATGATGTTTACCACATGGTGCGTTATCTTAATACATGGGTTTTTATAATTTTTGCAAAATGAAAACTATAATTTTTGCAAATGATATTTACCACCTGGTGCCCAATCTTAATATATTGGCTGTAATAATTTCTACAAAATTATTGGCCAATGATATCACACACTTTATAATTTATGCAAAGCAATTGACCAATCAGAGCACAGTTCAATGTTTGTGACTCAAACTAACTCTCCCCGGGTTTACCATCAATTAACATCACCCTGTTTCTCTAAACGATATTTACTATATGCAGTTTAATTCTTGAACCCTAGCAATAGAACTAGCCCTAGCCCTAGCCCTAGCCCTAGCCCTAGCCCTAGCCCTAGCCCTAGCCCTAGCCCTAGCAACAATAACCCAAACCCTAATCTACACCCTTGCTAATTGTCTTTACTAATGTATATATGGGTTTTATAATTTATGCAAAATAATTGACCAATGAGAACAGAGCACAATCTTTGTGACTCAAACTAACTCTCCCCGGGTTAACCATCCATTAATACACCCCATGTGTCTCCAAACATATTTACCACATGGTGCCTATTCCTAATACATGGTATTTCATAATTTATACAAAATAGTTGGCCAATAAGATTACAGACCTTATAATTTAAGTAAAATAGTTGACCAATGTGAGCTCAGCTCAATCTTTGTGACTCAAACGAACTCTCCCCGGGTTTCCCTTAATGTACCCCTGTGTCTCCAAATGATATTTACCACCTGGTGTTCAACCTTAATTTATTGTCTTTCATAATTTCTACAAATTTATTGGCCAATTTTATCACAGACATTTTAATTTATGCAAAATAATTGACCAATGAGAGCACAGTTCAATCTTTGTTACTCAAACTAACTCTCCCTGGGTCGACCATCCCTTAATATACCCCTGTGTCTCCAAATTATATTTACCACATTGTGCTTTATACTAATAAACTGTTTTTATAATTTATGCAAAATAATTGACCAATGAGAGCACAGTTAATATTTGTGACTCAAACTAACTCTCCCCGGGTTTACTTACCCTTAATATACCGTATCACCAAATGATATTTACCATATGGTGTGTAATCCTAATATAATACACGGCTTTTAACATTTATGCAAAATAATTGACCAATAAGAGCACAGCTCAATTTTTGTGACTCAAACTAACTCTCCCCGGGTTTACCATCAATTAACATCACCCTTTGTCTCTAAACGATATTTTCCGTATGCAGTTTTATTCTTAAACCCTTACCTAACCCTAACCCTAACCCTAATGGGATTTCTTAATGTCTACAAAGATATTGGCCAATGAGATCACAGCGTTTATAATTTATGCAAAATTATTGACCAATGAGAGCACAGCTCAATCTTTGTGACTCAAACGAACTCTCCCTGGGTTTATCTTCCCTTAATAAACCCCTGTATCTCCAAACATATTTACCTCATGGTGCCTATCCATAATACATGTGTTTTAATAATTTCTATAAAATTATTGGCCAATGAAATCATAGACTTTATAATTTATGTAAAAAATTGACCAATGAGAGCACAGCTCAATATTTGTGACTCAAACTAACTCTCCCCGAGGTTTACCATCCCTTAATATACCCCTGTGTCTCCAAATTATATTTACCACATGGCGCATTATCTTAATACATGTGTTTTATAATTTATGCAAAATAATTGACCAATGAGAGGACAGTTCAATCTTTGTGACTCAAACAAATTCTCCCCGGGTTTACCATTCCTTTAATATACCCCTTTGACTCCAAATGATTTTTACCACCTAATGCCCAACCCAAATATATTGTTGTTGATAATGTGTACAAAATTATTGGCCAATGAGATCACAGACTTTATAATTATATGGTCTTTCATAATTTCTACAAAGTAATTTGCCAATGAGATCAAAGACTTTATAATTTATGTAAAATAGTTGACCAATGAGAGCACAGCTCAATCTATGTGACTCAAACTAACTCTCCCCGGGTTTAGCATCCCTTAATATACCCCTGTGCTTCCAAATGATATTTACCACATGGTGCCTTATCCCAATACATGGGTTTTTATCATTTATGCAAAATAATTTACCAATGAGAGCACAGTTAAATATTTGTGATTCAAACTAACTCTTACTGGGTTTACCATTCCTTAATATACTCCTGTGGCTCCAAATAATATTTACCACATGGTGCGTTATCTTAATAAACGGGTTTTATAATTTATGCAAAATAATTGACCAATGCGAGCACAGCTCAATATTTGTGACTCAAACTAACTCTCCCCGGGTTGACCTGCCCTTAATATACTGTATCACCAAATGATATTTACCATATGGTGTGTAACCCTAATTTAATACAAGGGTTTTTAACATTTATACAAAATAATTGACCAATAAGAGCACAGCTCAATTTTTGTGACTCAAACTAACTCTCCCCGGGTTTACCATCAATTAACATCACCCTGTGTCTCTAAACGATATTTACCATATGCAGTTTAATTCTTTAATCCTAACCCTAATAACCTTAATCCTAATAGCCCTAATCTTAATAACCCTAACACTAACCCAAACCGTAACCTACACCCTTACCAATTGGCTTTTTTAATGTCTACAACGATATTGGCCATTGAGATCACAGCCTTTATTTTTAATGCAAAATAATTGACCAATGAGAGCACAGCTCAAACTTTGTGACTCAAACTAACTCTCCCCGGATTTACCATCCCTTAATATACCCCTGTGTCTCCAAATGATATTTACTTTATGGGGCCTTATCCCAATTCATGGTTTTTTATAATTTATGCAAAATAATTGACAAAGGAGAGCACAGTTCAATCTTTGTGACTCAAACTAACTCTTCCTGGGTTTACCATCCCTTTAATATACCCCTGTGTCTC
>CM044436.1:125479275-125536640 GCA_024363595.1 Xenopus borealis | reverse complement strand
CCCTGTGTCTCCAAATGATATTTACTTCCAGGTGGCCAATCTTAACATATTGGATTTCATAATTTTTATAAAATTATTGGCTATTGAGATCACAGACTTTATAATTTATGCAATATAATTGACCAATGAGAGCACAGTTCAATATTTGTGACTGAAACGAACTCTCCCTGAGTTTACCATCCCTTTAATATACCCCTGTGTCTCCAAATTATCTTTACCACCTGGTACCCAACCTTAGTATATTGGCTTTCATAATTTCTACTAAATTATTGGCAAATGAGATCACAGACTTTATAATTTATGCAAAATAATTGACCAATGAGAGCGCAGTTCAATCTTTGTGACTCAAAAAAACTCTCCCCGGGTTTACCATCCCTTAATATAACCCTGTGTCTCCAAATGATATTTACCACATGGTGTATTCTATTAATATTTTAATACACAGCTTTTTATAATTTATGAAAAATAATTGACCAATGAGAGTAGAGCTCAATATTTGTGACTCAAACTAACTCTCCCCGGGTTTACCATTCCTTAATATACCCCTGTGTCTCCACATGATATTTACCACATGGTGTATTCTATTAATACATGGTTTTTATAATTTATGCAAAATAATTGAACAATGAGAGCAGTTTAATATTTGTGACTCATACTAACTCTCCCTGGGTTTACCATCTCTTAATATACCCCTGTGTCTCCAAATGATATTTACAACATGGTGCCTTATCTGAATACATGGGATTTACAATGTATGCAAAATAATTGACCAATGAGTGCACAGTTCAGACTTTGTGACTCAAACTAACTCTCCCCAAGTTTACCATCCCTTTAATATACCCTTTTGTTTCCAAATGATATTTACCACCTGGTGCCCAACCTTTCTATATTGGCTTTCATAATTTCTACAAAATATTTGGGCAATGATATCACAGACTTTATAATTTATGCAAAATAATTGACCAATGAGAGCACAGCTCAATATTTGTGACTCAAACTAACTCTACCATCCCTTTAATATACCCCTGTGTCTCCAAATGATATTTACCACAGGTGCCTAACCTTAATATATTGGATTTCATAATGTTTACAAAATTACTGGCAAATGAGATCACATATTTTATAATTTATGCAATATAATTGACCAATGCGAGCACAGTTCAATATTTGTGACTCAAACTAACTCTCCCTTGGTTTACCATTCCTTAATATACCCCTGTGTCTCCAAATTATATTTACCACATGGTGCATTATCTTAATAGATGGGTTTTATAATGTATGCAAAATAATTGACCAATGAGAGCTCAGATTAATCTTTGTGATTCAAACTAACTCTCCCCGGGTTTACCAATCCTTAATATACCCCTGTGTCTCCAAATGATATTTTCCACATGGTGCCTTTTTCTAATAAATGTGTTTTAAAATTTATGCAAAATAATTAACCAATAAGAGCACAGTTTAATATTTTTGACTCAAACTAACTCTCCCCGGGTAGTAATGGGCGAATCTCCCACGATTTGCTTTGCCTAAAGATTCGTGAATTTCTAGAGAAATTCGCGAATCGGCGAAAAATTCGCGAAACGAGTCGCAGGACGCTTTTGACGCGTTAACTTTGACGCGCGTCGCGTCAAAAATGACGCGCGACTCGGTTTTTTGGCGAAATTTCGCTGGTGAATAGCGAATTTATTCGCCAGCGGCGAATCGCGGGAATTCGCCGCGAATTCGGCCCTGGCGAATAAATTCGCCCATCACTATCCCCGGGTTTACCATCCCTTTAATATACCCCTGTGTCTCCAAATGATATTTACCACCTGGTGCCCAACCTTAATATGTTGGCTTTTATAATTTCTACAAAATTATTGCCCAATGAGATCACAGATTTTATAATTTATGCAAAATAATTGACCAATGAGAGCACAGTTCAATCTTTATGACTCAAACTAACTCTCCCCGAGTTTACCTTCCCTTTAATATACCCCTGTGTCTCCAAATGATATTTACCACCTGGTACCCAACTTTAATGTATTGGCTTTCATAATTTCTACAAAATTATTGGCCCATAAGATCACAGCATTTAATATTTAAGCAATGTTATTGAACAATGAGAGCATAGCTCAATCTTTGTGGCTCAAACTAACTCTCCCCGGGCATAACATCCCTTAATATACCCCTGTGTCTTCAAATGATATTTATCACCTGGTGCCCAACCTTAATATATTGGCTTTAATAATTTGTACAAAATTATTGGCCCATGCGATCACAGATTTTATAATTTATGTAAAAAAATTACCGATGTGAGCACTGCTAAATATTTGTGACTCAAACTAACTCTGCTCGGGTTTACCATCCCTAAATTTACCCCTGTGTCTCCAAATGATAATTACCTCATGGTGCCTAACCCTAATACATGGGTTTTATAATTTATGCAAAATAATTGACCAATGAGAGCACAGTTCAATCTTTGTGACTGAAACTAACTCACCCAGGGCTTACCATACTTTAATATACCCCTGTGTCTTCAAATGATATTTACTACCTGGTGCCCAACCTTAATATATTGGCTTTCATAATTTCTACAAAATTATTGGCCAATGAGAGCACAGCTCAATCTTTGTGACTCAAATTAACTCACCCCGGGTTGACCATCAATTAACATCACCCTGTGTCTCTATATGATATTTACTGTATGCAGTTTAATTATCAAATCCAAACCCTTACCTAGACCCTTACCTAGACCCTTACCTAGACCCTTACCTAGACCCTTACCTAGACCCTTACCTAGACCCTTACCTAGACCCTTACCTAGACCCTTACCTAGACCCTTACCTAGACCCTTACCTAGACCCTTACCTAGACCCTTACCTAGACCCTTACCTAGACCCTTACCTAGACCCTTACCTAGACCCTTACCTAGACCCTTACCTAGACCCTTACCTAGACCCTTACCTAGACCCTTACCTAGACCCTTACCCATGGGCTTTCTCAATGTCTACAAAGATATTGGCCAATGAGATCACAGCCTTTAGAATTAATGCAAAATAATTGACCAATGAGAGCACAGCCTAATCTTTGTGACTCAAACTAACTCTCCCCGGGTTTACCATCCCTTTAATGTACCCCTGTGTCTCCAAATGATAGGTACCTCTAGGTGCCCAACCTTAACATATTGGATTTCATAATTTTTATAAAATTATTGGCCAATGGGATCACAGACTTTATAATTTATGCAATATAATTGACCAATGAGAGCACAGCTCAATTTTTGTCACTCAAACTAACTCTCCCCGGGTTTACCATCCTTTAATACACCCCTGTGTCTCCAAACATATTTACCACATGGTGCCTATCCCTAACACATGGGCTTTCATAATTTCTACAAAATTATTGGCCAATGTGATCATAGATTTTATAATTTATGTAAAAAACTGACCAATGAGAGCACAGCTCAATATTTGTGACTCAAACTAACTCTCCCCAGGTTTACCATCCCTAAATATGTCTCCAAACGATAATTACCTCATGGTGCCTAATTGTAATACATGGATTTAATGATTTATGCAAAATAATTGACCAATGGGCGCACAGCTCAATCTTTGTGACTCAAACTAACTCTCCCTGGGTTTACCATCCTTTAATATACCCCTGTGTCTCCAAATGATGTTTACCACATGATGCATTATCTTAATACATTGGTTTTATAATTTATGCAAAATAATTGACCAATGAGAGAACAGGTTAATCTTTGTGACTCAAACTAACTTTCCCCGGGTTTACCTACCCTTAATATACCGTGTCACCAAATTAAAATTACCATGTGGTGTGTAACCCTAATCTAATACTTGGGCTTTTAAAATTTATACAAAATAATTGACCAATAAGAGCACAGCTCAATTTTTCTGACTCTAACTCTCCCCGGGTTTACCATCAATTAACATCACCCTGTGTCTCTAAATGATATTTACCGTATGCAGTTTAATTTTTAAACCCAAATCCTAACCCTAATAACCTTAACCTTAACCTTAACCTTAACCTTAACCTTAACCTTAACCTTAACCTTAACCTTAACCTTAACCTTAACCTTAACCTTAACCTTAACCTTAACCTTAACCCTAAACTATGGGCTTTCTTAATGTCTACAAAGGTATTGGCCAATGAGATCACAGCCTTTATAATTTATGCAAAATAATTGACCAATTAGAGCACAGGTCAATCTTTGTGACTCAAACTAACTCTCCCCGGGTTTATCATCCCTTAATACACCCCTGTGTCTCCAAACATATTTACCACATGGTGCCTATCCTTGATTTATGGGCTTTCATAATTTCTACAAAATTATAGGCCATAGACTTTATAATTTATGTAAAAAATTGACAAATGAGAGCACAGCTCAATATTTGTGACTCAAAGTAACTCCCCCAGGGTTTACCATCCCTAAATATACCCCTGTGTCTCCAAATGATAATTACCTCATGGTGCCTAACCGTAATGCATGGGTTTTTTAATTTATGCAGAATAATTGACCAATGAGAGCACAGCTCAATCTTTGTGACTCAAACTAACTCTCCCCAGGTTTACCATCCCTTAATATACCCCTGTGTCTCCAAATGATATTTACCTTATGGTGCCTTATCCTAATACATGGGTTTTGTAATTTATGCAAAATAATTGACCAATGAGAGCACAGGTCAATCTTTGTGACTCAAACTAACTCTCCTTGGGTTTACCATCCCTTTAATATACCCCTGTGTCTCCAAATGATCTTTACCACCTCGTGCCCAACCTGAATATATTGACTTTCATAATTTCTACATGAACCTATCCTTAATCTAGATGCTTACCCATGGGCTTTCTTAATGTCTACAAAGATATTGGCTAATGGGATCACAGCCTTTATAATTTATGCAAAATAATTGACCAATGAGAGCACAGCTCAATATTTGTGACTGAAACTAACTCTCCCTGGGTTTACCATCCCTTTAATATACCCCTGTGTCTCCAAATGATATTTACTTACAGGTGCCCAATCTTAACATAATAGCTTTCATAATTTCTACTAAATTATTGGCCAATGAGATCACAGACTTTATAATTTATGCAAAATAATTGACCAATGAGAGCACAGCTCAATATTTGTGACTCAAACTAACTCTACCATGCCTTTAATATACCCCTGTGTCTCCAAATGATATTTACCACAGTTGCCTAACTTTAATATATAGGATTTCATAATGTTTACAAAATTACTGGCAAATGAGATCACATATTTTATAATTTATGCAATATAATTGACCAATGAGAGCACAATTCAATATTTGTGACTCAAACTAACTCTCCCTTGGTTTACCATCCCTTAATATACCCCTGTGTCTCCAAATTATTTTTACCACATGGTGCATTATCTTAATACATGGGTTTTATAATGTATGCAAAATAATTGACCAATGAGAGCTCAGATTAATCTTTGTGATTCAAACTAACTGTCCCCGGATTTACCATCCCTTAATATACCCCTGTGTCACCAAATGATGTTTACCACATGGTGCCTTTTTCTAATAAATGTGTTTTAAAATTTATGCAAAATAATTGACCAATAAGTATAAAGTATATAAAGTATAAAGTAATAAATATTTTTGACTCAAACAAACTCTCCCCGGGTTTACCATCCCTTTAATATACCTCTGTGTCTCCAAATGATATTTACCACCTGGTACCCAACTTTAACGTATTGGCTTTCATAATTTCTACAAAATTATTGGCCAATAAGATCACAGCATTTAATATTTAAGCAACGTTATTGACCAATGAGAGCACAGCTCAATCTTTGTGACTCAAACTAACTCTCCCCGGGCTTAACATCACTTAATATTCCCCTGTGTCTCCAAATGATATTTACCACCTGATGCCCAACCTTAATATTTCCTGGATTCACCCATGGCAGCAACTAATGGGTTAATTCCCCTATCATGAGAATGGACAGGCTTAACAAGTGACCAATTAAAGAAGACCTTAAGAACCCTCTCCATCCTCCTATTCCCTGTCTTTTTTTTACCTGTCCGCTGAGTTTTGGATAGGCTTTTTATTTTGTTCTCACCTGGGTTATGGTTGGCCCTTTTTATCCACTTCGGTGAAGCCTCTGCAAGGGGTATCCGCTTGGCGCTCTGCCCGTCAGAGGGTCTCCCCCTCCTCGTTCCTCCTTTTTCTGGGTGCAGGAATAGTTGTGCGTTCGCCTAGAGGAAGCATTCTGCAATGGTGGGGAGAGACTAGGCGCCGATGGCAGTGGGGGAGAACGCAGGGTTAGCTGGTGTTTTTGCATTCCAGCGCCCTTGCGTTCCATTCACGGGAAGTTACGTCACTTCTGGTTTTCGGATCGTGGCGCCAAAATAAGTTTTTAAAAGTTTTCTTAGACGCAGAGTATAGCGGTTCATGCTGCTGCTATGGTTGTCTTGCTCTGCTCTTTGTTTTGATCCTCAGGTAGGTGTTACTGCTTCCACTTCATTCCTCCCTCCCTGAAAGGAGTTCAGCTTCCTTCTGGATCTGCTTATCTCTCTCTCTCTCTATAGTAGCCTTTCACCATGGATTCCCCCACTGCCCATGGTTCACATCGCTCAGGTTCTAGGTAAGATCGGATTTTTGTTTTTATTTTTTATATTTTTATTCTTTGTTGTTGTTTTTACTTCTTTTTGTTCATCTTCGCAGGCTCTCTGCTAGAAGATCCCATTCCGGTCATAAGGAAGTTCAGATTGGCTCCAAAGAAACCACAGCACCTAACCCTGAGGAAAATATGGATGCACCCAGATGTAGAGCTGGCCCTAATAGGGCTTTAAATGGAAAATTTTTATGTCGAGACTGCCTTTCTGAAGTGGCAGATAAGACTTCCAAGGAACCTTCTGATGTTTTGGATATGATCAAAAAAGCTGTTACGGAAGGGATGCTTTCGGCTGCTCAAACCTCCTCATCTCTCAAGTCTAGGAAAAGACTGAGAATGACTTCTCAGGAGGAGGGTGGAAGCGAGGAAGACTTGGAGTCTGATATAGATGAGCTCTCGGGAATTTTTTCTGAGGCTGAATCAGAAGAGGATTCTACACAATTATTTGATTTTAAGTTGGTGGATCCCTTGGTGAGAGCCATTAAGGAGGCGTTGAATTGTGAGGAAGATAAAGAGGAAATCTCTAAGGCTAAGAAATTATTTATGTCTAAACCTAAAAGGTCCAATTTCTTTCCTATCTTTGAAGAAGTAAAGGAGATGATAGCTTTTGAGTGGAGGAGGATGGAAAAGAAGCCATCAGTCAAAAATAGGTTAGCTAAACTTTATCCATTTTCACTGGAGGATTCAAAATTTTGGGATTCGCCACCGGTTGTTGACGCAGCTTTGGCTCGGTTGGCTAGGAGATCAACGCTTCCAGTGGAGGATGCTACTAGTTTCAAAGATCCGATGGAAAGACGAATGGATAATGAATTGAAGAAGGCCTACACAGTTTCTGGATCTGCCCTTAAACCGGCAATCGCTTTATCTGCCTTATCCAGGGCTTTCAGATTTTGGGTGGCGAATATCGAGGAGGCCTTAAAGAATAAAGTTAGCCGAGAGAAGATCATGGATGCCTTGGGTGAACTCAAATTGGGAGCGGACTTCATGGCAGAAGCTTCTCTAGACCTTATACGGCTTTCAGCTAGGAGTGTTGCCTTTTCGGTCTCTGTTCGACGTGCGTTGTGGCTTCGTTCATGGCAGGCAGATAATAACTCCAAGTACAATCTGTGTGTTTTTCCTTTTCTGGGTCAAAGATTGTTTGGTGAGAAGCTGGATGAAGCCATAAAGAAGGTTTCTGGTGGGAAGACTATGTTTCTACCACAGGAGAGACGTCCGAACCGTTCTTTTTCTTCCACTAGTAGAAGATCCTTCAGAGATAATCTCTTTTCTAATAATCAGAGGAGTTATAGACCCGGAAGGGAGTATGGAAGACCTCATACATGGAAAGGCGGGCAGACATCTGTTAAATTGGAGAAGGGGAGAACTTTTCCTTCCTTTCGGGGAGGCAAACCCCAGAAAGTAGGAGGTCGCTTAAAAGAATTTGCGGGGGTTTGGGCTGGGTCAATTCAAGACGATTGGGTGTGTACGGTAGTGAACAGGGGATATTTGATAGAATTCAATCAAAGACCTCAGACCCCTCATTATGTTCCTTCAACCGTTCCATCTACTCCGGCCAAGTTACAGGCAATCCATCACTATGTCCAAAAACTTCTAGTTCAGAAAGCTATTCTTCCTGTGCCAAAAGAAGAGAGATTTCAAGGCTTCTATTCACCTCTCTTTCTTGTGTCAAAAGCCTCAGGAGAGTACAGACCAATCCTGGATCTGAGAGAACTCAACAGATTCATCAGTCCTCAACATTTCAAAATGGAATCATTGTCGACGATCATTCAGGCGGTGAGTTTGACAGATTGGATGGTATCCATCGATCTGCAGGATGCCTATTTGCACGTCCCAATTGCGCAACAACATCACAAGTTTCTGAGATTTGCAACTCAGCAGGGTCATTTCCAGTTTGTCTGTCTACCCTTCGGTCTGTCCACCTCTCCCAGGGCATTTTCGAAGATCCTTGTGGCGTTAGTTGCCCTGATAAGGGAACAGGGCATCCGAATTTATCATTACTTGGACGACCTCCTACTCCTAGCATCCGCCCGAGATCAATTGTTGACCATATCGGATCAGGTCTTACGGATTCTGCAGCAATTCGGCTGGATGGTGAATTATCAGAAGAGCAGTTTATCACCGTGTCAACAGTTGATCTATCTGGGAGCCCACTTCGATACACTGAGGAATCGAGTATCGCTTCCCAAACTGAAGATGTACAAGATACAGCAAGCAGTTTCAGATGCTCTTGCTCAGGGATGTCTGTCAGCAAGACAATGGCTGCGCCTATTGGGTCTTCTTACTTCAACTTTTCAGATGGTGAGATGGAGCCGTTGGCATACGAGAGCCATTCAGTCTGCCTTCCTACAGAGGTGGAATCGTTGCTCCATGAACCAGAGAATTGTGATTCCCGAGGGGCTCAGGGAACAATTGGAATGGTGGTTAGTGACAGAGAACCTGCAGAACGGGCTACCTATCAGGGAGCCAGACTGGAGTTTGGTGACCACGGATGCCAGTACTGTGGGTTGGGGAGCACATTACCTACAGTTCAGTGTCCAAGGGAGATGGAGTTCTCTGGAGTCAATCGACTCGTCCAATATTCTGGAACTGAAAGCAGTGAGGATGGCTCTTCTGGCCTTTCAGGATCACCTAAGGGGAAAGGATGTGAAGATGAGGATAGACAATTCTACTGCAGTAGCGTACATAAGAAAACAGGGAGGAACCAGGAGTCAGAAGCTGTTGAAAGAGACTGCATTCATCATGCAGTGGGCAGAGACTCATGTCAAGAGTTTAATGGCAGTACATCTCCCTGGTGTACAGAATCAAAAAGCGGATTGGCTCAGCAGGAGATTCGCAGATCGTCACGAGTGGGAACTGGATCAGGAGGTGTTCCTGTGGATGACATCAAGGTTAGAGGAGCCATGGGTGGACATTATGGCTTCCCCTTGGAACACCAAGCTTCCCCGCTTTTATTCCTGGAGACCACATCACGAAGCTCTGGCATGGGATGCTCTATCAATACCATGGAATTTTCCGCTGGGATACACTTTTCCACCAATTCCGTTGATTCATGCGGTGCTGAAGAAGATCCGCCAGGAGAGAGTCAGGGTGATTGCAGTGATTCCGTATTGGCCACGCAGACCGTGGTTTCCTCTTCTCCTGAGCTTAGCAGTCAGGCCTCCCCTACGAATCCCGTGTCCACTGGGCCTATTGAGGCAGGGATTCATTTTGCATCCAGACCCTCAAAGCTTGAATTTGATGGCATGGAAATTGAGCGGGCACGTTTACTGAAGGAGGGAATTGCTCTTCCAGTAGTCTCTATACTCTTGAAGGCCAGGAAGTCTTCTACTAATTCTACATATCATCGGATTTGGGAGAAGTTTATTCAGTTTGCTGTGATGGATTCTGTTGATCCATATTCCCCACCTATCAGCAGTGTTTTATCGTTTCTCCAGACGGGTTTTGACAAAGGATTGAGCTTGAGTGCACTAAAAGTGCAAGTTTCTGCTCTCACAGCCCTCACGAACATCCATTGGGCAAAACAATAATAATAATTCCTTGTAGGTATGGAAAACCTTTTATTTCTTTTTTGTTGTATCCCCTCACCCTTCTTTATTTTCTGTAACCTTGTTATCTTTTTCTGATACTGAAAATTTAATAAAAAGAGATTTGACAAATAAATAAATAAATAAATAAATAAAAAAAAAAAAAATTCAGTTTTTCAAGGCAGTCTTAAAGTTGAGACACCCAAACGGGAGACTGTCTGCTCCTTGGAGCCTTCCTCTGGTACTGCATGGTTTATCGGGAGCCCCATTTGAACCTATGGAACAGGTTTCGGACTATTTTGTGACTCTCAAAACAGTTTTTCTAATAGCTTTGGCCTCGGCAAGCAGAGTGTCAGATTTATATGCCTTATCGGCTTGTCCACCTTTCACGATTTGTAACACAGAAAGAGCTGTTCTTCGGCCTCTCCCTTCAGTACTCCCAAAGGTGGTTTCTCAGTTCCATCTTAATAGGGAGATCGTTTTACCAGCATTATCAAGCATGGGGAACGGAGGTTTCGATAATCTTCACCTTCTGGATCCAGTGAGAAGCTTAAGGATATATCTGGATAGATCTGCTTCTTGGAGGAGTTCGGAAAATCTCTTTGTCATCCCAGCTGGAATAAGGAGGGGTCAGATGGCTACTAAGGCGACTTTGGCCAGATGGTTGGTTTCGGTTATTAAGAGAGCCTATGTGGAGCAGAAGATAGAGATTCCAGTGGGGATCACGGCGCATTCTGTTAGAGCAGTGGCTACGTCCTGGGCAGCAGAGAAGCAGGTTCCTACTGACATCATTTGCAAGACAGCTAGTTGGCGATCAACCAGAACCTTCCTGAGACATTACAGGTTGGAAGTGAATTCTTCGGATGCTGTTCAGTTCACTTCTGCAGTTCTTGATGTTGTCCCTCATTAAGTAAACTTTGAATTTCAGATGGTGTTTTGTGGTTTTTGTCCCACTCTTTTAGCTTTGTATTTCCCATTAGTTGCTGCCATGGGGGAATCCAGGAAAAATGAGAATTCCTTTCATACTTACCGTAATTCTCTTTTCCTGGAGTTCCCCCATGGCAGCACACGTTCCCACCCTCTGGACTTTAAACATAGACAGGGAATAGGGGGATGGAGAGGGTTCTTATGGTCTTCTTTAATTGGTCACTTGTTAAGCCTGTCCAATCTCATGATAGGGGAATTAACCCATTAGTTGCTGCCATGGGTGAACTCCAGGAAAAGAGAATTACGGTAAGTATGAAAGGAATTCTCATTTATTGGCTTTAATAATTTGTACAAAATTATTGGCCAATGCGATCACAGACTTTATAATTTATGTAAAAAATTGATCAATGTGAGCACAGCTCAATATTTGTGACTCAAACTAACTCTGCTCCGGTTTACCATCCCTAAATTTACCCCTGTGTCTCCAAATGATAATTACCTCATGGTGCCTAACCCTAATACATGGGTTTTATAATTTATGCAAAATAATTGACCAATGAGAGCACAGTTCAATCTTTGTGACTGAAACTAACTCACCCAGGGCTTACCATGCTTTGATATACCCCTGTGTCTCCAAATGATATTTACTACCTGGTGCCCAACCTTAATATATTGGCTTTCATAATTTCTACAACATTATTGGCCAATGAGAGCACAGCTCAATCTTTGTGACTCAAACTAACTCACCCGGGTTGACCATCAATTAACACCACCCTGTGTCTCTAAATGATATTTACTGTATGCAGTTTAATTATTAAATCCAAATCCTAACCTAGACCCTTACCTAGACCCTTACCTAGACCCTTACCTAGACCCTTACCTAGACCCTTACCCAGACCCTTACCCTTACCTAGACCCTTACCTAGACCCTTACCTAGACCCTTACCCATGTGCTTTCTCAATGTCTACAAAGATATTGGCCAATGAGATCACAGCTTTTAGAATTAATGCAAAATAATTGACCAATCTTTGTGACTCAAACTAACTCTCCCCAGGTTTACCATCCAATTAATGTACCCCTGTGTCTCCAAATGATAGGTACCTCTAGGTGCCCAACCTTAACATATTGGATTTCATAATTTTTATAAAATTATTGGCCAATGGGATCACAGACTTTATAATTTATGCAATATAATTGACCAATGAGAGCACAGCTCAATTTTTGTCACTCAAACTAACTCTCCCCGGGTTTACCATCCTTTAATACACCCCTGTGTCTCCAAACATATTTAACACATTGTGCATATTCTTCATACATGGTTTTTCATAATTTCTACAAAATAATTGGCCAATGAGATCACAGACCTTATAATTTATGTAAAATAGTTGACAAATGAGAGCACAGCCTAATTTTTGTGACTCAAACTAACTCTCCCCGGGTTTACCCTCCCGAAATATACCCTGTTTCTCCAAATGATAATTACCTCATTGTTCTTCACCCTAATACATGGGTTTTTATAATTTATGCAAAATAATTGACCAATGAGAGCACAGCTTAATCTTTGTGACTCAAACTAACTCTCCCCGGGTTTACCATCCCTTTAATGTACCCCTGTGTCTCCAAATGATATTTACCACATGGTGGCTAATCCGAATAAATGGAGTTTACAATGTATGTAATATAATTGACCAATGAGAGCATGGTTCAGTCTTTGTGACTCAAACTAACTCTCCCCAGGTTTACCATCCCTTTAATTTAACCTTTTGTCTTCAAATGTTATTTACCATCTATTGCCCAACCTTAATATATTGGCTTTCATAATTTCTACAAAATAATTGGGCAATGATATCACAGACTTTATAATTTAGGCAAAATAATTGAACAATGAGATCACAGACCTTATAATTTATGTAAAATAGTTGACCAATAAGAGCACAGCCTAATCTTTGTGACTCAAACTAACTCTCCCCGGGTTTACCATCCCTAAATATACCCTGTGTCTCCAAATGATCATTACCTCATGGTGTTTAACCCTAATACATGGGTTTTATAATTTATGCAAAATAATTGATAAATGAGAGCACAGTTCAATATTTTTGACTCAAATTAACTCTCCCTGGTTTTACCATCTCTTTAATATACCCCTGTGTCTCCAAATGATATTTACCACCTTGTGCCCAACCTTAATATATTGGCTTTCATAATTTATACAAAATTATTGGCCAATGAGATCACACACTTTATAATTTATCCAAAATAAATGACCAATGAGAGCACAGCTCAATCTTTGTGACTCAAACTAACTCTCCCCGAGTTTACCTTCCTTTAATATACCCCTGTGTCTCCAAATGATATTTACTACCTGGTACCCAACCTTAATGTATTGGCATTCATATTTTCTACAAAATTATTGGCCAATGAGATCACAGCATTTAATATTTATTTAATGTAATTGACCAATGAGAGCATAGCTCAATGTTTGTGTCTCGAACTAACTCTCCACGGGCTTACCATCCCTTAATATACCCCTGTGTCTCCAAATGATATTTACCACCAGGTGCCAAACCTTAATATATTGGCTTTCATAATTTCTTCAAAATTAATGGCCAATGAGATCACAGACTTTATAATTTATGTAAAAAATTGACCAATGAGAGCACAGCTCAATATTTATGACTCAAACTAACTCTCCGCGGGTTTACCATCCCTAAATATACCCCTGTGTCTCCAAATAATAATTACCTCATGGTGCCTAACCCTAATACATGTGTTTTATAATTTATGCAAAATAATAGACCAATAAGAGCACAGTTCAAGCTTTGTGACTCAAACTAACTCTCCCCGGGTTTACCATCCCTTAATAAACCCCTGTGTCTAAAAATGATATTTAACACATGGTGTATTATTTTAATACTTAGGTTTTGTAATTTATGCAAAATAATTTAACAATGAGAGCACAACTCAATCTTTGTGACTCAAACTAATTCTCCTGGGTTTTACCATCCCTTAATGAACCCCTGTGTCTACAAATGATATTTACCACATGGTGTATTATATTAATACTTGGGTTTTATAATTTATGCAAAATAATTGACCAATGAGAGCACAGTTCAATATTTGTGACTGAAACTAACTCTCCCTGGGTTTACCATCCCTTTAATATACCCCTGCGTCTCCAAATAATATTTACCACTTGGTGACCAACCTTCAAATATTGGCATACATAATTTCTGTAAATTTATTGGCCAATGAGAGCACAGCTCAATCTTTGTGACTCAAACTAACTCACCCCGGATTGACCATCAATTAACATCACTCTGTGTCTGTAAATGATATTTACCGTGTGCAGTTTAATTATTGAATCCAAATCCAGACCCTTACCCATGGGCTTTCTTAATGTCTACAAAGATATTGGCCAATGAGATCACAGCCTTTATAATTTATGCAAAATAATTGACCAATGAGAGCTCAGCTCAATCTTTGTGACTCAAACTAACTCTCCCTGGGTTTACCATCCCTTTAATGTACCCCTGTGTCTCCAAATGATATTTACCTCCAGGTGCCCAATCTTAACATATTGGTTTTCATAATTTTTACAAAATTATTGGCCATTGAGATCACAGACTTTGTAATTTATGGAATATAATTGACCAATGAGAGCACAGCTCAATCTTTGTCACTCAAACTAACTCTCTCCGGGTTTACCATCCTTTAATACACCCCTGTGTCTCCAAACATATTTACCACATGGTGCTTATCTGTAATAGACGGTCTTTCGTAATTTCTACAAAATAATTGGCCAATGAGATCACAGACTTTATAATTTATGTAAAATAGTTGACCAATGAGAGTACAGCTCAATATTTGTGACTCTAACTAAATCTCCCCGGGTTTACCATCCCTTTAATATACCCCTGTGTCTCCAAATGATATTTACCACCTGGTGCCCAACCTTAATATATTGGCTTTCATAATTTCTATAAAATTATTGGCCAATGAGATCACAGACTTTATAATTCATGCAATATAATTGACCAATGAGAGCACAGTGCAATCTTTGTCACTCAAACTAATTCTCTCTGAGTTTACCATCCTTTAATACACCCCTGTGTCTCCAAACATATTTACACCATGGTGCCTATTCTTAATACATGGTCTTTCGTATTTGGCCAATAAGATCACAGACTTTATAATTTATGTAAAATAGTTGACCAATGAGAGCAAAGCTCAATATTTATAACTCAAACTAACTCTCCCCTGGTTATCATCCCTTAATACACCCCTGTGTCTCCAAACATATTTACCACATGGTGCCAATTCTTAACACATGGGCTTTCATAATTTTTATAAATTTATTGACTAATGAGATCACAGCTTTTATAATTTAAGTAAAAAATTGGCCAATGAAAGCACAGCTCAATATTTGTGACTCAAGCTAACTCTCCCCAGGTTTACAATCCCTAAATATACCCCTGTGTCTCCAAATGATAATTGCCTCATGGTGCCTAATTCTAATACATGTTTTTTATAATTTATGCAAAATTATTGACCAATGAGAACACAGCCTAATCTTTGTAATTCAAACTATCTCTCCCCGGGTTTACCATCCCTTAATATACCCCTGTGTCTCCAAATGATATTTAACCAAATGGTGTATTTTCTTAATTCTTGGGTTTTATAATTTATGCAAAATAATTGACCAATGACAGCACAGTTCAATATTTGTGACTGAAACTAACTCTCCCCAGGTTTATTATCCCTTTAATATACCCCTGTGTCTCCAAATGATTTTTAACCCCTCGTGCCCAACATTAATATATTGGCTTTCATAATTTTTACAAAGTTATTGGCCAATAAGACCACAGCTTAATCTTTGTGACTCAAACTAACTCACCCCGGTTTGACCATCAATTAACAACACTTTGTGTCTCTAAATGATGTTTACCATATGCAGTTTATTTATTAAATACAAATCCTAACCCAAACCGTAACCCAAACGAAAAACCCTAACCTTAACCTAGACCCTTACCCATGGGCTTTCTTAATGTCTACACAGATATTGGCCAATGGGATCACAGCCTTTATAATTTATGCAAAATAATTGACCAATGAGAGCACAGCTCAATCTTTGTGACTCAAACTAACTCTACCCAGGTTTACCATCCCTTTAATGTACCCCTGTGTCTCCAAATGATATTTACTTCCAGGTGGCCAATCTTAACATATTGGATTTCATTATTTTTATAAAATTATTGGCTGTTGAGATCACAGACTTTATAATTTATGCAATATAAATGACCCATGAGAGCACAGGTCTCCCCCGGGTTTACCATCAATTAACATCAACCTGCATCTCTACCATCCCTTTAATGTACCCCTGTGTCTCCAAATGATATTTACCTCCATGTGCCCAATCTTAGCATATTGGATTTTATAATTTTTATAAAATTATTGGCTGTTGAGATCACAGACTTTATAATTTATGCAATATAATTGACCCATGAGAGCACATCTTTGTCACTCAAAATAACTCTCCCCGGGTTACCATCCTTTAATACACCCCTGTGTCTCCAAACATATTTACCATATGGTGCCTATCTGTAATACATGGTCTTTCATAATTTCTACAAAATAATTGGCCAATGAGATCACAGATTTTATAATTTATGTAAAATAGTTGACCAATGAGAGCACAGCTCAATCTTTGTGACTGTTACTAACTCTCCCCGGGTTTACCATCCCTTTAATTTACCTCTGTGTCTCCAAATGATAATTACCTCATGGTGCCTAACCCTAATACATGGGTTTTATAATTTATGCAAAATATTTGACCAATGAGAGCACAGTTCAATCTTTGTGACTGAAACTAACTCACCCAGGGCTTACCATGCTTTGATATACCCCTGTGTCTCCAAATGAAATTTACCACCTGGTGCCCAACCTTAATATATTGGCTTTAATAATTTCTACTAAATTATTGCCCAATGAGGTCACAGACTTTATAATTTATGCAAATTAATTGACCAATGAGAGCACAGCTCAATATTTGTGACTAACTCCCCCCGGGTTTCCATCCCTAAAGAGACCGTGTCTCCAAACAATAATTACCTCATGGTGCCTAACCCTAATACATGGGTTTTATAATTTATGCAAAATAATTGACCAATGAGAAAACAGCTCAATCTTTGTGACTCAAACTAACTCTCCCCGGATTTACCATCCCTTAATATATTCCTGTGTCTCCAAATGATATTTACAACATGGTGCATTATTTTAATACACAGGTTTTTATAATTTTTCAAAATAATTGCCCAATGAGAGCAGAGCTCAATATTTGTTACTCAAACTATCTCTTCCCTGGTTTACTATTCCTTAATATACCCCTGTGTCTCCAAATGATATTTACCACATGGTGCATTCTCTTAATACATGGGTTTTATAATTTGTGCAAAATAATTGACCAATGAGAGCACAGTTTAATCTTTGTGACTCAAACTAACTCTCCCCGGATTTACCATCCCTTAATATACCCCTGTGTCTCCAAATGATATTTACCACATTGTGCTTTATCTGAATACATGGGGTTTACAATGTATGCAAAATAATTGACCAATGAGAGCACCCTCAGACTTTGTGACTCAAAGTAACTCTCCCCAGGTTTACCTTCCCTTTAATATACCATTTTGTCTCCAAATGATATTTACCACCTGGTACCCAACCTTAATATATTGGCTTTCATAATTTCTACAAAATTATTGGCCAATGAGAGCACAGACTTTATAATTTATTCAAAATAATTGACCAATGAGAGCACAGCTCAATATTTGTGACTCAAACTAATTCTACCATCCCTTTAATATACCTCTGTGTCTCCAAATGATATTTACCATCAGGTGCCCAACCTTAATATATTGGATTTCATATTGTTTACAAAATTATTGGCAAATGAGATCACAGCATTTAATATTTATGCAACGTTAATGACCAATGAGAGCACAGCTCAATGTTTGTGACTCAAACTAAATCTCCCTGGGCTTAACCTCCCTTAATATACCCCTGTGTCTCCAAATGATATTTACCACCTGGTGCCCAATCTTAATATATTTGCTTTAATAATTTGTACAAAATTATTGGCCAATGAGATCACAAACTTTATAATTTATGCAATATAATTGACCAATGAGAGCACAGTTCAATATTTTTGACTCAAACTAACTCTCCTCGAGTTTACCTTCCCTTTAATATACCCCTGTGTCTCCAAATGATATTTACCAACTAGTACTCAACTTTAATGTATTGGCTTTCATAATTTCTACAAAATTATTGGCATATAAGATCACAGCATTTAATATTTATGCAATGTTAATGACCAATGAGAGCACAGCTCAATGTTTGTGACTCAAACTAAATCTCCCTGGGCTTACCATCCCTTAATATACCCCTGTGTCTCCAAATGATATTTACCACCTGGTGCCCAATCTTAATATATTGGCTTTAATAATTTGTACAAAATTATTGGCCAATGAGATCACAAACTTTATAATTTATGTAAAAAATTGACCAATGAGAGCATAGCTCAATATTCATGACTCAAACTAACTCTCCGCGTGTTTACCATCCCTAAATTTACCCCTGTGTCTCCAAATGATAATAACCTCATGGTGCCTAACCCTAATACATGGGTATTATAATTTATGCTAATTAATTGACCATTAAGAGCACAGTTCAATCTTTGTGACTGAAACTAACTCACCCCGGGCTTACCATACTTTAATATACCCCCGTGTCTCCAAATTATATTTACCACCTGGTGCCCAACCTTAATATATTGGCTTTCATAATTTCTACAAAATTATTGGCCAATGAGAGCACAGCTCAATCTTTGTGACTCAAACTAACTCACCCCGGGTTGACCATCAATTAACATCACCCTGTGTATCTAAATGATATTTACTGTATGCAGTTTAATTATTAAATCCAAATCCTAACCCAAACCCTAACCTAGATCCTTACCCATGGGCTTTCTCAATGTCTACAAAGATATTGGCCAATGAGATCACAGCCTTTACAATTAACGCAAAATAATTGACCAATGAGAGCACAGCTCCATCTTTGTGACTCAAACTAACTCTCCCTGAGTTTTCCATCCCTTCAATGTACCCCTGTTTCTCCAAATGATAGGTATCTCCAGGTGTCCAACCTTAATATATTGGCTTTCATAATTTCTACAAAATTTTTGGCCAATGAGATCACAGACTTTATAATTTATGCAAAATAATTGACCAATGAGAGCACAGCTCAATCTTTGTGACTCAAATTAGCTCTTCCTGAATTTACCTTCTCTTTAATATACCCCTGTGTCTCCAAATGATATTTACTACTTGGTACCCAAACTTAATATATTGGCATTCATAATTTCTGCATAATTATTGGCCAATGAGATCACAGCATTTAATATTTATGCAACGTAATTGACCAATGAGAGCACAGCTCAATCTTTGTGACTCAAACTAACTCTCCCTGGGCTTACCATCCCTTAATATACCCCTGTGTCTCCAAATTAAATATACCACCAGGTGCCCAACCTTAATATATTGGCTTTCATAATTTCTACAAAATTATTGGCCAATGATATCACAGACTTTATAATTTATGTAAAAAATTAACCAATGAGAGCACAGCTCAATATTTGTGACTCAAACTAACTCTCCGCGGGTTTACCATCCCTAAATATACCCCTGTGTCTCCAAATGATAATTACCTCATGGTGCCTAAGCCTAATACATGGGTTTTATGATATATGCAAAATAATTGACCAATGAGAGCACAGTTCAATCTTTGTGACTCAAACTAACTCTCCCCGGGTTTACCATCCCTTAATAAACCCCTGTGTCTCCACATGATACTTAACACATGGTGTATTCTCTTAATATTAGGGTTTTATACTGTATGCAAAATAATTGACCAATGAGAGCACAGTTTAATATTTGTGACTGAAACTAACTCTCCCCGGGTTTACCATCCCTTTAATAATACACCCCTGTGTCTCCAAACATATTAAACATTAGAGCCTATACCTAATACATGGGCTTTCATTATTTTTTCAAAATACATGGGTTTTATAATTTATGCAAAATAATTGACCAACAAGAGTACAGCTAAATCTTTGTGACTCAAACTAACTCTCCCCGGGTTTAACATCCTTAATATACCCTTGTGTCTCCAAATGATAATTACCTCAAGGTGCCCAACCCTAATACATGGGTTTTATAATTTATGCAAAATAATTGACCAATGACAGCACAGCTTAATATTTGTGACTCAAACTAACTCTCCCCGGGTTTACCATCCCTTAATATACCCCTGTGTCTACAATTAACATTTACCACATGGTATGTTAGCTTAATAAAAGGCTTTTAATATTTATACAAAAAAATTGACCAATAAGAGCACAGATCAATTTTTGTGACTCAAACTAACTTTTCCCGTGTCTACCATCAATTAACATCACACTGTGTCTCTAAACGATGTTTACCGTATGCAGTTTGATTCTTAAACCCAAATACTAACCCTAACTCTAACCCTAACCATAATAACCCTAACCCTAATAACCCTAACCCTAACCCTAACAACCCTTACCCAAACCCTAACCTACACCCTAACCTACACCCTTACCAATGGGCATTCTTAATGTCTACAAAGATATTGGCCAATGAGATCACAGCCTTTATAATTTCTGCTAAATAATTGACCAATGAGAGCACAGCTCAATCTTTGTGACAAACTAACTCTCCCCGAGTATACCTTCCCTTTAATATACCCCTGTGTCTCCAAATGATATTTACTACCTGGTACCCAACTTTAATGTATTGGCATTCATAATTTCTATTATTGGCCAATGAGATCACAGCATTTAATATTTATGCAATGTAATTGACCAATGAGAGCATAGCTCAATGTTTGTGACTCAAACTAACTCTCCCCGCGCTTACCATCCCTTAATATACCCCTGTGTCTCCAAATGATATTTACCACCAGGTACCAAACTTTAATATATTGGCTTTCATAATTTCTACAAAATTATTGGCCAATGAGATCACAGACTTTATAATTTATGTAAAAAATTGACCAATGAGAGCACAGCATAATCTTTGTGACTCAAACTAACTCTTCCCGGTTTTACCATCCCTTAATATACCCCTGTGTCTCCAAATGATATTTACCAAATGGTGCATTATTTTAATACACAGGTTTTTATAATTTTTCAAAATAATTGACCAATGAGAGCAGAGCTCAATATTTGTGACTCAAACTAACTCTCCCCGGGTTTACCATTCCTTAATATACCCCTGTGTCTCCAAATGATATTTACCTCATGGTGCCTTATCTGAATACATGGGGTTTACAATGTATGCAAAATAATTGACCAATGAGAGCATAGTTCAGACTTTGTGACTCAAACTAACTCTCCACAGGTTTACCATCTCTTTAATATACCATTTTGTCTCCAAATGATATTTACCACCTGGAGCCCATCCTTAATATATTGGCTTTCATAATTTCTACAAAATAATTGGGCAATGATATCACAGATTTTATAATTTATGCAAAACAATTGACCATTGAGAGCACAGCTCAATATTTGTGACTCAAACTAATTCTACCATCCCTTTAATATACCCCTGTGTCTCCAAATGATATTTACCACCAGGTGCCCAACCTTAATATATTGGATTTCATAATGTTTACAAAATTATTGGCAAATGAGATCACAGATTTTATAATTTATGCAATATAATTGACCAATGAGAGCACAGTTCAATATTTGTGACTCAAACTAACTCTCCCTTGGTTTAAAATCCCTTAATATACCCCTATGTCTCTAAATTATATTTACTACATGGTCCATTATCTTAATAAATGGGTTTTATAATGTATGTAAAATAATTGACCAATTAGAGCACAGTTTAATCTTTGTGATTCAAACTAACTCTCCCAGGGTTTACCATCCCTTAATATACCCCTGTGTCTCCAAATGATATTTACCACATGGTGCTTTTTTCTAAAAAATGAGTTTTAAAATTTATGTAAAATAATTGATCAATGAGAGCCCAGTTCAATATTTTTGACTCAAAATAACTCTCCCCGGGTTTAACATCTTTTTAATATGCCCCTGTGTCTCCAAATGATATTTACCACCTAGTGCCCTACCTTAATATATTGGCTTTCATAATTTATACAAAATTATTGGCCAATGATATCACAGATTTTATAATTTATTCAAAATAATTGACCAATGAGAGCACATTTCAATCTTTTTGACTCAAACTAACTCTCCCCGAGTTTACCTTCCCTTTAATATACCCCTGTTTCTCCAAATGTCCACGTAGTACTCAACTTTAATGTATTGGCTTTCATAATTTCTACAAAATTTTAGCCAATAAGATCACAGCATTTAATATTTATGCAACATTAATGACCAATGGGAGCACAGCTCAATGTTTGTGCCTCAAACTAACTCTGCCTGGGCTTATCATCCCTTAATATACCCCTGTGTCTCCAAATGATATTTGCCACCTGGTGCCCAATCTTAATATATTGGCTTTAATAATTTGTACAAAATTATTGGCCAATGAAATCACAGACTTTATAATTTATGTAAAAAATTGACTAATGAGAGCACAGCTCAATATTTGTGATTCAAACTAACTCTCCGCGGTTTTACCATCCCTAAATTTACCCCTGTGTCTCCAAATGATAATTACCTCATGGTGCCTAATCCTAATACATGGGTATTATAATTTTTGCAAATTAATTGAGCATTGAGAGCACAGTTCAATCTTTGTGACTGAAACTAACTCACCCCGGGCTTACCATACTTTAATATACCCCTGTGTCTCCAAATGATATTTACTACCTGGTGCCCAACCTTAATATATTGGCTTTCATAATTTCTACAAAATTATTGGCCAATGAGAGCACAGCTCAATCTTTGTGACTCAAACTAACTCACTCTGGGTTGACCATAAATTAACATCACCCTGTGTCTCTAAATGATATTTACTGTATGCAGTTTAATTATTAAATCCAAATCCTAACCCAAACCCTAACCTAGACCCTTACGTTTGGGCTTTCTCAATGTCTACAAAGATATTGGCCAATGAGATCACAGCCTTTATAATTAATGCAAAATAATTGACCAATGAGAGCACAGCTCCATCTTTGTGACTCAAACTAACTCTCCTCGGGTTTTCCATCCCTTTAATGTACCCCTGGGTCTCCAAATGATAGGTATCTCGAGGTGCCCAACCTTAACATATTGGATTTCATAATTTTTACAAAATAATTGGCCAATGGGATCACAGACTTTATAACTTATGCAATATAATTGACCAATGAGAGCACAGCTCAATCTTTGTCACTCAAACTAATTCTCCCCGGGTTTACAATTCTTTAATACAACCCTTTGTCACCAAATATATTTACCACATGGTGCTTATCCTTAATACATGTTTTTTATAATTTCTACAAAATAATTGGCCAATGAGATCACAGACCTTATAATTTATGTAAAATAGTTGACCAATGAGAGCACAGACTAATATTTGTGACTCAAATTAACTCTCCCTGGTTTTACCATCCCTAAATATACCCTGTGTCTCCAAATGATAATTAACTCATGGAGCTTAACCCTAATATATGGGTTTTATAATTTATGCAAAATAATTTACCAATGAGAGTACAGCTCACTCTTTGTGAATCAAACTAACTATCCCTGGGTTTACCATCCCTAAATATACCCTGTGTCTCCAAATGATAATTAACTCATGGAGCTTAACCCTAATATATGGGTTTTATAATTTATGCAAAATAATTGACCAATGAGAGCACAGCTCAATCTTTGTGACTCAAACTAACTCATCCCTTAATATACCCCTTTGTCTCCAAATGATATTTACCACATGGTGCCTTATTCTAATAAGTTGGTTTTAGAATTTATGCAAAATAATTGACCAATGAGAGCACAGTTCAATATTTTTGACTCAAACTAACTCTCCCCGGTTTTACCATCTCTTTAATATAACCCTGTGTCTCCAAATGATATTTACCACCTTGTTGCCAACCTTAATATATTGCCTTTCATAATTTCTACAAAATTATTGGCCAATGAGATCCCAGACTTTATAATTTATGCAAAATAATTGACCAATGAGAGCACAGCTCGATCTTTGTGACTCAAACTAACTCTCCCTGAATTTACCTTCTCTTTAATATACCCTTATGTCTCCAAATGATTTTTACTACCTGGTACCCAAACTTAATGTATTGGTATTCATAATTTCTACATAATTATTGGCCAATGAGATCACAGCATTTAATATTTATGCAATGTAATTGACCAATGAGAGCACAGCTCAATCTTTGTGACTCAAACTAACTCTCCCCGGGTTTACCATCCCTTAATAAACCCCTGTGTCTCCAAATGATATTTAACCCATGGTGTATACTCTTAATACTAGAGTTTTTAAAATTTATGCAAAATAATTGAACAATGAGAACACAGTTCAATATTTGTGACTGAAACTAACTCTCCCTGGGTTTACCATCCCTTTAATATACTTCCGTGTCTCCAAATGATATTTACCACCTGGTGACCAACCTTAATATATTGGCTTACATAATTTCTAAAAAATTATTGGCCAATGAAAGCACAGCTCAATCTTTGTGACTCAAACTAACTCACCCTGGGTTGACCATCGATTAACATCACTCTGTGTCTCTAAATGATATTTACTGTATGCAGTTTAATTATTAAATCCAAATCCTAACTAACCCTAACCCTAACCCTTACCCATGGGCTTTCTTAATGTCTACAAAGATATTGGCCAATGAGATCACAGCCTTTATAATTTATGCAAAATAATTGAACTATGAGAGCACAGCTCAATCTTTGTGACTCAAACTAACTCTCCCCGGGTTTAACATCCCTTTAATACACCTATGTGTCTCCAAACATATTTACCACAAGGTGCATTTCCGTAATACGTGATCTTTCATAATTTCTAAAAAATAATTGGCCAATGAGATCACAGACTTTATAATTCATGCAAAATAATTGACCAATGAGAGCACAGCTCTATATTTGTGACTCAAACTAACTCTCCCCGGGTTAACCGTCCCTTTAATATACCCCTGTGTCTCCAAATCATAATGAACTCATGTGGCTAACTCTAATAAATGGGTTTTATAATTTATGCAAAATACTTGACCGTTGAGAGCACAGCTAAAGCTTTGTGACTCAAACTAACTCTCCCCGGGTTTACCATCCATAAATATACCCCTGTCTCCAAATGATATTTACCTCATGGTGCCTGACCCTAACATATGGGTTTTATAATTTATGCAAAATAATTGACCAATGATTGCACAGCTCAATCTTTGTGACTCAAACTAACTCTCCCTGGGTTTACCATCCCTTAATATACCCCTGTGTCTCCAAATGATATTTACCTCATGGTCGCTTATACTAATACATGGGTTTTAAAATGTATGCAAAATAATTGACCAATTAGAGCACAGTTCAATGTATTTGACTCAAACTAACTCTCCCTGGGTTTACCGTCTCTTTAATATACACCTGTGTCTCTAAATTATATTTACCACCTTGTGCCTAACCTTAATATATTGACTTTCATAATTTCCACAAAATTATTGGCCAATGAGATTGCAGACTTTATAATTCATGCAAAATAATTGACCAATGAGAGCACAGCTCAATATTTGTGACTCAAACTAACTCTCCCCGAGTTTACCTTCCCTTTAATATACCCCTGTATCTCCAAATGATATTTACCAAATGCTGCCTTATCTGAATACATGGGTTTTACAATTTATGCAACATAATTGACCGATGAGAGCACAGTTCAATTGTTGTGACTCAAACTATCTCTCCCCAGTTTACCATCCATTTAATATACCCCTTTGTCTCCAAATTATGTTTACCACCTGCTGCTCAACCTTAATATATTGGCATTCATAATTTCTACAAAATAATTGGGCAATGATATCACAGACTTTATAAAGTATGCCAAATAATTGACAAATGAGAGCACAGCTCAATATCTGTGACTCAAACTAACTCTCCCCGGGTTTACCATCCCTTAATATACCCCTGTTTCTCCAAATGATATTTACCACTTGGTGTATTATCTTAATACATTGGATTTATAATTTGTGCAAAATAATTGAACAAAGAAAGCACAGATTAATCTTTGTGATTCAAACTAACTCTCCCTGGGTTTACCATCCCTAAATTTACCCCTGTGTCTCCAAATGATAATTACCTCATGGTGCCTAAACCTAATACATGGGTTTTATAATTTATGCAAAATAATTGACCAATGAGAGCACAGTTTAATATTTTTGACTCAAACTAACTCTCCCCGAGTTTACCTTCCCTTTAATATACCCCTGTGTCTCCAAATGATATTTAGAACCTGGTACCCAACCTTAATGTATTGGCTTTCATAATTTCTGCAAAATTATTGGCCAATAAGATCACAGCATTTTATATTTATGCAACGTTATTGACCAATGAGAACACAGATCAATGTTTGTGACTCAAACTAACTCTCCCCGGGCTTACCATCCCTTAATATACCCCAGTGTCTCCAAATGATATTTACCACCTGGTGCCCAACCTTGTTATATTGGCTTTTGATAATTTCTACAAAATTATTGACAATGAGATCACAGACTTTATAATTTATGCAAAATAATTTACCATTGAGAGCACAGCTCAATCTTTGTGACTCAAACTAACTATCCCCGAGTTTACCTTCCCTTTAATACACCCCTGTGTCTCCAAATGATATTTGCCACCTGGTAGCCCACCCTAATATAATGGCTTTGATAATTTCTACAAAATTCTACCTACACCCTTACCATTGGGCATTCTTAATGTCTACAAAGATATTAGCCAATGAGATCACAGCCTTTATCATTTATGCAAAATAATAGACCAATGAGAGCACAGCTCAATCTTTGTGAATCAAACTAACTCTCCTCGGGTTTACCATCCCTTTTAATATACCCCTGTGTCTCTAAATGATATTTAGCACCTTGTGCCCAACCTTAATATATTGGTTTTCTTAATTTATACAAAATTATTGGCTAATGAGATCACAGAGTTTATAATTTATGCAAAATACTTGTCCAATGAGAGCACAGTTCTATCTTTGTGACTCAAACTAACTCTCCCTTGGTTTTCCATCCCTTTAATATACCCCTGTGTCTCCAAATGATACTTACCACCTTTTGCCAAACCTTAATATATTGGCTTTCATAATTTCTACAAAATTATTGGCCAATGAGATCACAGATTTTATAATTAATGCAAAATAATTGACCAATGACAGCACAGCTCAATTTTTGTGACTCAAACTAACTCTCCCCGGGTTAACCTTCCCTTTAATATACCCTTGTGTCTCAAAATCATAATGAACTCATGTGGCTAACCCTAATAAATGGGTTTTATAATTTATGGAAAATAATTGACCATTGAGAGCACAGATAAATCTTTGTGACTTAAACTAACTCTCCCCGGGTTTACCATCAATTAACTTCACCCTGCATCTCTACCATCCCTTTAAATTACCCCTGTGTCTCCAAATGATGTTTACCTCCAGGTGCCCAATCTTAACATATTGGATTTCATAATTTTTATAAAATTATTGGCCGTTGAGATCACAGACTTTATAATTTATGCAATATAATTGACCCATGTGAGCACAAATCAATATTTGTCATTCAAACTAACTCTCCCCGGGTTTACCATCCTTTAATACACCCCTGTGTCTCCAAACAAATTTACCATATGGTGCCTATCCGTAATACATGGTCTTTCATAATTTCTACAAAATAATTGGCCAATGAGATCACAGACTTTATAATTTATGTAAAATAGTTGACCAATGAGAGCACAGCTCAATCTTTGTGACTCTTACTAACTCTCCCCCAGTTTGCCATCCCTTTAATATACCCCTGTGTCTCCAAATGAAATTTACCACCTGGTGCCCAACCTTAATATATTGGCTTTCATAAATTCTACTAAATTATTGGCCAATGAGATCACAGACTTTATAATTTATGAAAAATAATTGACCAATGAGAGCACAGCTCAATATTTGTGACTCAAACTTACTCTCCCCGGGTTTACCATCCCTAAATATACCCTGTGTCTCCAAACAATACTTACCTCATGATACCTAACCCTAATACATGGGTTTTATAATTTATGCAAAATAATTGACCAATGAGAGCACAGTTCATTCTTTGTGACTCAAACGAACTCTCCCTGGGTTTACCATCCTTTTAATATACCCCTGTGTCTCCAAATGATATTTACCACCTTTTGCCAAACCATTATATATTGGCTTTCATAATTTCTACAAAATTATTGGCCAATGAGATCATAGATTTTATAATTTATGCAAAATAATTGACCAATGACAGCACAGCTCAATTTTTGTGACTCAAACTAACTCTCCCCGGGTTAACCTCCCCTTTAATATACCCCTTTGTCTCCAAATCATAATGAACTCATGTGGCTAACCCTAATAAATGGGTTTTATCATTTATGCAAAATAATTGACCATTGAGAGCACAGCTCAATCTTTGTGACTCAAACTAACTCTCCCCGGATTTACCATCCCTTAATATTCCCCTGTGTCTCCAAATAATATTTACCACATGGTGCATTGTTTTAATACACAGGTTTTTATAATTTTTCAAAATAATTGACCAATGAGAGCAGAGCTCAATATTTGTGATTCAAACTAACTCTCCGCAAGTTACCATCCCTAAATTTACCCCTGTGTCTCCAAATGATAATTACCTCATGGTGCCTAACCCTAATACATGGGTATTATAATTTATGCAAAATAATTGACCATTGAGAGCACAGTTCAATCTTTGTGACTCAAACTAACTCACCCCGGGTTGTCCATCAATTAACATCACCCTGTGTCTCTAAATGATATTTACCGTATGCAGTTTAATTATTAAATCCAAATCCTAACCCAAACCCTAACCTAGACCCTTACCCATGGGCTTTCTCAATGTCTTCAAAGATATTGGCCAATGAGATCACAGCCTTTATAATTAATGCAAAATAATTGACCAATAAGAGCACAGCTTCAACTTTGTGACTCAAACTAACTCTCCCCGGGTTTTCCATCCCTTTAATGTACCCTTGTGTCTCCAAATGATAGGTATCTCCAGGTGCCCAACCTTAACATATTGGATTTCATAATTTTTACAAAATTATTGGCTAATGGGATTACAGACTTTATAATTTATGCAATATAATTGACCAATGAGAGCACAGCTCAATCTTTGTCACTCAAACTAACTCTCCCCGGGTTTACCATTCTTTAATACACCCCTGTGTCTCCAAACATATCTACGACATGGTGCCTATCCCTAATACATGGTTTTTATAATTTCTACAAAATAATTTGCCAATGAGATCACAGACCTTCTAATTTATATAAAATAGTTGACCAATGAGAGCACAGACTAATCTTTGTCACTCAAACTAACTCTCCCTGGGTTTACCATCCCTAAATATACCCTGTGTCTCCAAATGATAATTAACTCATGGAGCTTAACCCTAATATATGGGTTTTATAATTTATGCAAAATAATTGACCAATGAGAGCACAGCTCAATCTTTGTGACTCAAATGAACTCATCCCTTAATATACCCCTGTGTCTCCAACGATATTTACCACATGGTGCCTTATTCTAATAAATTGGTTTTAAAATTTATGCAAAATAATTGACCAATGAGAGCACAGTTCTATATTTTTGACTCAAACTAACTCTCCCCGGTTTTACCATCTCTTTAATATACCCCTGTGTCTCCAAATGATATTTATCACCTTGTGCCCAACCTTAATATATTGGCTTTCATAATTTCTACATAATTATTGGCCAATGAGATCACAGCATTTAATATTTATGCAATGTAATTGACCAATGAGAGCACAGCTCAATCTTTGTGACTCAAACTAACTCTCCCCGGGCTTACCATCCCTTAATATACCCCTGTGTCTCCAAATGATATTTACCACCAGGTGCCGAACCTTAATATATTGGATTTCATAATTTCTATAAAATTATTGGCCAATGAGATCACAGTCTTTATAATTTATGTAAAAATTTGACCAATGACAGCACAGCTCAATATTTGTGACTCAAACTAACTCTCCGCGGGTTTACCATCCCTAAATATACCCCTGTGTCTCCAAATGATAATTACCTCGTGGTGCCTAAGCCTAATACATGGGTTTTATGATTTATGCAAATTAATTGACTAATGAGAGCACAGTTCAATCTTTGTGACTCAAAATAACTCTCCCCGGTTTTACCATCCCTTAATAAACCCCTGTGTCTCCAAATGATATTTAACACATGGTGTATTATAGTAATACTTTGGTTTTATAATTTATGCAAATATGAGAGCACAGTTTGATCTTTGTGACTCAAACTAACTCTCCCCGGGTTTAGCAGACTTTAATATACCCCTGTGTCTCCAAATGATATCTACCACCTGGTGCCCAACTTTAAAATATTGTCTTTCATAATTTCTACAAAATTTTTGGCCAATCCGTTTACAGACTTTATAATTTATGCAAAATAATTGACCAATGAGAGAATAGCTCAATCTTTGTTACTCAAATTAACTCTCCTCGGGTTTACCATCCCTTTTAATATACCCCTGTGTCTCTAAATGATATTTAGCACTTGGTACCCACCCTTAATATATTGGCTTTGATAATTTCTACAAAATTATTGGTCAATGAGATCACTGACTTTATAATTTATGCAAAATAATTAACCAATGAGAGCACAGTTCAATCTTTGTGACGCAAACTAACTCTCCCCGGGTTTATCATCCCTTAATACACCCCTGTGTCTCCAAACATATTTACCACATGGTGCCTATTCTTAATACATGGGCTTTCATAATTTCTACAAAACTATTGGCCAATGAGATCAAATAATTTATAATTTATGTAAAAAATTGACCAATGAGAGCACAGCTCAATATTTGAGACTCAAACTAACTCTCCCCGGGTTTACCATCCCTAAATATACCCCTGTGTCTCCAAACGATAATTACCTCATGGTGCCTAGCCCTAATACATGGGTTTTATAATTTATGCAAAATAATTGACCAATGAGAGCACAGCTCAATATTTGTGACTCAAACTAACTCTCCCCGGGTTTACCATCCCTTAATATACCCCTGTGTCTCCAAATGATATTTACCATATGGTGCCTTATCCTAATACATGGGTTTTATAATTTATGTAAAATAATTGACAAATGAGAGCACAGTTCAATCTTTGTAACTCAAACTAATTCTCTCCGGGTTTACTATCCCTTTAATATACCCCTTTGTCTCCAAATGATATTTGCTACCTGGTGCCCAATCTTAATATATTGGCTTTCATAATTTCTACAAAATTATTGCCCAATGAGATCACAGACTTTATAATTTATGCAAAATAATTGACCACTGAGAGCATAGCTCAATCTTTGTGACTCAAACTAACTCTCCCCAGGTTTAACTTTCCTTTTAATATACCCCTGTTTCTTGAAACGATTTTTTTTGAAGAATTTGTAGATGTTCTGTTCGATAGATCCATTCCTTTAGTTGAAGACAGATGCTGAAATTCTTACAAAACGATAGGCCTCATCAGGATCCTCAAAGGCATTCGGCTAGAGGGTAGAATTTTTTTTAATTTACTGGATAATATCTAGTCATGTAGGACATGGATCACATGGATGCAGGTGGGCACACTCAGTGGTGCATTTTTAATATATTCCTATTTAAAAGGAATATTGGGGGCACAGTAAGATAAACATGAACTGAAAACCAGTGCTGGACTGACCCAGTATAATAAAAGATAAGTTGAATACAGATAGTGTTGTTTATTATACATTGAATATCAGCAATTTCCATAACATACAGAAATACTAATACATAAATACAACTTCAATTAAGCCTAAAAGGGAAAGAAAGGGAGAAAAAAGAAAACTCAAATTTATGACTTCAGAATTTAAATTTTAAATTAAAAGTTAAATCCCAGATGACAAATATATTTTCTGTCTTTGTTGCTTAGAAAAATATAGCGACCACTTTATCATCTAGTGATTGCTAAATTTATTGTTACTAAAGCTTAATTTGATGCTCTGAAATGACCTTTGTTCATAAAGATAAGTGTATGGGTAGAAGTGAATTACATTTCATTAGCAGATTCATTTGAAATTAAATATTGAAAGAAGAAGAAATCACCCTTTCAATAATATTAAAAATATTTCAATTCATAATGTAGACTTATTTCAGGTAAATGTTTTATAATGCTTATTTATAAAGTGAAAATGCTGTTGTCTTTATATTTCTGAATCAATTCAATTGGTATAAGCTTTTAAAGATGAAACCAGATATTCAGGCAAGATGGATATATTCAAAAATAAAATAGTATTGATTTTGTCCAGGAAAAAGTGTGGGGTTGCTCCTTTGAAGTCTCAAATTTCTAATTACGTTTCTTATATTCATAATAGCTGGATTAGTTATAAATGTATCAAGTGTTTTCAAAATGGGATATTGATACAAGGATGACCACTTAAGATTCAGAACTGATTTATTGTAACATCTGAGTTGATAATAAGCCAATTAATCACATTCTGGTAGAGCATGCCTAAATTTAAGAGATTTTCATGATGTTTAATCGTTGTTAGCATCTACATGTTTAATGATGTAATACCTTTAGTTTTCCAAGACAGCATAAAGAGGTATCCATTCAATTTGGTTTTGCATTTGGAATTTGCTTGTAAAGGGAGAAAATTAGTATATTGCTAATTATTATTATAGAGTTTGTATAATAACGTTCACACAATAATCATAGCTCTTTACAAAGGATTCTGTTTAACCTGTAAATTTGGAACTTTCCAAGGTTTATGAAGACATCATATTTTGTCTAGATCTAGTACTATTGTGGAATTCGTAAATCTATAATCTATAAAATCTGTAAAATATCTCAGTCATGAGGGCTGCAAGATTGAATTTTCTTAGGTCGGCGATATTGGGTTGCTTTAGTTTCTTCTACAAATTTTTTAACGCAAACTCCTGCTCTTTGACATCTTTATATTTTAATAATAACGATAAATGAAGAAGTTCATAAATGAATTTACGAAACATTTTATAAAATGCCACTGTCTTATTCAAGTTTAATGGAAGGTTGATCAATCTAGAACATATGGATTTGATGATTTCTTTCAGTCTATGTGTATATATCTGTATATGTCACGATTGGCACCCTAATTCAGAACCGATACTAGGCACCCTGTTCTCAGCTCTTGCTTCTGCCTTTAACAGCTGCCTTTCACCTAGGGAGGAGCCCTCGGCTAATTGGATGCCTCTTATTAATAGAGGTGTAAAGCGAAGGGTTCTGAACAAGCACAGGGGCACAACAGTAAATGCAAAGTCTTTGGGCAGAAGGTCATGATATAAGACAGAATCCTAGTCAGATCAGGCCAGGTTGAGGCAGGCGGACAGTAAACATAGTCAGACAGGCAAGGGTCAAACCAGGAAGTCAATCAGAAGATTAATCAGAATCGGAGTCGGTAATCAGGCAAGGGGTCAGGATACAGAATGTAGAATCGTCAAAAAGCCAGGGGTCAAAACATGTAATCAGAATCAGGTTCAAACAGAATAGCAACAGCTAACAGCACCAGGAAAACAAGTCCTATAACGGGCAATGAGAAAAGCAACAAAGTCCCTTTAAATAGTTTAAGTTTCGCACCATTGCGTGCTGACCACGCCAGTGCTCATGCGTCTGTAAAACCCGGAAGTGCATGCCACGAGTGCACTAGGAAGCAGAAGAAAGAAAAAAGCGCGGTGGGCATCCCGCCAAACCACTAGACCACCAGGATCAGTTGTTACATTACTCCCCCTCAATGGGGGCCTCTGGACCCCCAGGTCTCTCAGGAAATTTTAGATGGAATTGCTTCCTGAGACAATCAGCCCTAATGTCACCAACTGGAATCTAAGAGTTCTCCTCAGAGCTGTAGCCCTTCCATTTAACCAGCTATTGAAGCTTACCAACTAGGCGAGAATCGAGGAGCTCTTTGACAACAAATTCAGGCTGACCCTCTATAAAAACTGGGGGAGGAAAACACTGCTAGGGTACCTGTGTGGCAGGTTTTAAAAGAGAAGCATGAAAAGAATTAGAAATTTTAAAATTATCAGGTAGTTTGAGACAAACAGAAGAAGGGCTAATTATTTCAATGATGGGATATGGACCAATAAACCTGGTCCCCAACTTGAGAGAGGGGACCTTAAGCTTAATGTTTTTTGTAGATAATCATACAGAGTCTCTTACCTGATATTTGGGTGCCTCCCTATCGGCTGCTTTTTTCTCAGCGGCGGTAGCTGCAGAAAGAGAGTCTTGCACCCCAGACCAAATTTTTGCAAACCCTGTTTGAGGGTACAGGGGACAAAGAACCAGAAAAAGAATATGCTTTGTGATGTAAACCATTAACAATAAAGAATGGAGATTTACCAGTGGAAGAATGAGTTGCATTATTGTAAGCAAATTCTGCCCAGGGTAATAGTTCAGCCCATGAGGACTGGTTGTCAGACACATAACACCTTAGAAATTGTTCAAGGGACTGATTAACCCTTTCAGTTTGACCATTGGTTTGAGGGTGATATGCGGTAGAAAATGACAAATTGCTTCCAATCAAAGAGCAGAATGCTCTCCAAAATTTTTAAACAAACTGTATCTATCAGAAACAATATTGACTGGAAAACCATGTAACTTACAAATGTTAGAAATAAATAACTCAGCCAAAGTTTTGGCAGAAGGTAGGTGTGGGAGTGAAATGAAGTAGCTCATTTTGCTGAACCTATCCACCACCACCACCCAAATTACAGTTTTCACCTGGGAAGGGGGAAGGTCCACAATAAAATCTATCTACCTCTAAAATGAAAAATGGGGGCAGATACCAATTCTTTTTTGAGGAATTCAAAGGCTTGAATGGCCTTGGGGGCCACATGCTCGGATATGCACCTTTTTTGTCAGATAAGTGATAGGAGCCTCTATTAGGGAGAATTGACGACAATAGTTAGCGAAACCTAAGAACCTTTGAGTTGCATGCAAAGAAAGAGGTTGGACCCAGTCCAGTACAGCCCATCTTCCCAGGATCTATTTCTAGACCCTTACTGGATATATTGAACGCCAAAAATTGTACAGAAGGAACCTCAAAGGTGAACTTCTCAAGTTTCATGAAAAGGTAATTCTTTCTTAACATAAGTAATACTTCCCAAACATGTTTTTGATGTTCACTCAGGTTAGAGGAAAAAATTACAATATCATCTAGATAGACCACTATAAATAACCCCAGCAGGTCCCAGAAGATGTCATTGACAAATTCCTGGAACACTGCGGATGTGTTACAAAGATAAAATGGCATTACCAGGTATTCATAGAGGCTGTCCCTGGTGTTGAAGGCCGTTTTCCACTCATCCCCTTCTCTGATACGGATGAGGTTATATGCACCTCTAAGATCAAGCTTGGAATAAATATTGGTACCTTCAGCTAGGTCAAATAATTAATAAATCAGGGGAAGGGGGTAGTGGTTCTTTATGGTGATCTTATTAAGACCTCTGTAGTCAACACAAGGATGAAGACCACCTGCAGGGGAACTAGAGGGTCTAATGAAACCTCTTTTAGGTTTTCCTGGATATAATAATATAAGGTAAGTTCTACCACGAGGGGGGGTATACCCAGGGATGAGGTCTGATGAGGAATATGTGGGGGTAAGGTCTCTGTAGCTTTTTTTGAAAAGAAGGCTGCTAATTCAGCAAATGCCCCAGGTAAACCTTCTAGTGTGAAAACTGCCACCACCTGAGAAATACAATAACCTTCACATTTTAAACCCCATTGAAATCTCCCCAGTTAACCAGTCATGTGCTTGTCACGGTCGGCATCCTAAACCAGAACAGATGCCAAGCTCCCTGGTCTCGGCTCGGCTTCACTGCCTTTGGCTTCGGGAGGAGCCCTCAGCTACTCAGATGCCACCTGGACTTAACGAAAGGAGCAAAGCGAGGAGTTCTGGCAAGCAAAGTAGCAAGACTGTTGTAAAGAGTCAATTAGGCCGAAGATCATGGTACAATAGGATTAGGCAAGTTCGTCGTCAGGCAAGCTGGGTCAAGGCAGGCAGATAACAAGGATCGTCAGGCAGGCAATGGTCAAACCGGGTAATCAATCAGAAGGGATGAGGCAGAATCGGAGTTAAAGTACAAGCCGGGGTCAGGTTACAGATATCAGAATAGTCAGGAACAGGCCGGGTCAAACACAGGAATAACACTAGCAGGATAACAGGAACAAACGCACAAAGGCTCAGGAAGCACCAGGAATCAAATCCTATCACAGGCAATTTCCTATTTCCAAAGGCCTCTTTATATACTGTTCGAATTTCGTGCCATTGCGCGCTGGCATAATGAAATATGCGAAAGCGCGTGCGTGCCCTAGCAATGTGGCAGAGAAGGAGAAGCAGCATGTCGCGGCAGGCGTCCCCGCCGCACCGATGAGGTGCATTTCATTACAGTGCTGGAATTAATATTAGTTTGCACCTACATTTCTGTTCAGCCCTTATCCTATCCTGCTGGGATCCTAACAACCAGATAACACTTAAATCTTTGCCAAGTGGTCAGTATTCTGGGGGAGAGACCTACAATACCTTAAAGGACATGTCAACACCCACACAAAAATTAATCTTGAAACAGCCTCTTTGAACTCTTCAAACACCTGTCACTCTGGTTGTTCATAAGTTAATAGTAAGACTGCAGCTTCTACTTAATCACTTAGGATTCATTCTTCTCCTTTAACCCACTTGGCACCTAACCTTAAAAAAGTACTTTAACTATTGGCTACTAAGCATGTTCACTTCCAAGCTAAGACTGTGAATGTATGTATGTATGTATGTATGTAGGTACTACGTATCCCCCCTCCCAGTTTAGCTTGGATTAAATGTCACTGATGAAGTGTCAGAGGGAAAATGGCCACCGCTTAAGAGCAGCTATTTGTTTTTAAAAATGTGATTGTGTTGGTTAATAGAAAGTATGTATGCAGTACAAATGATGCAGTTCATGTGGGTTTAAATGTCCTTTAAGTATTGAATATTTGAGAATAAAATAAACAATACTGAAAATTTGTCTTACCTAAAAATTTTCTTTTCTTGAGTCCATAAGGCAACACACACACTTTGCTCTGATCCAATCCCCTGCTAGGACAGAAAAAAGCACAGCCAGTAAATATCCCTATAATAAACTTCTATGGGAGGGAACATCACATTATGATTTAAGAGCTGCTTCTAATATTCTGCTGCCAAAGGCTGCATCCTGAGAGGCTGCAACATCCAACATCCAACCTATAATGCTTGACAAATGCATGAACATTGCTCCAAGATGCTGCTCTGCAAATCTCATTAATATTTATAGATGATTTATCTGCCCAAGATTTGGAAACAGCTCTGGTGGAATGGGCCCTTAACTGAGAAGGGGGTTCTTTATGTGATTCACTGTAAGCCAATGATATTGTATTCTTTAACCACGAAGCAACTGTGGACTTAGCAGCTTTTGTTCCTTTTTTATTCTCTGTGAATCGAACTAAATGGTTTTGTCTTGTTGATATACTCTGACAAACATCTGTACACATACAGAGTACTAAGCTTCCTCTGATTTGAATCTTCCGGCTGCTTGCAGAAGGCAGGCAGAATTATCAGAGAATTTATATTTGATGAAGAAACAACTTTTGGCATAAAATACAACACTTTATCCTGAAAAAGCAGTATAAGGGGGAACTGCTGCTAATGCTTTTTATTCCCCAGTCCTCCTTGCAGATGTAATGGCTGCAAGAAAAGCAATCTTCCAAGACAAGTGTTTCAATGATGATGACTGTAAGGGTTCAAATGGACTTTCAGATAGAAGGGACAAAACTAAATTTAGATCCCATGAAGGCATTATACAATTAATTCTTGGTCTTATCCTTGACACTGCTTAAAAAAAAAAGCTTCAGCAGAGGATCCAAGGCCAGATTTTTTGTCAAAAAATACGAAAGTGCAAAAATCTTGTAGGAACTGAAGAATTCCTGAAGTAGGACAATTTGTTTTACATAAAAGTTCTTCTCTGTACACCATGAGGAAAAAACTTTCCAGAATCCTATAAACCCAAGTTGTTGAGGGTTTTCTTGAAAGAATCAAAGTATCTACTACTTCTTGAGAAAGCCCTTGATCAGTCAATAATTCCCTCTCAAATTCCATGCTGCTAGATTCATGAGGGAGGGATCATGACTACTGAAGACTGATCCTTTTTGACCTACCGCAGAACCCTCTGAATCATGGGTAATGGGGGAAAGATGTACACCAGATTGAATGACCATGGAATCAACATTGCATCCGCATATGTTGGATTGTCTGTCTTCCTCAATGGGGAAGTTTCATGTTCATTCTCGATGCCATCAAATCTATATCGGGTAGCCCCCATCTCTCCACCAATTGATGAAAGATTTGATTGTTTAGTTCCCATTCTCCTTGTCTCACACACACTCTGCTGAGGGAATCCGCCAACAAGTTGTCCACTCCCTTTATATGGACCATCCTGATGGATTGTAGATTTTATTCTGCCCGTGATCTTTTGGCACTCCTTCATTAGGAGAGGTATCCTGGTTCCCCCTTGTCTGTTGAGATAAGACACCATTAACAGATTGTCTGAGTGTACTAAGACATGCTGATTCTTCAGATGTCTGCTGAACTTCATCAGTGCTAATCTGATCACTTTGAGCTCCTTGAAATTTGATGAGCGAATTTTCTCCAAAGGTGACTATTTCTCTTGGTCGCCCACATGAGCACCCCACCCTGAGGCAACTGCATCTGTTTTCACTGAAACATACTTTGGATTCATGAAGGATTTCCCTTCAGATAGATTCCTGGTGTTGCATCACCAAATCAACTCCTTCTTCAAGTTGGCAGAAACTCTGAAAGTCCTGTCTAGGGAGAAAATCAAATGATCCCACTTCCGAAGAATTTCCTGTTTAAGGGGACGAATATGTGCCTTCACCCAGGGAATGGCCTCTATCAAGGCTGTCATCAGACCCTGAACTCTCATTGCTTTCCAAAAGGAGACTATAGGAGAATGTCGGAGTTCCTGTATCGATGGAGAGGGAATCCACCTTGTCGGTAAGAATAAGCACTTTCATTCTTATGTCGTCTATTAAAAGACTTAAAAACTTGGTCAAGGTGGTTGGCTGCAAGTTTGATTTTTCGATGTTTATAATACCATGCTCTCTTAAAACCATCAAGGGCAGATCTCAATGGAGCAGAAGCTCTTCTTCTGAAGCTTCTTTTACGAGCCAGTCAGGAAAATAGGATGTGGTAACAGATACTCCAATGCAGAATCTGTGCTGCTTCTTTCTTTATTAACACAACATGTTTAGAGCTGTGGCCTCTTTCTCAAGTGTTACAATACATTTTAGTTACACAGAAGGTGTGTAGTCCCACCCCCTTTAACATCATAGGTGAACACCCAACAAAAAAAACAACCTTTTTGGGAGGCAACTGCTGTGGGGAATCCTTTCCAGCCTGGCCCAAAGACATGTATAATTCAAGGCAAAGTTCATATGTAAAGTCCGAATTAGTGCACATTTAAATTCCAATATGTAGCACTTGTCCCCAGTACTGCTGAAAATCCCTACTAGAAAATGATGTCATGCCTTGTTCATGATTGGAGTACAATAGATGTAGGTACTGGGGACAAGTGCTACCTAATGGAAGTTAAATGTGCACTAATTTGGACTTTGCACTCTTGTTCTAACAACTTGCAGTGGAAATGAAACTGATTTCTTTTCTGCAAAGATAGGAAGTTGTTGTTTGTCTGCAGAAGTAGATGCAGATGAATCTTTATGACTCACTACTTTTCTAACCTCTTTTAGTAATTTAGAAACTTTCTCCACAGGGACCAGAAAAAGTTCATATTTTTGAGATTTGGATGCTGAGGAAGAGGAAGAACTTGAAACATCCGATTTACCGGATTCTGATTCAGTATCTGATGACTGCACTTGTTCTCTAGCGGTAACCGAAACAATTGGAGTTGAAGATTTAATTTCAGTCATTGTATCAGAAAGAATTTGCTTAAATCAGGACATAAATTCTTGTTTGTGTAACGCTTTTTTGGGCTATATAGCACAAATTAGTTTAAGTGTCCAGCTAGTAGATGAGCATGGGTTACACTGCAACACTACACAGCAGGGCAGGGTCATCGCTAAGTGGAAGATATCCCTTTAAGAGGTATAAAATACACAAATACACAGGCTACTGTAAATAAAATAGATGTTGGATGCCAGGAGGTTCTTGGTGAAAGAGTAACAAAGTTTTATTATGCATGAGGCAAATGACACCAGGTTTGAAATACTCACACAGGAGCTTGGAGCATAGCAGAAGATGAATACAGGAATAGAAGATATATTAGTAGATTTGTGATTTTGTGATTGGTGTCACAGTATGAAATATTCCTCACAGTCAGGATGGTCAAGGTAAATCAAATCCAATACAAAGGGTCTGGTGCTGTAATGTGACTTGATGGGAACACCAGGTAAGGCCGGAAGCTGCTGCTAAGCCCTAATTCTTATCACAATGATATCCCTGCACTAAAAGCATCACAGGGGAGCTTTGTAAGGAAGATCTCTTCCTGCTAACACTCCTTGTTGGAACATAGAACTGTTCATACTAAATAAACTAACTATCTTTCTCTCTCTAGAGAGACTATGACAATACTATCCTGCTCTTGCTAGTCCTCGTTCACGGGGTGGCCTGGTCTCCAACTTTGGTCTCTAACAGTACAGATCCTGTTAGGGCATGTGGCTTACTGGGTCCTTGTTGATCCCAGGCTCAATGGAACAACCAGCTAGATGAAGAACCAGCAGCCAAAGAGGTAGAGGCCACTCCCTACACACATTATAAAGCCTTGTGGCAGGGAGTGGTCATTGCAGCCTTTGACCAATAACTAAAGGTGTGGGTAAGAACTGTCACAGGTATTTACACCCAATAACAAAGTATATACTAAAGGTAGGGGATTAACTCCATAGATGCTGTATAGAATCTATGGGTCACTGCATTTGGAAAAATAATCTTTTGCAGAAGCACGCTTCACATTTTGACCTTTTATAACTTTCAGGCAGTGGTGGTTCACATTGAGCACAGACATTGTATTTAGATTTTCTCTTCCTTTTTCCCAGTTATCTAGGTGTATCAGACATCTAGAATAAATGACAAAATAGGACAAAATAGGTGTATTTAGCACATGTAACACATGATGGCTGGAAACAGGCTACTACCAAGTACCTTTAGCAGCCTTTACAGGAGCCTGCAGCCTGGCAGAACCAGAGGCGATTAAATACCCTATAGGTGTGACATTTAATGCCTCCAATAGGTGATAAAAATCCCCCATTATTCACCAAACTGCTTTTCTTGCTGCTGATGACGTCTTTTGTATGCGTCAACTTACGAAGCGCATTGTGCTGTGAGGACGGAGCCTGGCAAAGCAGAATGACCAGAAAGTCAACTCTATCCCCACAGGAGATACAGGGACTGCATATTAATGCCAGGTATACCAATGGGACATATCCAGTCCCCCAAAAGAACCCACACTCAGGTGGTCTCTTATACGACCTTCAGACACTACTTTGGACCAGAGGTCCCATTGAACTTCTTACACTAGAACAGCACAGAAAAAAACACTACTGGGAGCTATGGGGGGGCTTATTATAGGATTGTTTATTGGCCGTGCTTTTTTCTGTCCTACCAGGGGATTGGATAGGAGCTTTCCCAAGTGTGTGTGCTGCCTGAAGGACATAAAGAAAACACACATTTTCTGCAAAGCCTTTGGACTTTGAATACTTTGTATAGCTGGATTAATTGGGCTATGGGAGGAATTCACAAAAGTAGTGTTAACACAAACTTGCCAAAGAATGTTTGTTTATGCCAGAAAATAATCAAGCAACAATAATTTTAACTAATTGTTCAAATCAAAAGGTGAAGTGAATACAATTTGCCAATGTAACACCTGCCTTTCTATATCTGGTGTTATTACAGCAAGTAAAGTCAATGTCAATCATAGTAAAACCGTTACATTCATTTACAATAAGATCAGAGGAATTTCATACTTGATGGTGAAACTGTGACTCTAAAGTATCCAGAGCTGCTTTATTCATGAAATACATTTTGTGACTTTTATATTCTGCTAATTTATAGACAAAATACTAGTTTTTTCTTACACTGAGGATCTGTCACACAACATGGTTTTCTTTTCCAATAGATTGCAGAATGTTGGTCCCAAAAGAAATACTTAGGATTCAGTGGTATACAGTATTATTATTATTGGCAATGCCAAGGGCTCTTAATGGGGCGGCAATCACTTTTTGATAAATTGTCTACAAACTAGAAAAAACTTTTTCATTAATGATACTTATACAAAGCATATGGTTCTATACCTCAGGTATGTGGATGATAACTTGATGATTTGGCTGATGTTTCCTTTTCTATAAAATGGTAAATGAGGCCGCCCTTAAACACATTTACTACAGAACATTCTTGATGTACAATTAACACTTGAGGTAGGTGGTGTTGTCACCAGGGCCACCATTACAAATCACGGGGCCCCGTATAACAAAATTTTTGGGGCCCCCGAGGCCCCACCCACCCTGGTGCCCAAGCCCCATCCCTGATCCCACCCACTCCACATCACAGTTAAAAGACCACACAGACATCAGTGCTAAAAATGTAACCCCCCCCCACACACACAAGTTATAAAAAGCTATTGATGGTCAGGGCCTCCCTTACAAGTTAAAAAAATTGGGGCCCCAAAAAATATATTTTTTAAAAACATTGGCAACAGGGCCCCCCTTACAAGTTAAAAAAAAATTGGGGCCCCAAAAAAAAAAAATATATATTTTTTAAAAATTGGTGTTAGGGGCGTATAGAGTATTAAAATAAAACATTGGTGGCCAGGGGATTAAAAAAAAAACTTGTGGCTTCAGGATTTCAGTTAAAGCTGTTTTCGTGACTTCAGGTCTTTTCGCAGCTTCAGGTCTTCAGTGTTGGCTCCTTCATGACTTCGAGTCTTTCCGTGGCTTCAGGACTTCGCTTCTGTTCGGCACTTCTGCATTCAGCATTGAAGACCCCGGAAGGAGCCACACGGGGCTCGGCGTTGGTAAGGGGGGGCGGCTCTTGGAAAAATGCAGGACACTTTTCCCCCTGTCCCCCCCTGATGGCGGCCCTGGTTGTCACTGACTTACACTGAGAAATTAATCATAATAGCCTATTGCACTCCTCTTGTCTTCATAATCCTAGGTGTATAATGATAATTCCTTAAGGGCAGTATCTCAGGGCAATGAGAAAGGCCTCTGGTAATGTATTGAAATCATCAGATTTAAGGAAAAGGTACAAGGACAGACCATGTAGGACTGAAACGTTCACCTGCCTCAAAGGTGTCACTCACCTTCCAAACACTTCAGTTCAGTTGGTTTCAGATTGTTCCCCAGAAATAAAGACTTTTTTCAATTGCTTTAATTTTTTTACCATTTTCCAAAATAGAAGTTGAAAGTTGGTGAGTGTGAGTGAGTGTGAGTGAGTGAGTGTGAGTGGGGCAGCTCAGTGATCCCGGGGCAGGTGCCAAGTGGCTGATCATTAATTGTTTTATTACTCGGTTGGGTCCATGGGGCATATACAGTAAGTGCAACTATTGTATCAATTCTAACAGTTGCCTTTAATGAGGGATTCTGCTCAGCAGGGACAAACACACGGATCAACTCATGGATCAGTCACAGGGTCGCTGACCCCCCCACCTAACAGCTGCTTCACAAACACATAAGAAGAGGAAACATGAGACTTTACACTTCAGAAAATGATCACAAATAGAAAATAGAAATTAATTGGTAAAAGTCTATCTGACACCAACTGAACTGAAACAAGTGTTGGAAGGTGATCAACCCCTTTAACTGTATTTGTTGTACTTCCTTAAAGGGAATGCATTATACCATCCCACTAGAGACGGTTGCACCTGTGGAACCTCAGGGGTTCTATACTTACTTAAGTGCCCATGTGGGATGATCTTTATTGGGCAAACTTCACGCCCCATAAAATAGTGCAACCGTATCCATATTTTCAAAAACAGACACATCTATTTCACATCTTTTCAATCTGCTCAAACAGGTGTGATATTATAGATAAAACACTTGTGTATCAAGGAATAGTTTATAGCAGTGATCTGCATTTGACCTTTAATCCACATATCTTTTTGATTTTGTATGTTTGAATTCAGCGGATGGATGCTGTGGATAAGGTCGGGGATTTGCTGAACTATGGCCTTGAACCCAGTGTATCTATTTTTGGTTTATTCTACATGTGAATCCCCAGCGTTTATCATAAGCTACGTGCGTAACTTTAGCGGATTACAGAAAAAATGGACACACATAATCAGAACATTCGGATATCAATCATATATTTTAATGCATAGGATTAAATGCTTTCATTTAAAGTAGGAAAAATAACAAATCAGATGATGTTCTGGTCATTAACTGACAGGCAACAATCCTATAAAAATGATGTCCTGGAAATAGTAGTGAGAGTCACCCAGGGATATCATCAGACAATACATGCAAAGATATTATCTATATCTGAAGAAATATTCTCACCTGAATGACCAATTGCCTTGGTACAAAAATGATCAGGGTGATTATTTGGAGCCCACATGGTTCAAAATGTGTTTGATTGGTATAGCCAGCTAAATGCTGTTTAGATACAGTAAATGTGCTCCTTAATTAAGGAAACATAAGTATCAGATTTGATTCAGCTTTGAACACACCCTCTGAATGAACTGCTCATTAGTAATGGGATAAGTCTGAAGCCACTACAAATATACTTGGAAAACCAACCAGGAATTCTCTGGCAACTCTTATGGGCAATACAGTTACAGACATCCAGTAACAATGGTTCCATTGAACTATTCATGGAGGCTTCAGTTGGAACTCACAGGTGTGAATGTGTAAAGAAGAGACAATGGTACCATGATGCCGGGAATTCCCTAGCACTGAAATGCACAGTTGCTTTAGATTTCATTTTACTAGATACTGTATATCATGGCATGAATGAATGAAAATACAGTATTTATAGACATGGATACCATATGGGTCCAACTTTAATGGGTAGAGGTAGCTACGCCCTTCAGGACATTTTTAAAAACATTTTCCTTATCTATATGTTCTTAAAGGAAGCATTTCACATCTTACACATCTTCCAGTACATGATCGGGGGAAAAACGCTGCTTATTCCCTACAAATAAATCCTCTCTATCAAGCGTCCAGGCAACAATAAGGGCATCCATATATAAATAGTCTGGCTAGTAAAGGATGCAGGACATTACTGGTAGAACCATTTGATTTTCTCTCTCGCACATAGCTAAAATAAAGAATATTGCTGAGAAACAATATTTATAATTTGGGTTTGCTGAAAAAAGGGGAATTTTGTTAAATCGCTGGCTGAAGTGTGTAACATTGTCAGCAAATAAGTTTGAATATAGAGAGGTTTACATTTTGAATAGCTGTCACGCATTCTGCTGGTTATTTATATTTACTTTATATTTATTCGCATTAGACGTGTTAGTCATTGCAACACTGAGAAGAGAAGCAACAAGTTCACTCAGGAGCCCATTTCAGGTCTACAAGCCATGCCCTCAGTTACTGAATGAACACCTAATACTATAATACAAATGTACCATCAGCCCCCATATTATGAGAAAGCAAACTAAGCACAGAAGTGAAAGATGGGGGGGGAGTAGGTTTTTGGGGATGTGTGCAGAAAAAACACTAGAAAGGATAACTTTGACTTCAGTTATGCATAATCAGTTGGAAATAATTTTAAATTATGCTCCCTTTAAGGGCATCATTTATGTCTTTATTTCTCAAGCTATAAATAATTGGGTTAACCAAAGGAATCAATATAGTCAATAACAAAGAAAGAACTTTGCTTAGGGTCTCTGATTGGTTCCTGTGGGGAGCCACATAAATAGCAATGAGAGTCCCATAAAATATGGAGACCACAGCCAAGTGGGAGCTGCAGGTGGAGAAGGCTTTTTGTCTCCCGGTTTTGGACACTATCTTTAGGATTGCACGGGCAATACACATATATGATACAACGATGAGTATAAAGGGGCAAATAACCACAGGGATAGTAACTATCATTAGTTCTAATTGCACTAAGAAAGTGTTTGAGCAGGAAAGTTCTAGAAGAGGTAATAAATCACAGAAGAAATGATTAATGGTATTTTGGTTACAGAATTGTAGTGTCCCTACTAATTTCACTGTAATCACTGCAATACCAAAAACAATAGTCCACAAAATTAAAGTTATTTTAAGACAAACTCTTTGAGACATTATAGAAGAGTAACGTAGAGGGTTACAGATGGCCACATATCTGTCATAGGACATAACTGCTAGAAGCAAACACTCAAAAGACTCTGACACGCTCAGAAAATATAGTTGTGCTACACAGTCAGCAAGGGAAGTTGTGGCTCCTTTGTTTATAACAGTTTGGAGCAGGATTGGGGCAATATTTGAGGATCCCAGTAGATCAGAGAAGGAGAGTTGCTGGAGAAAGAAGTACATTGGGGATTGGAGGTTGTGGCTGGATGACACCAACACTATGATGAGGACGTTCTCCCAAACTGTCATAATGTAAATCAGAAGGAACAGAGAGAACAGGGGGATCTTCAAGTTGTTGAGGTTCTGAAATCCCAAGAGAACAATCTCACTGACCCACGTCTGGTTCTTCTCATGCATTGTCTGGTGAGGAAAAATGTACACACTGTGGAGTCAAATAGTATCAAAAGACCTACTCTTGCCATTGTGTTTGTTGTTATTGCTGCTGTGACTGGTCTAAATATACAGTTTAGTTAATGGGAGAAATGTGTTATACAAATCTTTATTCAGGAATCTAAAAAATATAGATATATGATATTCAGTGTCCCCACCCTTGATCCCGATTACACTTATTATTAGCAAATAATAGTTTTACTATATACTATTAATTGCTTTATTAAATCTTAATTTCTTTTTATTTCTGATTTATATAAAGATTTTCCAATCAGAAAAGAAATTAAAATAATTAAAAAAAAAAATCTGAAATCCCTAGAGGACAATCACACTGGCCCATGTGTGGTTCTTCTCATGCTTTGTGTTAAGATTATAATTCAAGTGCTGGCCAATTCCTATATAACTTTTCATTCTTATATTTTAAAGAAGAACATATATTAGGTGAGGTCCACCCGTTGGCTTTTCACTTGGCCTGTTTGATTAGTGCAGTGTTCTCTCTGGAAAACCTTTAAAGTAGGGATGCACTAAATCCAAAGTGCCTGACTGAACCTTCAACTACTAATTTTCACAAATCTTATTTCATAATCATTCTTCCTAACAAAAGCACCATAGAGGTCAATACCCCATCTGTTACAGGTGTAAGTCAAGTGGATGTGGAGAGTTGACTCCTGGCGTTTCTAGGCCAGTAACCTAGAAGTCTGTCCAAAGTTCTCCCAGCTTGACCCTATATGGACATCTGTAGATAAAAAAAGAAATAATTGGAAATCATTAAAAGATAAAAAATTATTGAATCAATTGAAATTAAAAATACTAATGTCTACAACACACTAAAACATTTTTTTTTAATTTTACCTAGGAACTGCCCCACTAATGAAAAAATTAGGCACTGACCTGTTGACCTCACAGAGGATGAGACTAAGTAACACCTCCCTACAAACACATATAGTCTGGGTGACCCCAAACCTTCAATATAAAGAGAAGGCAAAAAATGAAAGGCAAACATTACCTTCTCAAACAATCTGAACAATTTATTTCAAATAAAATCACTTTACAGGAAAGATGCTCTTGGAATATTATACTCACCTGATTTGCACCTACCAGAACCACCCCAGATACTGATTGGGCAGGGAAGAACAGATCTCCCTTTATAAACCAATGTCAATAACATCCACAGCTGGGAAACCTACTGAGAAATTGACAGGAGACTCTGGGGTTTGGGGTAATTACAAGTCCTTGGGGAAATCTGATAATTAATCTTAGTAATGAGCAAATCATTTAGAAACAACACAATTTATTTTAATAACATTTAACACTGTCATAATATGTTTTATATTTTTCTCATATGAATGCAGATTTACATGAAGATTTTCACTAAGGGGAACCTACTGTAAATAGGAAATTCATATAAAAAATAACTAACTGTTTGTTGTTGCCATAGGTATTTTTATTGGAATTTTCAGCTCATTATTTCAACTACACTTTTAGCTATTTAATGTTCTCCAGGCTGCAGTTTATAATATTTCCTGGTTGCTGTGGTCACAATAGTTCTGAGGCAAGTTTTAGCAGAGATAGTAGAGATAGTAGATGATGAAGAAAACACATGTGCAACACCTGGTCATCATGATCATATCCCCCTTATATATATATATATATATAGTGATTATATTCCCCTTATATATTTATATATAGTGATCATATCCCCCTTATATATATAGTGATTATATCCCCCTTATATTGATCATATCCCCCTTAACTGTCTCTTCTCCAGTGTTACCAATCCCAACATGCTGAGTATTTCCCCATAATTGATCCCTTCCATTCCCTTTATCAGCTTAGTTGCTCTTCTCTGTATTTTCTCTATTTCATTATTTCTTCTCCAAAGTACCTGTAACAGTCGCTTACCCTGGTGGTATAGTGGCATAAGGGGGCGCCCGCCAAGTCTGCGGTGGGGACGCCCGCTGCATGCGTCTGCTCCCTTCCAGCCCCTGTCTCCCTATGGCGCGCGCCGGCGCACTTCCGGGTTTATGAGCTGGTGTGATGCCATCATGCGCAATGGCGCAAAATTCAAATGTATTTAAGGGGATTTTAGTGTACAGAGCCTTGCCCGTTGTTCTATCTAGAAGTTTCTGGGTGCGATTTCTATGCTATTTCCTGCCTGACCTACTGTGTATTGACCCTTGCCTTGCCTGACTACTCCGTTATTCTCCAATCCTGACTTTGGCCTGTCTGTTTACTCTGATAATCTCCAATCCTGACCTTTGCCTGTCCACTGACTATTCTACTCCGCTTGTGCTGGTCCGGCCCGCCTGTTCCACTTTGGTGGTATTCTTCTATCCTGTATCCTTGGTGAGACTATTGTGCCCCTGTGCTAGCCAGAACTCTTAGCTTTGCACCTCTCGATAAGTCCAGGTGGCATCTGAGTAAGCTGAGGGCTCCTCCCGAGGTCAAAGGCGGTCACTTAACTGGTGAAGCCGAGCTGAGACCAGGGTGCTTAGCAACCGTTCTGGTATTGGGTGTGGTTTGTGATAGTACTCAGCTGCAAAGCTTGCCTAAAGTTGACGGTTTTGATGATATTTGACATTTCTGAAAAATGCCTAAGAATATTGCAGTTTGCTTTGTTTCATATCTTACACAATTTGTTTCATACAAAGATTAATCATGCTACTTATGAGCACCAAGGGTCTACTGAACAGTTTGATGTACAATATGCATCAATTAACCAAAGTATGTGGCATGTATACACCCCAAATCAAAGTAGTATGTATTTTCTAAGCTGCCAGTTCACCATCTGTGGAAAAAGCCCCCTTGAGTATTATGTGTTGTAACCGCAGGTCCCTTTAAGGCCTTGGTGGGCCCTGGGCAAAGAGCCAAGTAGTAGGCCCCCCACAACCCTGGCATGTACTGAACTCCAGGAAATTTTTTAAATCTGGTCTCCTCCCTCCATCTTCCTCCCTCCCTCCCAGTTCCCCTCCTTCTGTCTTCCTCACTGTGTGCCTCTCCTCCCTCCATCTCCCTCCCTGCGTCTCGCCCTGCCCCCGGCGCAGTGGGCCCTGGGCAGACGCCCCATCACTTGTATTGTTAAAGTGGCCCTGCGTAACAGTGCAGTGATTTTATGACATTTCTGAAAAACATCTAAAATATTACATTCTCCCCAATTTCTTACAACCAAAGGTTAAACCACTCTAAATAGAAACACCAATGGTCCATTGAACAGATTATATGCATAGATAAATTAATTTTAAGAAATAAAGAAACTATATCTGAAGCAAAAACACAAAAAGAAAATAAATGTGCTAAATGTATCTACCAGTTTACCCCAAACAGAGAAAAGAAAAAGCTGTTTGTCTCTATCAGAAAACTCTCAGAACAAACAGCAGTCAGTTATTTGCACTTACTCCCATCTTGTACCCAGTACTCCCAGCATTCACAGCAAATTCAAGATGAAGTAAAATGTTCTCTCACAGGTCTCCATCATGCAACTCCCACTAGATAGTATAAAGACAGCAGATAAGGGCATGAAAGACCCCTATGGCCTGCAAGGCTACGGTTCTCCTTCCTCTAGATAATGCAAATATGTTCCAAGTGAATCTACTCCTGCTGAGCATTGGGTAAGGGGAAGAGATCTTATGTGCAGTTGTCCAGTATGTGCAAATCTTCACAATGGGGAAGGCTTGCAGGGGCGTGGCTTGCAGGCTTGTTAGGCTGACAGTCTGAAGGCTTTAAGTATGGAGTTAGAACTGGAGTTCTCTATTTAATAACATCCATGTACCTAGTACTCCATACTCCATATCTCTGAACATAGAAGCCTTCATACCCAATAGAGCAAACTAAGGCCTTTTTTACTGGACTGTTGCTGAGGCTTTAAGTATGAGGCTTTAATCTCTAGTAGGTTCTAACTGTTAGTTCAACACAGTCCTTAGGATATCACAGTCCCACTTCTCTGGAAGAGTTTGTTCACAATGAAATACTCCTTTCCCCAGAGCTCTTATTCCCCGATAGCGCTACCTTTCCCCAGAGTACCTTTTCCTTTGGAAAGTAGCAGCTTCCCACGTAGCAGGCAAAATTACACAAGGCCTGTCTTCCTGTTAGGCTCAATACTGTATCCGTGCCAAATCCTGTCCTGAAGGGATTCACTCACCGATTGCTCTTAGAGGCAGATCACACTGGAATCACAAGTAACTCTGCTGCAGAATCACTCCACCAATGGCACTTTTCTCCTCTGAAACTTTAGCAGCGTGGCAGAGAACAGGAACCCTCTTTCTGCACTCCTGCAGTTCTCACAGCTTGAACAGCTTTTACAGGTCTTGGCTCCGATTGGATCTGTAACGCTTTTCTGGGCTATGTTCAGCACAAAGAGTTATGTGTCCAGCTAGTGATAGGAAAGCATGGGTTACACTGCGACCTACACACCAGGGCAGGGCCTTCGCTAGGTGGAAGATATCCTTTAGGAGGTAGTATGACTACAATACCCAGGCAAACTGTATAATAAAAGATGAAATGGGTGCCTGGAGGTTCTTTAAAACAAAAGGTGAACGTTTATTAGCATAAAGCAATATCTCCAGGTTTCAATACTCACGCAGGAGCTTTCATAGAGTAGCAAATATTACACAGGAGTAGTAGAGATGTTAGCAGATTTCCATACAACACATCACAGTAGGAAATATTCCTCAGAGTCAGGATAGTCAAGGTACATCCATTCCAATACAAAGTGCCTGGTGCTGTAAATGTGACTTGATGGGAACACCAGGTAAGGCCTAATAGCTCCTGGTAAGTCCTAGTCCTCAGCACAATGATATCCCTGCACTAAAAGTTACACAGGGGAAGCTTTGTAAGGAAGATCTCTTCCTGCTAACACTCCTCGTTGGAACATACAACTGTTCATACTAAATAAGCTATCTATCTCTCTGGAGAGACTATTACAATACTACCCTGCACTTGCTATCCCTCGTTCATGGGGTGGCCTGGTCCCCGACTTGGATCACTAACAGTTGGAGGTCCTGTTAGGGCATGTGGCCTTACTGGGGCCTTGTGGATCCCAGGCTCAATGAGCAACCAGCCTGTTCAGTACCAGCAGCCAAAGAGGAAGTGGCCACTCCTTTCCAGCATTATAAAGTTGTGTGGCAGGAAGTGGTCATTACACTCTTGGCTCTAACTATTGGTTAGAAGTATACACTTGTAACATAAACTTCTGCCTAGTGACAGAGATCAGGGACTTAACGCCATAGGTGCAAGTAGAAAACCTATGGGTCCCTACAGATCTTTACTCCACAACCCGTGTTCAACTCTAACACCTGGTCTTCACACACAGTTCCAAGGCCTAAACATGCAGCTTTACAGTCTGGCACACCATCTCTTCCCAGGATGCACTGCAGTGTCCCACCAATCAGGTTGCTCTCCAGCCTGTAACTAGGAGGAATGATGTCACAGACAGAGAGACAGGGGAAGGATTTCTTTCTCCCATACATATTTTTTTCCTCTGCAGATTTCTTCTAAACAAAAACAGTTTTCAGTGATAATTGTTGCACTACAGATTAAAAATACATCTGCACTGTGACCCTGTACAATACATTTTGTAAGATTTATTACTGGTAAGAAGATCAGGCGTCTAATTCAGTAATTAAGATCTATCCAAAGATACACTGGGAGAATGTAATCCTGCTGTTATTCATGTTTGTGCTTCCAAAGGTAACTTCTTCCTTCACTTCTCCAGATGACAGTCCATACTCTATCATATGTATCAATATGTATCTCCCTCTCTGCTCCATTCCTCACACTGCTGCTCCTATTCCTTACATAGCTTTATCAAAAATCTAACTCCTACAACTACTACTTCAAATAAGCGTAGGAAGTTCAAATATTTCTCCCACCTGCTCTCACCCTCTCTTCTACTGTTACAAGCTGCAGGTGATCTCTCTCCTAACCTGGGTCCCTGCCATATACCCATCTGCTATCACCCACGTAATGGACCCCCTCTGCTTAAACCTACAAATACTGCTAACCTTTCTAACCTTATTCAAATTCCCACTTTCCCTTCTGCTCATCTCCCCTTCACCTGTGCACTTCTTAATACCCGCTCTGTTACTAACAAATCCACTTTAATTCATGATGTCTTTTTCTTTTAATCTTTTCAGCTCTTTGCCCTAACTCAGCATAACAATGTTATTGAGGCAGCTCTCTCTTATAGTTACATAGTTACATAGTTAAATTGGGTTGAAAAAAGACAGAGTCCATCAAGTTCAACCCCTCCAAATTAAAACCCAGCATATACACACACCCCTCCACTCTTTCACACAAACCATATATGCCCATAGCTATACTAACTGTAGAGTTTAGTATCACAATAGCCTTTGTATTATGTCTGTTAATCATCCCCCTCTTATAGTCATTAACAGAATCAGCATCACAACATCACCCGGCAGTGCATTCCACAACCTCACTGTCCTCACTGTGAAGAACCACCTACTCTGTTCCTTTAAATGAAAGTCCTTTTCTTCTAGTCTGAAGGGGTGGCCTCTGGTGCGGATCCTCTTTATGGGTAAAAAGGTCCCCTGATATTTGTCTATAATGCCCTCGAATATATATATATGGCGGACTCTTCTCTCATAATCCCATACTATTGGCCGTGGGGTAGAAGTAGACATTCTGCTCTCCACTCGTTGCCGCAATAAACTAGTCTCTACACCTTCATACTTCTTGTTTCTCTCTTTTGAGGTACATGCAGTTCAACTCTTCTACCCTCTTGCTGCATGGGTAGCAGTTGTTTACAGATCTCCTTCTGCTAAATCTCCTGCCACATTTCTCTTGGACTTTGAATCCTGGCTCTCTTTTTTCCTATGCTCTGACAGCCCTGCAATTATTCTGGGTGACTTCAATTGTTACATTGATAACCCCTCCCAGTCTTGGCCATCACGTTTTCTCCATTTAACCACCTCCTTTGATCTCCAGCAGAGGACAAATACACCTTCCCATAAGGATGGTCACTGTCTGGATCTTGTCTTTACCAAAAACCTAAAACTTTCTACATTTAACATTGATCCTTTTCCTCTCTCTGATCATCATCTTATCTCTTTTTCAATCTCGCACACTCACCCCTCTGCTAACCCTCAACCAAAAATTCTAGTTCGCAACACCCATACTGTTGATGTAACTTCTCTATCTGACTCTCTCAGTTCTAGTTAACTCTATCTACAAACAATTTTCCCACCCCCAGATACCATTGCTTTCATTACACCTAAAGCTTCTATTTTCATTGTATATCTGAGCCTGAAGTCTCTAAACTTCTCCTGTCCTCTCCATCAACAACTTGCTCATTGGATCCTATCCCATCACCTCTAATAAAACAGTGTGTCCTTACTCCAGTCCTTACTCATATATTCAATTCCTCACTCACTTCTGCTACTTTCTCCTCATTATTCAAACAGGCCTGTGTCAAGTGCATCCTGTAACAGGCTACACTGGACCCATCATGTTTGTCTAACTACCGTCCTGTCTCTCTCTTACCACTAGCCTCTAAACTTCTGGAATGTGTGGTCTTCTCCTGTATTACTAACTTTCTCTGCACCAATAATCTGCTTGACCATATGCAGTTTCCCTTACGACCTACACACTCCACTGAGACTGCCTTATGTAGAGTTGCAAATGATCCCTAGACTGCTAAGGCCAAAGGTCATTACTATATTCTCATTCTCCTGGTCTTATCCTCTGCTTTTGATACTGTTAGCCATTCTGTTCTAATGCAAGTTCTCCAGTCTATTGGTATCTGTGATCAAGCTGCATCCTGGTTGTCTTCCTCTCTGACCTCTCCTTCTTTGTTACTTCCGCAAACAAATCTTCTCCTCCTGTTCATCTTAATGTGGGGGTACCTCAAGGTTCTGCACTTGGACCTCTGTTGTTCTCCTTATACACTCTCTCTTTAGGAGACCTTATATCTTCATTTGGCCTTAAATATCACCTGTATGCTGACGACATTCAGATATATTTAGACACTCTCTCACTAACCACTGACGTTCAAACCCAGATAGCAGACTGCTTAGTAGCCATTTCTTCCTGGATAAACCAACGTCACCTCAAGGTCAACTTGGCCAAGACTGAGCTTATGGTCTTTCCACCGAAACCGAGCCCTTCTCTTCCTTTCACCATTACTATCGATGCTATTAACCCGGTTAACTCAGCACACTGCTTAGGGGTCATCTTTGACCAGTCCCTCTGCTTCTCTAATCACATTAATAATAATGCTAAAACTTGTAGTTTTTTCCTCTGCAATATAGCCAAGATATGCCCATTTTTTTTTTACAAACAACAGCCAAAACACTAATCCATGCCCTTATCTTATCTCGCGTAGACTGCAATCTCCTCCTAACTGGTCTTCGTGACTCCCATCTCTCTCCCCTCCAATCAATCTTAACCTCGGCTACCAGGATTCTTCTACTCTCTCCTAAAAGAGAATCTGCTCAACTCCAACTAAAATCCTTAGCATGGCTGCAAAGAATAGCATATAAAATCCTTCTACTAACATTCAAATCCCTTCACTCCTCTGCTCCTCACTACATCTCTTCTCTTGTCTCGCTATACTTCCTGGTCGTCTTCTCTGCTCTTCTCAGAGCCACCTTCTCTTTATACCACCCACATCCATTGCCACCTCTTGTCTCAGACCCTTCTATCTTGCTGCTCCTTACCTCTGAATTCCACACCGAATTCCTCCCTAGGGAATCCTCCTAAGAGCCTACCTTTTGGAGAACTAGAACATTAGCCTTGTCCTGCGCCTACTGACTATGCCTTACCATGTGCACTTTTTCATCTCCAATTTATACCTGTATGTTAACCTCCCATCCACTTAAACTGTTAGCTCTACGGGGCAGGAACCTCCTTCCCACAATGTCTCTTACCACATAGCACTTAACCTCTTTGCCCTATGATTCTGTATATTTTTATTATGTCTCCCCCATGTATAATTTATATATATTGTAATTTTATGCACAGTACAGGGCTGCGGCTACAGCGCTTTACAAATAAAGTTATACCTACATACAATGTGATTAAGGAAAAGGGTATTTTTAATCTTCTGGAACAATTAGGTCTCAGACCTCCACCCAATTTGATCTTCTTAAGTGTATTTTAAGTATCTGTCTGGTAAAGGCTTTGAGGTATAAATAAAGCATAGCAGGGGCTCAGTTGCACTTTGATAGATTTACACATCATGTTTATATATACTCTTCCTCACTTTTGCCATTTTTCCAATATACTTGAAGGAGACTTTATATCACCCATACAGATTGCAATAGACACAGAGGTCTAGAATGTTCAAATATAGAATTTAATGCAACATGGGTATTCAGTTTAACATATCACATTTCTACTGAGGTTTCTACTGGTATTGATATTGTATGTTCTACCCAACCTAATAGCCTCTATATATATTACGCATCAACTTTATGAACCCAAGTTGGAATGAAATTGATTATGGCAGGTTTTTACATATTGAATGCCCTAAAGTGACTCCATAGCCGTATCCCTAGGAGCTAATTGTCATGGTCGGCACCCAAACCAGAACAAATGCCAAGCACCCTGGTCACGGCTCGTGCTTCGCCAGTAGTGTGACCACCTTTGGCTTCGGGAGGAGCCCTCAGCTACTCAGATGCCACCTGGACTTTAATGAGAGGTGCAAGGCAGGGGTTCTGGCTAGCAAGGGGCACGACTGTAGTCAGAGTCTGGAAAGGCCGAAGGTCACGGTGCCGGCAGGTCCGTGGTCAGACAGGCTGGGTCAAGGCAGGCAGATAGCAACGGAACGTCAGGCAGGCAAAGGGTCAAACCAGGTGATCAAAGCAGAAAAGGATGAGACAAGATCAGAGTCAAAATCAGGCAGGAGTCAAACCAGGGAGACAAACGAAGGGTTAATCAGAATCGCAGTCAGGTACAGGCAAGGGTCAGGTTCCAGAAGTCAGAATAGTCCAAATAGCCAGGCAGGGTCAAACACGGATAGTCAGGAACAAAGGCTTTGAAACACAGTACAAGGCACCAGGAAATTAAACCTATAACGGGCAATCAGCATAAAGCTGAACCGGCCTTTTAAACTTTTCAAATTTTGCGCCAATGCACGCTGACGTCATACGTCAGCGCGCCTGCGCCTTTAAAGTAAACCCGCATAGGAGCCGGCGCAGGGAAAGGAAGCGGCGGGCGTCACTGCCGAGGGGGTGGCAGGCGTTCCTGCCGTCTGTTGATATATTTTCTATATGCCATATTTATATTACCACATTTGTATGAGAACAGTC
>CM044436.1:125454002-125478120 GCA_024363595.1 Xenopus borealis | reverse complement strand
TGCCTTATCTCTTGGTTTTGCTTTATATACGAGGTCATAGAGGTAGAAATAAACCAACACGTCCCCCCACTAGACCACCAGGGTACGTTCCTTACACTAATTAGAACTCATTTGGAATATTATTCGTGGAGGTCTATTTATTAACAGTCTAATTTTTCTGAGGTCTCTGAAACCACAACTCTCATGAAATTTATTAAAATATCTCACTAGAAAAAGAATGAACATGAAAAGTCACAAAAACCACAAATTTTTCAAGTTATCTCACAATATCTACAACATTTCCGTGTATAGTCACACAAAAGCCAGCGTCATAAACACCTGAGAACCTCTAAAATCACAAATCAAAGAAAGATCTTCCAGTTGTAAAACTGCTGTTGACTTCTATAAGATTTGACAGGTGAAGTATTTTTGTATTGGGAATTGTTGTTATTCCTTCCACAAGACTCTTCAGCCTACTGAAGAACATTTCTTTGACTCTCCTTGTTTATAGTTCTATTGATCACAGAACATGCAAGGAATTCTGGGAACTGAAGGTACATGTAAGCAAGACTAGCAAAGCAGAGGATAGCAAGAGACAGATACTGTTTTCAATAGTAATTATATTTAGAAATAATAGTAAAATCATTGCAAATGAGTAATTTTAGAATTAAGATAACCTAAACATGCTTGATGAAGACATAAGGTATGTGGTTCCTCCAAGGACCGGTAATTATTACAATCCCAGAGTCTCCTAGAGATTTCTCAGTAGATTTCCCAGCTGTGAATGTTACTGGCACCAGTTCATAAAAGGAGATCTGTTCTTCCCTGCCCAGTCAGTATCTGTGGAGGTTGTGGTAGGTGCAAATCAGATGAGTATAATATCCTAAGAACATCTTTCCTGTAAAGTGATTTCACTGGAAAGAAATGGTTGGGATTGTGTTGGCAAAATGGCAGGAGAAATGCAGAGCAGGGTACACATAGGGAGAAGTTCATGGGCATCTTTCTATGTTTCCACAGTATCTGGGGTTGTTCCAGTAGGTGCAAATCAGGTGAGTTTAGTAGTCCAAGAACATCTTTTCTGTAAAAAGATTTAATTGCATTTCACTCTGGACTATGGCAATTTAAGCTTGGATGGAGTGCCAGAAGTGCTTAGTATTTTATCTTGGGAACAAAATTCCAGTGGCTCCAAGTCACAATGACACTTCCCTACAGCACATCAGTTTCAATATAAAATGTTTTTGTTCCACATATTAACTAAACTGAGAAGAGATTTTCGGAATTTTACAATGAAATAATTTTCAATTAAAATTAAATATTTCATTGTTGAATTTATTTTTACCGGTAAAACTGACACATATTTCATTTTGCATATATATAGAATATGTGACTTCACAAAATATCTTAGTATGGTTGATGCCTGAGCTCAAAAACAAAATACTGACATTGAATTATAGGATGTAATTGATATTATAATATATTTGTACTATATGAATCAGTGATGATGTTTCATTATCAAGGTCTATGTTGTAGATGTTGTCAGATTTAAGAACCAGACCAAACTAAATATTTTACAATTTGCAAAAAGTATAATTTTTTTTACAGCCCTTAGAATGTTTTACTTGCCTGCTGTTACTATTGCTGATCGTCTTAGCTGGACTTTATCAATTGCATCAACCTTCTACCCCCAACAATTGTAGGTGAGCTCAGATTACTGACAAGTCTGTCTTAAACATTTAGGGGAGAGATCAATATCATTAACTGCAGTGAGCACAGCTGGTGTTAAAGAGGAGGTGATTGTGAGTGGGAGCTCCTGGAGTCATCTTTGTTACAGGGAGAATGTTCCAGCCTGGATGTAGAGTCAGACTGATGTGAGATTTTCAAACATTATTAAGTTTTACAAGACTTGTGCCACAGAATATTTCGGTGCATTCTTTCATACAGATGTCACCTAACTTCAGACCTTGAAAGATGAAATCATTTCACATTTGACAAATACATTTTTGTTTCCCTAGGAAATGTACATAAACAACAAGACGTTGGTCAGTGAGATTGTTCTCTTGGGATTTCAGAATCTCCACATCTTCAAGATTCCTATTTTCTCTCTGTTTCTTCTGATTTACATTATGACAGTTGTGGAGAACGCCCTCCTTATAGTGTTGGTGTCAATCAGCCGGAATCTCCAGTCCCCCATGTACTTCTTTCTCCAGCAGTTGTCCCTTGCTGATCTACTGGAATCCTCAAATATTGTCCCCATCCTGCTACAAACTGTTATAAATGAAGTTGCCACAGTTTCCTTTATCGACTGTCTGATTCAATTTTATTTTTTTTCTGTGACAGAATCCTTTGAGATTTTCCTTCTAGCAGTAATGTCCTATGACAGATATGTGGCCATCTGTAACCCACTGCGTTACTCTTCTATAATGTCCCACAGGGTTTGTGTTACCTTCATTCTAATATCATGGGCTCTTGGCTTAATAATTGAAGGGTTTGCTATAAATCTAATGGGAACATTACAGTTCTGTGATGAAAATACTGTTGATCATTTCTTCTGTGATTTCTTTCCTCTTATAGAACTTTCCTGCTCAGATACTTTCTTACTGCAAATTGTAGCATTCTCTCTATCAGTCCCTATGCTTTTTATACCATTCATACTGATCATTGTATCATATATGTGTATTGCCCATGCAATCCTAAAGATAGTGTCCAATACTGGGAGGCAAAAAGCCTTCTCCACCTGCAGCTCCCACTTGGCTGTGGTCTCCATATTTTGTGGGACTCTCATTGCTATTTATGTGGTTCCTCCCAAAGAAGGACCAAAGATCATAAGCAAAATTCTCTCTCTGTTGTACACGGTGCTGATTCCTTTAGTTAACCCAGTCATTTATGGTTTGAGAAGCAAACAAATCAAAGTTGCATTTAAAATGTGTAAACTTCATACACAACTATAGCTACAGGGGTGTTGCCTTTAAACCCTGACATATGAGGTATGATGTAGACCAGTAATGTCCAAGATTCTCCATGTTGTTGGCTAAGTTTCCTATTTTACATATTTGGAGACAAATGTCATACAAAAATCTTTGTAGATTCTGGGCATGTTGAGTGCAATGAAATCTTCCAATTGGACATCCCTGATGTTGATAGTATTTTCCAAACAGTTTGGAGTTGGTGCTCATTTTAATTCCTCTTGGATTTTTCTATTGACTTCTAAGACTTACTAGTTTGTTTTATTCTAGAAACTAAGGAGAGGTTTAAATGGCATACAAGTGAATAAATAATGGAGAACTATACAAAAAAAAATCACTGATATAGTTGTGAGGTTTTGCTGAGCCTAGCAACCAAAGAGAATTTTACATTTCATTTTAGAGAAAAGGGTATATTTATTCAAATATAAAAAAAAAAAAAAAATCACCAAAGAATATCAGTTGCTAATTAATAAATAGTTAGAACATTTTATATGGTTAAAGGGAATTATCTGGTTTGGGATTAAAGCAGAGAATTTATGGGCCACTTTCCTACTAAATAGGGATGCATCAAATCCACTATTTTGGGATTTGGGTGAATCCTGAATTCTTCATGAAAGATTGGTCTGAAACCTGAACCAAATCTGGATCCGAATTTGCATATGCAAATGAAATATGTGTTCATTGTGAGGCAGAATTTAACAAATGCAAGGTACAGTCAAGTTGGCCTAACTGCATCATCAGCACTTTCCGGTTCTCCTGCGCTCCAGTTTCACCTTTGCTTCTGGTTTCACAAGCGATTTTTGTGGAAGCTGTTCATATTTATATATTTTTTTCCACAAATGACAGCACAAGTTAACACACGTTATTCTGCCTATGTCTTAGAATTCTCAGCCCAGTTGAACCAGAAAGTCCAATATTATTTTTTAACTCACCTTGAAGAGGCCCAGGTACACTGCTCTGTGCCTTCAGCAAGGGGAGCAGATTCAAACCAACAGAATGTAGAGTAGACTATATAATAAGTAGAATATGTATTATGTCAAAAAATCATAGGCTATTTTGTCTTGACATCATACATATTCTACTTATTTTATGGCCTGGTGGAAGATCACATTTTTGAGTGCCTGCTCTACATTCAGTTGGTTTGAATTGGCAGCCCAGTCACATGTTTCATCCCACCAGGTCTCAGTGATACCAATTATATCATAGTTTTTAGAGGAGGCAATTAATCATAGCTCTCCCATATTACCTGACAAACTTAGTCAGATTTCAAAATATTAAAAAAAATCTGTTTTCTCTTTTGAGAAAAGGATTTCAATGAAAAAAATGCAAATCAGTTTAAAGGGATAAAAGGAATCATAAGCAGAATGCACGGTTAAAAAAAAATGTTCACTTCCTTGTTTTTTTCTGACAAAAAGTCGCATGAATTTAATGATTAAGCTTTGGTTGAGCCAGGTACCTGGATTCAGCCGAATTCAAATCTTGCTGAAAAAGGCCACATTCTGCTCAAATCTTGAATCAGGCCCTGGATCCAGTGTATCCCCACTACTAAACTATTAATAGAAGAGTGAAAGGGTGCTTTGTTAACATTTGGGATTTTGAGGAACAGCTTCTCCCCAATTGGCAATAAATAATGAACCCTTTCACTGCCAGCCAATTTGCTGCTTCTGGTACTTTTATTGCCAGAACATTGTGTTCTATTTTTGTGCTATTTCAGTCCACAAGCATTTCCTAAAGGAAAACAATTTCTGGACAATCTAGACTTTCACAATACACAAGAATTGTTGTGCAATTTTTGTTGCAACACTTGGTTCTACCGTTATTAGTTTTTATAAAGTCTCTGAAATTTCAAAATTTACAGCATTGTATTTCCTACATTAAGGGGCAAATTTACTATTATTCACCCAAAATCCTACGAATTTATTCAAAATTCGATAAGCATTTGAATATCGAATGCTTATAGAATAGTTTAAGGCTATAATTTTGCTCGATATTCGATTTCTCAATGAATTCATACGATCGGATACCGATTGTTTGATTTCACAAAAAAATCGGGAAATTTCCTTCGAGCCTCCGAAAAATTTGAATGATCAAACTCTTCAATCGGATGAACGGTATTCGAGCAGGACTTAGCCAAAGAAGCCTATGGGGGGTTCCCATAGGCTTCTATTGCAATTTGGTAGGTTCAATCTGGCGAAGTAGGTATTCAAAGTATTTTAAAATTTTGATTCCTTCAATCATAAAATGATCAAATTATCGAATATTCGATCATTCAATCTATTTGATCTATTCAATAATTCGGTATTCGATGATCGAAGAGGCCAAATTTGAATATTCGAATATCCGAAAAAATCGTACGATTGTAAGTACCAAGATAAAACATCCTATAAATGACCTCTAAGGATCCACAGTTGGATGCCCAAATGTACATGGGTCTACTTAATTAGGTGGTATATTTTCCCCCATATGACCTATCATTTCTGCTACTACAAAATCAACACATTTACTGCAGTTTATGTGGGATACAATCACAAAAAGGTATGAGTATGAAATTAAACAAAGAAATCCTTGTTCAATGAAAGAATTTTAGTTTTCAGGCACAAAGTGTTAGTCACTGGTTAAGAATATTATGGCAAGTTGATCTATTTTATTTAATATAGTTTGGCCAACTAGGTGAGCGATTGCTAACCCAGTTGCCTTCACCTCCTGTGGGCCACCAACTCACTGATAAATCCCTACTCCACATCTGCACCTCAGTGTCAGTTATACTTGGCTTCTTTCTGTTTTTCTTTCTGTTTTGCATCAATTTTGTGGGTACTTTTATTTTTACTGTGTTTTGCAAAAAGATAAAGGTAAAGAGAGAAGGATTTGGAAATATTAAACCTGTTTCGGGGAAAGCAGTGCATCTGCTTACACAAATTCTCTATATGTCAGAGCAGATTTAGTTGAATTGTTTTACTTCTTTGTTGGTTGTTTTATAAGATCATGGGAGGGAATTAAAAGGGTCCCAAAGATGAAATAAAGGGCCCTGAAAAACCTGGCTGTTGCTCTGCAGAGACTACAAGGGAGACTGGCGAGGTTGGTAGAGTTAGTATGGAGGAGGCAAGACCCATACCATTCCAGAGCTTGAAGTAACCCATCATCTAGAGTGGAAGGGTAGGGTAACTCTGTACTCCAGCCAGAGGTTCTGAGTGCTAAACTGTCATCCCACACTGCCTGTCTGTTGATCTTCAGGACCATAAATGAAACAGCACCTCCAGGGCCAGATTCAATTTAGTGAAAAATGTGTTCAATAAAGTAAAAATGTCTTTACCTCTGAAAAGTAATGTGCAATCTTATGGAATTCATTGTGAGGCAGAATTTAACAAATGCAAGGTACAGTCAAGTTGGCCTAACTGCATCATCAGCACTTGCTGGTTCTCCTGCGCTCCAGTTTCACCTTTGCTTCTGGTTTCACTAGCGATTTTTGTGGAAGCTGTTCATATTTTTTTTTTTTCCCACAAATGACAGCACAAGTTAACACACGTTATTCTGCCTATGTCTTAGAATTCTCAGCCCAGTTGAACCAGAAAGTCCAATATTATTTTTTAACTCAGCTTGAAGAGGCCCAGGTACACTGCCCTGTGCCTTCAGCAAGGGGAGCAGATTCAAACCAACAGAATGTAGAGTAGACTATATAATAAGTAGAATATGTATTATGTCAAAAAATCATAGGCTATGTTGTCTTGACATCATACATATTCTACTTATTTTATGGCCTGGTGGAAGATCACATTTTTGAGTGCCTGCTCTACATTCAGTTGGTTTGAATTGTCAGCCCAGTCACATGTTTCATCCCACCAGGTCTCAGTGATACCAATGATATCATAGTTTTTAGAGCAGGCAATTAATCCTAGCTCTCCCATATTACCTGACAAACTTAGTCAGATTTCAAAATATTAAAAAAAATCTGTTTTCTCTTTTGAGAAAAGGATTTCAATGCAGAATTCTTCTGGAGCAGCAATATTAACTGATGTGTTTTGAAAAAAACATTTTTTCCCATGACAGTATCCCTTTGAGTTAGTATTATCTTTTTCCTTTTAACAGTGGGACCTCCTTAGCTGGTAAACTGTATGCCCTCTCACTCCTCCCTATGTTCCCTTACTAATCCCACTACCCCATCTACCCTAGCTTCCCCATAATTCTTTCACTCACCCACCCCCCACTTGCCTAGTTTAAACACTCCTCAAACCTCTTGGCCATTCTTTCCCCTAGCACAGTGGTCCCCTTACACTGAGGTTGAATCCATCACGATTGTATAGGTTGTACCCCAAGGAAAAATCAGGACAATGCTCTAGGAACCCAAACTGTTCCTTCCTACACCAAGACTTGAGCCCCACATTTAGCTCCATAAGCACCTGCCATCTTCCTAAGTGCACGCGGCACCGGCAAATTATAAAAAACAATTACATTGGAAAACCTTCCCTTAATCTTAGAGCCTAGATCCATGAACTCACTCTTTAAGGTCTTCCATCTACCATTTGTTTTGTCATTAGCACCGATATGTACTGAGACAACTGTGTCATGCCCAGCCCCACCCATTCATTTGTCTACCGGATCAACCACATGCCAAACCCCGATACCAGGAAGCTGTTCTGTTGTGATGATCCAGACAACAGATTCCCCTATCCACTTTACTTATCATTGAATCCTCTACAACTACAATCTGCTTAGTCCTGATTCTAGTCTCCTTCCCACCACTACTAGAGTAACTGGTCTCCCAGCTGAGATCAGCCCTATCTAGAATTGCCAATCCAGAATTCACACTCCCATTCTAAAGAATCTGTTGGGATTTATAACCCCAGAGCCCGGTCACCCTGCTAACCCCAACATCATCCTGCTGCTTTTCTGTTACCCCCAAACTATCTGACCCCACTAGGTCCTGCTCAGTGAGCAAGATACTTTTCTTGTCAATCAACCACAGTGTTGCAATTCGCTGCTCTAGTGCTCTCACAACCGCCACAGAGGTAAACCATATGGGGGTAGATTTATCAAAGTTAGAGATCCCACAGTCTGAAATACCACCTCTCTCCATTAATTTCTATGGGATTTTTAAAGCCATTTTTATTAAATGGTGAACTTTCACTATCACCCTTTGATAAATATACCTTTAAGGAGACTGAAGTGGTCCTTGGCCATTCCTGTAAAAATCTGTTCTTCGTGGGGAAGATTTTGAATCAGCACAGAATCACAGATTCAAAGCAGTTTTGAAAAAGATCCATCTTCCAGCCAATTTTCGTTTGGGATCCGTTAACATTGATTTTTTTTCAATGGTATGACTGAATTTTATAAGAGATGCAGATAGTATTGTCATGTAGTGGATGGCTGCACACTATGTCAGAACTGTGGTAAGTTGGAAATGATGTTTAAGACTGTATGCTGCCAAAGAGATGTAACTTTTGTTTCCAGGAAGGACATATTTATGCAGTATGTCCTGAAAAAAAGCAGGAGTCTGCTGGTGCTAAAGAAAATGCTAGTAAAAACTCAAGAGGTGTTTGAGGTTGTTTCTTTACCTGTAGATGTTGCTGAAAAAAATTCTAAAAGGCCTGTCTACTTGACTTAAAGATGTTGACCTTGTTTCCAGTGAACTCCCTGAACTGCTGGAGGATTTGGTTGATCTTGTCATTAAGGTGGACATCCGTCTCAGAGACCATCAAACGGTCAAGGATCGCAATAAGAAGTTCCAACCAATGCTAGCTACACACTTCCAATGACCTCATTCTAAACAGCCTTTTATCCCTTCTCTGGAAGAACCTATGCAAATAGGAAAGGCACGTCCTTCGCAGGAAAAACTCCGGAGGTGATCTGCAGGACTGTTTCTGTATTGCAGTGGTCACGCACATTTTGCCAATTCCTGTCCCGTGAAGCCTAAAGGTTCTCTTCTCCAAGGTAAACCTGGGGTGTCACTCATGGGTGGCATTTCACCAAAGCTCCAAGTGAACTCTCACCAGTTTTGCCTTCCCCTACAGATTGACCTGCCTGCTAAGACTATCCAAGTCTCTGTGTTCCTCTGGGACTGCAGGAAACTTTATGGACACTGCTTTTACCAAACAAATAGGCATTCCCCTGCATCCCATGCAAAATTTGGTACCATGCAGGTAGGTGCAAATCAGGTGAGTATAACATTACAGGAACATCTTTCCTGTAAAGCGATTTCTTTGGAAACAGTTAGGACTGTATTAGCAAAATGTCAGGAGAAATGCAGAGCAGGTTACACATAGGGAAAAGCTCATGGGCAGCTTCCTATGGTTCCAAAGTATCTGTATATGGATGTATTCCCCGCATTGTGAACCAATCATTGGGCCCTAGGGCCCATTATCTGAACAACCAAATATCACCCATTCAATGTGGGCATATCGGGGAAAAATCTGCAACCTCTCCAAATAAGTGAATTTTTTCATATATGGCCAAGACCCAAAAAACAATATTGCATCTGCGCTGGTAACATTGTTATCTCTGACCATGACTGTTTTAAGATATATCTTTTAAACTATCCATGCTACAAGTTGGTATGAAGTGCTCCCCACACATTATTATTATTATTGCTGTTATTGTTAAATACCCTTTGATTCAGTATAGAAGAGTAAAGCAGTGGGAGGCAGATGGCCACATATGTGTCATAGGACATTACTGATAGAAGTAGAAACTCACAAGTTTCTGAACCACCAGCAAAATATAACTGAGTGATGCAACCAGCAAAGGACAATGTAGATCCATCATAAATTACAGTCTGAAGCAACATTGGTAAAATAGTTGTGATCTGTAGTAGATCTGTATTAGATCAGCGAGGGACAACTGCTGGAGAAAGAAGTACATGGGATACAGGTTCAAAATTAATGTATATCGTTTTATTGTAAAAAAAAATTGAAAATAATCTTAATCTGAAAATTATATATTGTGATTTCAGTTATTGAATGCATTATCATAATATTAAAATGGTATTGACATAAAATAAATAACCAAAAGGTAAGCTAAGAATTCAGAACAGAAGAGATCAAGAGCCAGAATAAAAAGTAAAAACACTACAGAACCATATCATAATGTATAACATTATAATACCTGGGCAGGGAAGTACAAATCTCCTTTTATTAATGGGTGTGAGTAACATCCACAGATGGGAAATTTACTGAGAAATTTTCAGGAGAAACTGGAGTTTGGGACAATGATCATGCCTTTGGGGGGAATCTGAAAACTCTACCGAATTTTATCTCATTGCCATTTCTGTGTTCATGTTATTGTAACTGTTTATGCACTTTTTTTCCCTGCATCCACTCAGTTCTCATAGTAACCCCACCTCTTTTATCCCCTTCCATTTTTGTGATAATATTGCTTTTTATATTTATTTGGTAGGACATAACTAGCATAAACATTTCAGGGCAGATTTACAAAATTCTCATGAAGAATTCGTAGTTCGATCGAATTTCAAAAAGATTTGAATTTGAATCTTCAAATATGCAAATTAGCCAAATTCGACCATTGAATATTCGAAATTCAAATAATTTGAATATTCAAATTTAATTTTATTTGAATATTCGACTATTCGATGGTCGAAGTACGTCCCCTTTAAATTTTTATTCGACCACCTAGTTCGCCAGATCAAAGCTACCGAATTGGGTTTCTTTATTTTTGATAGAATAAAGAAAATTAAAATTTTTTTCAATTCGAAATCCCACAATAGTAAATCTGCCCCTTAGTATATTACTCATTAAATATAAACTAATTTGAACAGAATTTTTGTAAGAAGAAGAAAATATTCAAATGTGAATAAGTCATTATTTTAATATGGGAAATAACAGCAGCTGGGGCATTTAGTGTCGGTGTTTATCACAAATTATGTTTTTAAATATAAAATAAAGGGAGTAATAGTTAATATACAAATACACAAATGTACATTGATAGGAACTAACAAAGCAGTTGTTATTAGGGAGTCAGTTTAGCTGATAAGGACATCAGAGAAGGATAATTAATATCACATTACTGGAGGATAAATAAATAAAAGCCCAGATGGGACAGTTAAACCAACCACCTGTCTTTCTGTTGTCCCAGCACTGGCTCTTTATAGAAAAGCTCAATTGAAGCTGTGAAAAAAGAATAGTAAAATATGAGTCAGGCAGAGATTCCATATTACACTGGGCCATTCTCTTTATTTATCTGAACAAAACTCCCCCTGTATTCAGACTTGGCATGAGATTTCTGTTCTGTTATCTGGAAAATATCATCAATTATATGCCACTGAAGCCCTCACTGGAGAGGGTTGTACAGACCTTGGTATAATCAGAGACACTTTCATTATACATTATTATTATCATCCATATTTTCACATTAAGAAATAGCACATATTGTAATATTTCGTAGTGCTATAAATATTGTTCTTTCTCACAGACCATTTCATTATTCTATCATATTAAAAGGGAAAATTCTGCTCACCACTAAATGTTAAACCATAAGGTGAGAGTGCAATGAGGCCGTGACCACAAAATTCATACAGACAAAGGTAAGAGATCCGGTGCATTATCAATTTATTAAGGACATGTGCATTAAGATACAAAAATTTCTTTTTGGAGACTATTGTTTTGGGAATTAGATAATCTCTTACATCTGTATGTTTTATGCCTTTTTCTACAACGCCATCAACCATAGTGATGAGTACCCCCAAGGCATTTTTAGGACAAGTAGCCAAATTACAATATGTTTGCCTATAACTCATTTTCAAAGAGTCTCAGCTCTATCAGTCTCAGAGTACAAAACCACCTCTTTTATCTGCTTTTTACTAATTATAGTATCATCCATTTCAAGTTCTAATAGTGGTTGCTTTTCTACTTGGTTGGAATTCCCAGTTTTTCCATTTTCTTCCTTTACTTCACTATGGTCTCAAATGTATCGAACTCCCTACATAGTGAGAAAGACCTTTACTTTGTCCTGTATAGAAGACAATTCTTTTGATGAAAGATTCAATACTTCCTCAGATGTCTCTTTCGTAGAGTACTGTATATTGTTCTTTTGCTGTTTTTTTCCCAACTGATGACTCTTCTTGGTTTCACCAAAGTGCTCTGTTTGTTTTCTTTCAAGTCCAGTGTTTGTTTCCAGACCCTATTTTTGGGAATAACATGATCCCCACTAAAAACATCATGTGCCCTGTGAAGAGATAGTAGAAGATCCAGGTAACCTTCCAAAAAAGTCTGTTCTATACCATAAACACTAACTTTCTTCAGGGTGATTGTATTTATCAAAATACAAGGTTTTTCCATGTCCTCTGAATTTGAGCCCAGTTGTAAATTTTTCCTTTTATATCATTTATAATTTCCCAGATGAACTTTTCCTTGAACTCTAGTTAATGTATTTTTTTTTCTTAATAGAGTTGGTGCTAAGTCTTGAAATTCCTCCATCTCTGATACAGACTGTCTCAAATACGTATATCATGCAATCATGCATTTTTTTATACTGGATCATTAGTTCCATTAGTTTAAAAGATCAGTTGGAAAGAATTATTAATTTTAATATTGATATCTAGACTGGAACAATCCAGGCCAGATATGGAGCCAAATGCCACTGACAAGAGTTATGCCCAAAGGATGGAAATTTTTTTCCTGGAAATCCAAAACTAGATCAGGATTCAGGTACAAGAGTGTAATAGCAAATATCTCAACTGATTACATGTGTCTTAAGTGCCACTTCCATGACAGAGCTTTTTTAATATCTCTACTTCTCCAGCTATAAATAACGGGATTAACTAAAGGAGTGACTACAGTGTACAAAAGAGAAAGTGTTTTGTTGGTGTTTAGAGATTGTTTCCTTGAAGGAAACACATAAATAGCAAGAGTCCCATAAAATATGGATACAACAGCCAAGTGGGAGCTGCAGGTGGAGAAGGCTTTTTGCCTCCCAGTAATGGACACTATCTTTAGGATTGCTTGGGCAATGCAAGTATAGGATATAATGATGAATAGAAAGGGGAAAATAATTACAAGGACAGATTGTAAGATTATATCTATTTGTACTACCAAAGTGTCTGAGCAGGAAAGCTCTAGAAGTGGGAAGAAATCACAGAAAAAATGGTTAATGGTATTTTGGTTACAGAACTGTAATCTGTCCATCATATTTGCAGTATTGACAGTGGCAATAAGGCCTAGGAGCCATGGTGCAAGAATACATTTCACATTGGCTTTATGGTTCATTACAGAAGAATAACGCAGTGGGTTACAGATGGCCACATATCTGTCATAAGACATTACTGCTAGAAGGAAACACTCAAAGGATTCTGTGCAAACAAAAAAATAAAATTGTGTCTTGCAAACTTCAAGGGCCACTGTGGTTCCATTATTTATCACTGTTTGTAGTAACGTAGGTGCAGTGATTGTGGCCTCCAGTAGATCACATAGGGACAGTTGCTGAAGAAAGAAGTACATGGGGGAATGGAGGTTCCGGCTGATTGACACCAACACTATGATGAGGACATTCTCCCAAACTGTCATAATGTAAATCAGGAGGAACAGAGAGAATAGAGGAATCCTCAAGTTGTGGAGATTCTGAAATCCCAAGAGAACAATCTCACTGACCAACGTCTGGTTCTTCTCATGCATTGTCTGGGGGAAAAAAGACAATGCATTTACACAATGGACAAATGTTAGAGTTTTTTTTTCAATTTTAATCACTTCCAACCCCATCTGGAAAGTTAATACACACACATAACTGACAGTAATGAACTTGTCATTTTGCCCTTTTAATCAATCAGGGGTTCAATTTAGTTTTTATCAATCAGGGGTTCAATTTAGTTTTTATCAATCAGGGGTTCAATTTCTGCTTTAGACGGTGGATCAATCATTTAATGAAGCTGAAGGTATGGAATATAGTTGGTTTGTTTGTTCAGAAAAACTCTTGCCATTAATTGTCCACATTTGATTCCCTATAGGCAAACAGAATTATGGCCCCAACGTAACTTGTAAGCAATTTGAGTAGCTGAAAATATTCCAAGGGCTGTGCAACCACAACAGTAATCCAAGGATTTGTAGAAAAGTGGAATAAACAGCTTCAAGCAGTCCTTATTAACTGCAAAATTATTTTATTATAGCCGTGTATAGCACACAGGACTGCATGAAGCTGTTTATTCCACTTTTCTACAAATCCTCACATTTGATTCCCATTTATAGAATTGTTTCTTAGCAATGTGTTGTACTGAGATACTTTGTGTAGTTCCCTGAGCAAACCTTGCCTAGATCAGTTATGCCAGTGTTGGTTTTGCTGAAGACTGCTTGTGTGCCTTCTCCAGTACTTCCTAATTGAAACTCTAAAAAGATGCTCAGATTATGTTTAATGCAGTCTTGGTCCTCTAAAAGACAAAAATATAAAAGAGAGCTCACCACAATGGGACATAATTTCCCTTTGCCAGACTGCAGTTGGATACACTCTTTGATAAAATTGCTTATTAGTCTCCATGGTCATATTAGATTTTTGGCTTTATTTTGAATGTTATGTTGGAGTGTGGTCTGACCAAACCATGTTACCTACATTAGTAAATGGGACATAGAGTACTTTAAAAACTATTGAAGGTGAGACTGCAGTCTATCCTGGTGTATCCATTCTTGCACTGGCATTGGACTCTTGTTTTCAAGAGGACTGGTACCAAGTTCTTACTCATACTGAGACATATTCAATGAAAACTTAGATGCAAAGAAATCAACAGGATTGTTCCGAATGATCCTAATGCAGATATACATATTCCCAATGAATTAACAGCATCACGGAATTCTGCATGACTAAATACCTGGTAAATACCTAATATGTATTTGCCCAGTTATAACTACTCTCTCACAAAAAATTATGCCCATAGACTCTAATGGGTGAAAAAAAATAGTTGCGCATCAAAAAATGTTGTTGCCCATTTCGGCAAATTTTTCAGTTTCATGAATTTTTTGTAAAGCGAAACAGGTCAGATTCACCCATCACTAACCCTAACTTCCTAGTGTATTTGTGTATTTATTTATAAAGTACAGCAAAATGTACATAAAGCTTTACAAAGCGCATACACAAACAGGGGGGCAGTTATTATTTTAATTAAATGTATTAAATTAAAGCATTACAAATAATATAGGTACAGGATCCATTATCTGGAAAGGTTGTCTCCCACAGACTCAATTAAATTATTAAAAATTTTAATAATTGATCATACCTGAGATTTTACCATTATTGCTGGTAAAACAATCCTTTTGTGTTTATTTCATGACTTATGGTATAAAACTCCAGATTATAAAAACGACCTCTTATCTGGAAAACCCCAGGTTCGATTTTTCTGGATAGCAGGTTCCATACCTGTAATTAAAGAAAATAAATCAGTTCTTTACTGCTTAGGTGTTTCAGTACACTGTTGGAATGAGGTCCCTCCCTCGAAGAGCTCACAATTAAGGGGTGGCTATTTTCTTGTAAAAAGGCAAAATAGGAACATACAGTAGTAACATATTTTGAAAAAGACACACATCCATTGATCCATGCTGATTCACACCTACCAGAACTGCACCAGATCCTGCGGAACCATAGGAAGATGCCCATGAGCTTCTCATAATGTGTAACCTGCTCTGCATTTCTCCTGCCATTTTGCCAATCAAAAACTATTTCTTTCCAATTAAATCCCTTAGGAAGATGCCCACAAACTTCTCCCAATGTGAAACCTACTCCACATTTCTCTGGTCATTTTGCTTATACAATTTCAACCTTTTCTTTCCAATAAAATCCCTGTACAGGAAAGATGTTCTTGGAATATTATACTCACTTGATTTGCACCCACCAGAACTGCCCCAGATACTGTGGTACCATAGGAAGATGCCCATGAGCTTCTTCCAAAGTGAAACCTGTTTAGCATTTTTCTGTCATTTTGCCAACACAATTCCAACCAATTCTTCCCAATGAAATCACTTTACAGGAAAGATGCTTTTTGAATATTATAATCACCTGATTTGCATCTACCAGAACTGCTCCAGATACTGACTGGGCAGGGAAGAACAGGTCTGTTTTATTAACAGGTGCCAGTAATATCCACAACTGGGAAACCTACTGAGAATTTTCCAGAACACTCTGGGGTTTGGGACAATTACTAGTCCTTGGAGAAACTTTCATTATAAGAATGTTTCTAAACATATAAATTTTTTATTTTTAGTCTGAGGCATTTTTTGTATATTCCATGTTTCTTTACCTTTGAAAACTTACATAGAGGAAAAGCAATAGATATTTATTTTGTGATTGTCTATTAAGTTATAAACCTTAAACTGTGACACACATATATATCACTTTAGAAAAATATTTGAAATATTCACCAGATACTGTATGTCTTAAAGACATTCTCAGGATTTGATACAGAGGTGTCAGTTGTATTTCAACATAACCAAATGTGAAAAGTTCGTTATAATATTTTGTCTAATCATGTAGATTATATTATAAGTACACGGGATTTCACTATTTATTGTAATCTTTAATATATTCTTTCCATGGGAGCTACTGTAAGTAGCTAAATAGTCATAAGGGGCTCATTCACAATGGACCATGTAGAATTCAAAGAGCAAAAAAGTCACAAATTCAGTATCTAATGGGTTGTTTTATCAATGTTTGAATTAAAATTTTTGCCACCATTCATATATTTTTGCTCAACAACTCACACATTCTAATTATATTTTAGATGTCAAATGTCTGGTATTTGTTATGCAGAAAAAAACTTAAATGTAAAAAAAACTGATGCATCTAAAGCTTGCGAGCCAATGGGAGTTGTCCTAGGCAAAATTCAAGTTTTTCCTCAGCTTGAAATTTTTAAATTTTTGAGCTTTTAAACTGAAAAAAATCACGTTTTTAAGTAAGTAAACTCATAAATTTGATGAATTTGAGTTTTTTCACAATTGTATTTAGTTGAGTTTTTTTAATAAATAAGCAAATATTCAATTTTATTTTAAAAATGTTATTGTATTCGAAGTAGAGGTCACCCAAAAAAAATATTCCAAATCCTATTTTATAATTTTAGTCAAGCAAAATTAACTTTAATTACACTGTATAAATTATTTGAATCTTGTTTCCATCAATCTGGAATTATAGGAAACATTAAGGAGCCATTTTGGGGACACTGTTATTAAGGCAAGCCATGCATCATCTCAGAATCTTGTTTGTCCACCAGAATGGGTGACCTGATGTCTATCCCCATGTCCTGGCTACACAATTAAATGGAGGACTGGAGGAATATTGGGAGAGCAGTGAAATCTAGGAAGTGCTGAATGGAAAAGGAAAGTAATTACTTGCTCAGCCTCTATGCCTAAGGCATAGAGGAGGGGCAGACAATATTTTATTGACAGCTGAGATTTTTACCAAGTTTACAACAGCTATGAATGCTTTAATAAAAAATAATTTGGATTTCATGTTTAATTTGAAAATGAGTTTTATTATACAGCTTTTTATGCCTGAGTGACAGGTCCACTTTAAGTTCGATTTTTAATAAATAAACCCACCGATGTAGCCAAACTGTATAAATCCATGCTGATGCCACAACAATCTTATTGGGTTTTATAGTAGGCATAATATAGCAAATTATAGATTGATCCCGATTACTGACACCAGCAGTAGATGAGGACATTCGCCCAAAACTGCCATAGTGTAACCAGAAGGAAAAAAGAGAACAGGGAATTGTTTTTTCAATTAGTTTTCATTTTATTTAATTTTTTTGTGGTTTTTCATTTCTTTTATTTTCAACATTCTATTGAAGTTTTGCAATACAAAATGCAGAATGTAAGATGAAGCTTATTAAGATGCAGGCAAAAGAACATATGCCACAAATGTCAAAAACAAACAACTAGTCCTAAATAGAGAAGAACAATCATACAATAATTAATGAATCAAATAGTTGGTGGCAGATTTACTAAGGGTCGAATTTCGAATGAAAAAATTTAGAAAATTGACCATTGAAATTTTTTAAGGGCATTTTTGATTGAAAATGGATGGAAAAGGTCTTTATTTGATCGAATAAAAATAATTTGAATCGTTCGAATGCATTGTTCTATTTGAACAATTTTGGAAAAAATCCTTTGAATTTCAAAGAATTTCAAAAACATTCCTAGGTTCAAGGATGTCCCCCATAGGCTAAAATAGCAATTCAGAGGTGACAGGTCCACTTTAAGTTTGATTTTAAATAAATAAACCCACCGATGTATCCAAACTGTATCAATCCATGCGGATGCCACAACAATCTTATTGGGTTTTATAGTAGGCATAATATAGCAAATTATAGATTGATCCCGATTACTGACACCAACAGTAGATGAGGACATTCGGCCAAAACTGTCATAATGTAATCAGAAGGAAAAAACAAAACAGGGAATTGTTTTTTCAATTGGTTTTCATTTTATTGAAGTTTTACAATTCAACATGCAGAATGTAAGATGAAGCTTATTAAGATGCAGGCAAAAGAACATATGTCATAAACATCAAAAACAAACAACTAGTCCTAAATAGAGAAGAACAATAACAAATGAATCAAATAGTTGGTGGCAGAGTTACTAAGGGTCGAATTTCGAATGAAAAAAATTTGAAAATTGACCACTGAAATTTTTTTAAGGGCATTTTCGATCAAAAATGAATGGAATAGGTCCATGTTCGATCAAATAAAAATCGTTCGAATGCATCGTTCTATTTGACTGATTTTGGAAAAAATCCTTCAAATTTCAAAGAATTTCAAAAAGATTCCTAGGTTCCAGGAGGTCCCACATAGGCTAAAATAGCAATTCAGCAGCTTTAAGGTGGCAGAATGTTGAATTGAAATTTTTTAAAAGAGACAATACTTCAAAATTTTAATTTTTTCAATTCAAATGAAATTTTGGGCTATTTGCATAAATGTAGATATGAACAAATGTGTCAAAGTAAAGCAATGTACAGTAACTGCTTAAACTTGGCTTAATCTGTTTTGCTTTTAATAGCTTCCTGCCAACTCAGTTGCTTAAGGTGTGTAATAATAGGAGAATCCTTCTATAACCAATGTATTTTATAATTAAATAAAATGTCTTGGAAGCAGCCAAATATAAAGCCACCAATTTCTTATTTCCTTGGGATATTAGAACTAAAATAGGGTTTAAGCTTATTGTTGTCAATATGCAATAAGGCAAAACTAGGGGATACCTTATATTTGTTTTTAACTGTAGAATTCAAGAATCGAGTACCTTCACCCCAAAAAAACTTATCTTTGGACAAAACCAGAGACTGACCAGTGAAATAAACTTACATCAGGTACTTCACATTTAGGGATAAGATGAGAATAAGAATTTCAGGGCTCGTGTTTTGCATATATTTTTCCACAAACTAGATGAACAAGTTTGAACTGTTGAAACCTCCTAGTCTCAGAGAGAATCATATTATTTTAATCATATATGGACATCAGAGGAGGTCATACACTCTTGTAGAAAATCTGACAATTTAGAGACTCCTAATAATGAATAATTATTTAACCCAGATACATCCCAAAATTTGGTAGATAGTTAATCAATTTTTATATTAGAAGGATGTAGTGTATATTCTAACACAGCTTCAGCTAACCAGTGATTGTTCACAACAAAATTGTTCTTATTATGGATAAAGGAAAGGCCACTTTGGCATGCTAAATAATATCTATCAGATTCCGGTAACTCAAAGTTTCCTTTAAACTCAGGCCAAGGGATTAAAGTCTTATCAATAGGGTGAAATAAATCTTTCATTAATATGTTAGCTTTTTTTTCTTGGTAGAAAATAAAAAGGATTTTAAGAAGTCTGAGGTTTTCAATAAAAGTTTAACTGGCTTTAAATAGTTTGAGTATGTTTCCAGACAAAAATAGAATCACAAAAAAGAATCACTTGGAACATTTTTCCAATTACTATGTAATACAGTTAACATATCAAAATTAGGTTCTTGAAGAATTTCAACTTGAAACAAATACAAAGTACATGGAACCTTTTCCTATAAAGGACTCATCTGGGGTGTGACAGGTGGTAGAATTCCTGCTAGCCCACTATATGTAAGATCAGGTATGTAGTAAAGCCATTTGGAAGAGTTGGCTCCTTTCCAGCAGAGTTCTGTTGATTAAATCTTTTTATCCTCAACTTGAATTTATGGCAAAGTGCCACAGTAGGTTTAAGTAAAGTGGGCCCCAGAACATGAGGCCTAAGCAAGGAATGGAACGAAGGTTTGTTATATTGTGTTCATACAGTTAAATATTCAGGCTAGTAATTACAGTGGAGAACCCAAGGAGAGATAGAGCTATGTGGTCTGGATAGTCAGAGAGATGTAGATGTAAACACATATTTGAATAAAGCGCTATATTAAACCATGGCCAAAAGAGATATTTATCCAGGTTAAGGCTGTAGAACTACCAGCAGTTACAATAGAGCACATAGAGCATTTCATTATCTATGTAATCTCCTCCATGCTAATATCCTTCATACATCATTTCTTTATTAGAGTCATGTCTCTAGACTCCAGATATATGGGGAAAACACAATGCTGGACTTTAACTGAGAAAAGATGCCTAACAAAATGAAGTGACATTTAATGGATTTAGATGAGAAACAGCTTGCTTCAGATAAGATGGTGTGCAGCCTCCTCTTATCTGGACCTCTTTCAACCCTGCCACCAAGTAGCCAATCTCCAATAAAAGGTGATGCCCAGTCTCTAACACTGCACCACCCCTCCAAAGTTAAAATTCAGAACGATGGTACAGAAGAAAACCATGGGACAAGGCATGTCCAACCCTCCCTTTTTCCTCTGCAGGAAAGTGATCGACTTTTTACCAGGTTGAGCCTATTCCCCCAAAGCATTTGGAAGAACAGACTCTGGATCTGGGCATAGAGAGATTCTGGTAACATAAAAACATAAGAAACAAAGAGTAAAAGAGGAAATAGGATAGTTCTAATAATGTCAATCCTTTCTCAGCTTCCATGATTTCCACCACTGAACCTTTGCCCGACCAGCATTCAGTTTATCTTCCTAATTTGCCTAAGCAAGTTCTCCCTTACTGAATTTAAGACCCAGAATTCTAACTAAACCTGGGGCCATTGGGAATTTATCAAGCCTGAAGCTTGGTACACCTTCTAGAATCCAAAAAACTTCTGACTTTTCCTGGTTGATTTGAGACCCTGAGGCCTTTTGATATTACCAGAGTGACATCATCTGCATAGGATATGGACTTAAAGGACTGACCCAACAGAAACAGAACACCCCCAATCCCACAATCCTGCAGTCTCCTCAAGAATGGATCTAACAGAAAACATACAGAAGTGAACTGAGCACATGCCTCAAGCCAGTTCTCAGCAAAAAGTCCTCACCTTTCCAACCATTAATCAATGGGAAGCTCTTTGCCCCAATGTACAAAATTTTTAATAAATTCACCCAGAATGCAGTATATTTGCAAAGCAGCACATAAATACTCATGATTGACTTTATCAAAGGCTTTTGCTTGGTCTAAAGAGAGAAAGTATTTGCCCTACTACCAAGCCTTGCACTTCTCCAGTGTTTCCCTGAAAGAAAAAACTGCACCAAAAACATTCCTTCCCTCCAGTGAACATAATTGAAAATTAAAAAGAAGAGACCCAGCTACCTCACCCAATTTTTGTGAGAGAATCCTAGCCAGAATCTTCCTATCACAATTGAGAAGGGCAACCAGCCTCCAGTTCTCAATGTGCCTAAAATCATTCCCCTTTGATATTAGAACCAGAGAGGAGGACCAAATAGATGGAGGAAGGCACCAATTTGCCAGACAGTCATAAAAGACTTCAGTAAGAACTAGAACCAACTCCTCCTTAATAGTGATGGGAGAATCTCACCCGTTTCGCTTCGCCAAAAAAAATTCGCGAATTTCCAGAAAAATCGTCGTGTCATTTTTGGCGCGCGTCACGTCAAAAACGACGCGCAACTTTTTTTTTTTTTTGGCGAACTTTTGCCGCCGAATTTTTTCTGCCGTTTCGCATATTTATTCGCCAGCGAATAAATTCGCCCATCACTACTCCTTAAATATGCTGTAAAACTCTACAGTGAAAACATCTGGCCCACGGGCCCTCCTTTTCTGCTGTTTCTCAATCTCTTGCATTACCTCCTCCTCTGTTATCTCGGACATCAAAGAGGAAAAGTCCAAATTGTCAGTGTTTGAAACTGGGGTCACCACCAGGAAAGCTTGAATCTTACCCTTATCCAAAGCCCTTTCTTTGTAAAGGTCAGTGTAGTAGGACCCCGCAACCTCCAGGATACCCTCCCTAGAAACTTCCAATTCACCCTGAAGATTGTAAAGGCCCCAAACCTACTTCCTCTTAACTGTCTCCTTACAGTTCTGGCAAGGGTCTGGGGGAACATGAAGTTTCATAGTCCCTCTCCAGAACCAGGGACTTAAAGGGAACCTGTCATGGGAAAACATGTTTTTTTTTTAAATGCATCAGTTAATAGTGCTGCTCCAATAGACTTCTGCACTGAAATCCATTTCTCAAAAGAGCAAACAGATTTTTTTATATTCAGTTTTCAAATCTGACATGGGGCTAGACATATTGTCAATGTCCCAGCTGCCCCAGTCATGTGACTTGTGCCAGCACTTCAGGAGGGAACTGCTTTCTGGCAGGCTGTTGTTTTTCCTTCTCAATGTAACTGAATAGTACGCAGTGGGACATGGGTCTTACTATTGAGTGTTGTTCTTAGATCTACCAGGCAGCTGTTATCTTGTGTTAGGGAGCTGTTATCTGGTTACCTTCCCATTGTTCTGTTGTTAGGCTGCTGGGGGGTGGGGTGGGAGGGAGGGGGTGATATCACTCCAACTTGCAGTACAGCAGTAAAGAGTGAAGTTTATCAGAGCACAAGTCACATGACTTGGGGCAGCTGGGAAATTGACAAAATGTCTAGCCCCATGTCAGATTTCAAAATAAAATATAAAAAAAAACTGTTTGCTCTTTTGAGAAATGGATTTCAGTGCAGAATTCTTCTGGAACAGCACTATTAACTGATGCGTTTTGAAAAAAATGTTTTTTCCCATGACAGTATCCCTTTAAGCTGATTTGGTCTCCTTATTTTGAAGTTGGTAATTCTAATGCTGGTGATCAAATAATGCAGTTTCTTCAATTGCAAGATGTATCCGATTGTACGAATTTATCGAGAAATCATATAGCGAGCAAAATCATAGCCTAAAACAATTTGATAAGCATTAGACGGTCGAATGCTTTCGAATTTCAAATATGGTCGAGCTAATTTTGGGGAATAATAGTAAATTTGCCCCTAAGTGTCTCAGCTTCTGTTGCAAAGAGAAAAATCTGCAAGTTTGAGGGCAAGTTTTAATGATGGGGCATTTATGCCAAATTTTGTTATATTTTATTGTATTTTTTTACTTCCATGTTGGTACAGGAACTTGGATTCTGACTAGCAATAACAAATGTCATCAGTTTTTTAATGCTTCTTTTGTCTTTTATAATATATTTATGTTCTGTTTTCTTTTTGAGGAGTCCATATACTACACATTGAGTTTCAAACTGTTCATTGGAATCCTGGCATTCATATGTATTATCTTTTATCTTTGTAATCACAATCCTTTGGGTTATAAGATGCTATGGTTTTTATACTTAACAGATTTATACATTTTTAGAGCTTTTTAAAAAACATAGCAAAACCTCAAAGTTTTCGTGATTCATGGAAAAGATTATAATTGTATTGTTAGTAAATGGGCCCCTATTGTGTCAGAAATGAAAATCTCGATGCATTATTAACATTCTGAAGTATGGAAATCATACAGATAATACAATGCTTTAATGTGAATGTTTCCAAAACTTTATAAAGAACACTACATTCAGCAGGGATTTACAGTTTGGTAGTATGATGGACGAGATTTTAAACTAGGCGAGGGGGGGGAGGGTTCTATAATAAGTACAGGGGAAGACAGGTTAGATGAGATAGTGGGCAAAGGAAGGGAAAATGGGGGAGGAGATTTGGTTGGGGGTATTGTTATGGGCAAGGAGGACTACATGGCATATGTTCAACATGGTACCAGTATTAAATGTATGTTATCAAATGCAACAAGTCTGACTGGTAAAATGGGAGAGCTGGAGGTGCTTGTGATGGGGGAAAAATATGATGTGATTGGCTGAATCATGGCTGAATGAGTCGCATGACTGGGCAGTTAATA
>CM044436.1:125438277-125450598 GCA_024363595.1 Xenopus borealis | reverse complement strand
TTGAACTTGATGGACACGAGTCTTTTTTCAGCCTAACTTACTATGTTACTATGTTACCCACTTTGAATTGATTGGAACACGTATTTTATAGGGTCAAGCTTACTCTAAACAGTGACATTTGACCCTGTTAAACAATAATCCCTGATTTATTTTTTGATCACATTTCCCAAAGTAAAACCTAGAATCACTGTGCCTTTGTGGCTGCTCTACATAATGGACCTCTCTTTCTCTTAATCTTCTCATTCCAATGGAAGGAAAATCATTCTCCACATTCACATATATTGTACCTCAAATATTCTCAATTAAAAAAAATAGATGATTGCCATTTGTACCATTTATATATATCACAATATAATAGCAAATCATGTACAGCATGGACTATTATAAAAATATAGTGATAGAGAATTCAACAACAGTGATTTAACAAAACAATGTAGCCAGTGAGTAGTACTGTAAGTTACTGTAGCAGAAGTCCATTATAAGTTAGAAAAGTAGGGGCACCCAGGGTTGCCAAAAAATAACATTAGATGTATGTTTCTAGTTTAAGTTCATACATGAGATAAATATAATTCACAATGGCCTGCCTTTCCTCTGTAGTTGGGGGATTTTAAGCCCTCCATGTTTTGGGGAAATATTTGCCAATAATAATAACTGTAAAAGAAGGTTTCATAAAAGCTTTTCTCTTTAAAGCGCACCAACCAAAGCCAAAATCAAACACATATTAACAACGTGACCAGTACAACCTAAACATGTTTAATCAAACTACATGTACAGTTTTTTGAAAAAAAACTGCAGTTTTTAAAAAATCGTATACTTTGTCACTGACTACAACATGCAAATGAGTTCACGAGCATGCTCAGACTGTAGCACTGCCTGAGTATTCTACCCAGAATGCCTAGCTTTAGTAAGCTCTAGAAGTATCAAGAGAAATGCACACAGCAGCTTCCACAAGGTGGCAGCACTAACACAGAAGTTTGGCAGATTTCAAAATAGCTTAGAAGGTTTATTAGGCAAGCAAGGAATTTCAACTGAGCATGTGCGAGATTTCAGAGCTACAGTTGGCTGTGAAGATATAGGTAGGAGGAGTCAGTGAAATCCAAGATGGCTGCCTCAGCTAGAATTGCAGTGGAGATAGGGGAGATTTTGCAGAAGGTATACTGAGCTGATCATTTAAATTATACAAACAATTCTAACTGTTTTAAAAATCGGATTTCTTGAACTTTCACATATTGTATTTACTTAGTAAATCATTTTAGGTATGATTGGTGCCCTTTAAAGGGAGAGTATAATATAGAATAATAATAGTATCAATTGTGGAGTGAGTTGGCTATGCATAATCTCTGTACATACTGTGCTAATTTCTTTCCAAAATTGATAAAGCCAAAATTTTTCAACACCTTTCCCTTGTGAATGTGCTCTCCTTCCAAATAGTTTCAGAAATTTAGAAGACTCTCAAGCACTCAAGGCAATTTCAATGCAGGATTACCCCTTGCAGTTTAATGTGAGCGAACGTGCAATGTTTCGGGGCGTACCCCTTTATCAAGCAACCTAATAGGTCACACCAGCAGGCCAAAAGTAATACTTGAAACAACGAAGAGTAGGATGGAGGACACAAACTGCAGACTCTTTACTTTATCACAACATGTTTCAGGTCACATGTATCCTTATTTAAGTGTTAAATACAAATGTTGATAATACACCTTTTAACACCAAACCCACAGCTATACTCCTCCCCTTGTGACATCATCAATTAAACTCTAATTAATTACAATTGATAAAAAATGGCATGCTTGAAACTAGGCTCTACTCCCAATGAAGTCTACCTGGCAATTCTTATCCACAGAAATGTGCATCTCCAAAGGAAATATTGTACCTTATATCTGTTACTAAAAATGTATAATAAACCCAAAATTGATCATTTTCTCTAAACCTCCTATAATAAGGTACTGTGAAAATGTGGGTTTATGAATTAATGTCTATGAATGAGTCAAATCTTACTGTTCTATTTACACAGCTATTGAATTTTTGGTTAATAGTAGTGTAAATTAGTGATGGGCGAATTTATTCGCATGGGGCGAATTCGCGGCGAATTCCCGCGATTCGCCGCTGGCGAATAAATTCGCGAAACTGGGAAAAAAATTAGCAAAAAAAAATTCGCCGCGCAAAAACGAGTCGCGCGTCGTTTTTGACGCGACGCACCGAAAACGACGCGGCGCGCGCCGAAAACGACGCGACGCGTCGGAAACGACGCGACGCGTCATTTCGGCCATCACTAGTGTAAATATGAGGGTCGGTATCCAAGGAGTCTGAATGCTATCATTGACTCTGGGAGATGTTTATTTCCTGGTAATGACTAAATTGCTCTTTACAATCCTATTACATAAACGTATAACATTTGCCACATGGTTATCCAATTTAACAAATCAGCTATAGCATCATGTATGGCCATGAAACAGCTTCTTCCTACCAGCATGATTGTGTCTATATCAACAATATTTACAAATTATTTTGAAAATTTAAAGATGGATCCAAACAAAAAATTTAAAATTTTAAAATACTCTTTTTGCTGAATCTTCCAATCAGGCTTTCTGTCAGTTATTTCCAAAATGGTGACAGTGACAAAGTGAAGATGGTGCCTCGAAGAGTGTAATAGACTCACGGAAGGAGGTTTCCTATGAAACGTTGTTATAGAATTTATACTTCTTAGGGGCCAACAATGACTTGTTTTTTTTATCCACGAATCTCAAAAAAAGTGTGGTTTCCTATAGTTCTTAAAAGTTTTAAAAATGTTAGTAAATGTTAGTAAATGTAAATGAAACAAAAAAACAATGTAAAACAAAAAACCCTTTACTACAAAGATTCACCATGTAAATTTTGTCAAGGTCCAATAGAAGTCAATGGGAGCAGTGCTGATATTATTGAACCATTTTTAAGGTTTTCCGATTTCTTTTTTGCTGGGTATTGTCAAAAAATTTTTTTATTTAGAGGTATTCAGATTTTTCGGCACATTGTTCATTGCTTTTTTCATTTGTACTTTTTAATATATTCCATGACGTTCATAGTGTTAGAGAATGTGAGTTAGAGAATAAGAGTTTAGTGAGTGAGTCAAAAACCAGTAAAATTCGACCTACAATAAATAAGCCTCCACATGGAAGGACATTAATTTATCAATTAATTGTGTTTAGACCATATTTTTATAGTGCTGTACATTTACAACAGTATGTGAAATTTCTCTTAGATTCCATAAAGTCCATCTAATATCCAAAATAAAGATTTTTGCCTGGGATTTAAAAGTATCTTGTGACAGATAATAAGAAACAGAAATCAGTCTGATTTGACAAAATCATCAAAATGAGAGGAACGTTTTACAAATATTTTCCAAACTGAATATTGTGATGTGACAGTATTTAACTTTTAGGAAATATGATTTTAAAACATAGAGAGATGATATTACAGATAAGCTTTATATAATATTATAATATAATGTACATTGGGCATTTTCAAAATATCTGTTTTATGTGAAGACAAACTTTGAACTTTCCCAAAGGACCGGTAATTACCCCAAACCCTCAGAGTCTCCTTGAGATTTCTCATTAAGTTTCCTATCTAGGGATGTTACTGACACCGGTTAATAAAAGGAGATCTGTTTTTCTCTGCCCAGTCACTATCTGGGGCACATTCAGGTCTGGTGTTTCATTACAAGAAAGTTTTACATTTAAATTTGATTTAATTGAAATGAAATGTTATTGTAAATGTTTTAGTGTAATACCAAGAAGAAGAAATAATGTATCAGTACGAGGAACTGTTATAGGGGGGTTTATAAAATATACTCTTCTATTCCTGTTATTCAGTACTGTAGAGTTTATGTGTTGTATATCCTGAAAATGCAAACTCACTAAAAATGTTGTGATAGAACCTTCATAAATTATTAGTTGTTTTCAGGATTATTTTCTTCTTCCACTATTTGGATTTGTTTTAATAATCTGAATATTATTTACAAAGCAAATTTTATTCCAAGTGCATGTAAGGAGTCTGACACATTTATTACTAGTAATTATTTACACAATTGGTGTAAGTCCACAAAGAGAACTGTACAACTGTCCCAGTGATTCAAACAATCAGAAAAATTATTAGCCTTCCAAGAAGAGTCTTGACTATGTTTTCATTTTGTAGTAAAAAATACAAATTTTTAATTTTTCCCAAATAGGCAGTATCTGGGACAGTTTTGATATGTGCAAATCAGGTGAGTATAATATTACAAGAGCATATTTCCTGTAAAGTAATTTCATTGGAAATAAATGCTTGGGATTGTGTTGCAAAATGGCAGGAGAAATGCAGAGCAGGTTACACATTGGGAGAAGCTCATGGGCATCTTTCTATGATTCCACAGTATCTGGGGTGGGTCTGGTAGGTGCAAATCAGGTGAGTATAATATTCCAAGAACATCTTTCCTGTAAAGTTATTTCATTGGAAATAAATGCTTAGGATTGTGTTAGTAAATTGGCAAGAGAAATGCGGAGCAGGTAACACATTGGGAGAAGTTCATTGGCATCTTCCTATGGCTCCACAGTGTCTGGGATGGTTCTGGTAGGTGCAAATCAGGTGAGTATAGTATTTCATTGGTAAACTTGGGTCTGTAGAGAAATCTACACAAGATCTAGTGTGAAAGATATAGGTTTATTTTTGGCCATCCCCTGTCAGCATAATCTACGGGATAGCACCTGCTCTAACCAGTGATAGGAGAACCTCCCCAAAAGTATTAAATACCTCCCTTTGCCACCCAGTCTCCATTTTTATTAGTCTTCTGATATTCTGATTGCTAGAGCTGCACCAGGTTTACCTAAAGTAAGAGGTGGTGAGCACAGGTGGATGCTGGACAAGGGACAAAGATTGACATGTTATCAGATGGCCCTTCCAGATAAACTATTATGTGCTAAGTGTCTGACAGAGGCGCCTGGTGTGTTTATACAAAGACACTGTTGTTTTTGCTCCCGTTCCACATTGCCTGATGAAGCAGGAAATGCCTGCGAAACGCGTTGCAATACTGTTTTTTGAATAAACTATTACCGAAAATTACCACTTTCGTTGGTATCTGTTTGGAGGAGGTAAGTTCACTACTACCTCCTCTGAATTACCCATTGGGTTTTTAAGTGTTTTTTAGCTAATTTTATCCTTTTGGCGCCTCTGTTTTGTCTTATTACTATATCGAGTCCACCCTGAGTGGAGGGGTGTTATCCCCTTTTTCTTCCTTCTACAGAGAGCGACTTCTTATTCCTGAGTGGGGTCAGGATAATCTCCCCACCTGCCTATACAGTGGTTGCCTATTGGTAACCCTGGCTTGTGAGTATTAATTTGTTTACTCTACCATTACTCCTTGTAAAAACATATTACACTATTGGGGCTCTTGGTGTTCCTTTTTGTCAGACAGAGGAGCCTGGTGTGTTTATACAAAGACACTGTTGTTTTTGCTCCCATTCCACATTGCCTGATGAAGCAGGAAATGCCCGCGAAACTCGTTGCAATACTGTTTTTTGAATAAACTATTACTGAAAATTACCACTTTCATTGGTATCTGTTTGGAGGAGGTAAGTTCACTACTACCTCCTCTGAATTACCCATTGGGTTTTTAAGTGTTTTTCAGCTAATTTTATCCTTTTGGCGCCTCTGTTTTGTCTTATTACTATAAGTGTCTGACAGAGTCAACATAATTGTTGTCTACTCATAAAGGGAACATTATGCAATGAATTCAACAAACAGTACCACAAAATTTGCAGGATACAGTGCTTAGCAAAAAGATGGGCCATCTTGGTTTTTACTGGACTTGTAGGAAAGTGCCTATTCAGGTGAATTCCACTAAGCTATATGTTTTCAGGAAGTAGCATATTCTCCTTGGGACCACCTTGTTGCAGTTGATGCAGCAGTTGCCAAGATTTCAAAAAAGACTATTCTCCATATTGATTTTGTTCTTTTTTTTCCATCATTCAATGGAAAAGTAAATTGAGGCTGATCTTAAACAGAATTGTTGGTGCAGGGGCAATGTGTAAGCTTTAATGTCAGTGTCCAAGGCCATGACTTCTTTGTTGTATCAAGTGCAAGGAGACCTTAATCAGGGTGTAGAAATATCCATCATGCATACTACTGGAGATCAACTTGGTGGTAGCTTTTTCTTTAGAGGCTTCTATTGACATAGCCAAGCTTGCTGAAAGAACCATGGCCCTTTCATAATCTGCAAGATGACATTATGGTTAAAGATCTGGGAAGCAGACATGACCATCAGGACAGCCTTTTGTAAGTTGCTCTTGGATGGAAAATGTTGTTTGCGATGGGACTGGATGATATAATTGCAAGGTCTTGTGGAGGGAGGAGACTCTTTTTACCCCAGGATAAAAAGAGTATATGTGCAATTCATCTTGGTGGTCAGGTCACTATTCTTCTCTTCTTTTTTTCCAGGCAAATGGTGTAGACAAGACCGTGTAGTGTCTCCAAATTGGGGGGGGGGGAGTCTTTCTGGACTGGAGTGTGTTCCAATCTCTTCAGGTAGGCACACAATTGGTGGTTTACAAGAGATCTGGATAGCAAAGGTGCAGGATCACTGTGTCCAATCTGTGCAATTGGAATCTTGCCGGCTGGAGTTCAGATTAGCTACAAAAGCTTTATTTGTTATGCTCTATCTAAATTTCAAGGTCTCTGAAAAAGAGAGATTTTTTGGGAGTAGGTATTTCAACTACTGCTTAAGGGCACTATTGCTCCTGTCCCTCAAGGAGAAAGGAGGAATGGAATCTATTTGCCTCTTTTTTTTTGAGCAGGAACAGAGCAGGCCAATAATGACCTATACTCAGAAGGGTCAACAGATTTTCATCAATAAGACATTTAAAAATGGAATCCCTATCTTCAAAAAGGTCTGTTAACCAGCTAGCCAAAGAGAATACATGTAGGTGTAACGATACCATGAAGTGCAGGAAGCTGCTGCTGAAGTGCCTTTATTATCCGCCCGAAACATGTTGTGTAATAAAAACACGTTTGTTAGCAGCTAGTACTGAAATTTGTCCTTTCTCTCAGTAACTCCATATGTTTGTCTAAATTCAGCACCTGAGGTGGGGGTGTAAACTGAGATTGAGAGGCTACTAATATATCTCCAGAAGCGCAGTCACAGCCATAGTGTAGATAATAAAGGCACTTCAGCAGCTTCCTCTGCTTCATGGTATCATTACACCTACATTTATTCTCTTTGGCAAGTTTTGCTCTGGATGGGAGCAAGGGTGGAAGATACCAGCTAACTTGTTGTAAGGACTGCAGTACACCAGTAATTAAGACTTTGTTATCCAGTTAGAGGCAGTTGACAGATCACAGAGACCTACTCAAAACATCACAGCCCTACCATCCCATGTTATTCCTTAGCTCTGGGGGGAAAAATATCCCCTATGTAGTATTCTGAAAAAGGTTTTATGACATTGGCTGAATGTGTGTAATGTTAAGGATGATAATCCTTAACACTTTTGATGATCCTGTAATTCTTTTCATTAAATATCTAGTCACAGTTGATAAATAGAAAGCCCTAATATTTGAAAAATTGTGTTCTCTCTTATCTAACTAACATTCTAGCTCTATCCTTTTATAAGAACTCATTCAAAAGAGATTTAAAATTTGTTTACATATTTCTGTGTTTAATAAAAAATGCAAGATTAAATAAGAGAGGAAAAAAAGGACATCCTTGCCTCATGACTATTTTCAAATATTTTTAGGTTAATGCCTTCACCAGGCCCCTGGCAGCCACAGAAACGAGTGTTCCCAATACCACCCTTGTTTCTCCTAACAGTTTTTTTTTAATTTAATGCTCACTGAGACTTAATGAAACCTTTCCTCTCCAGTTATTTTGATGGCAAAAACATCACTAAATCAGCTTTGAAACCTGTTCATATCCCACATACCAGCACCAGCAGGCGCATTTGATAATAAGATTTTCTAGTGATGTCTATAGAAGAAAATTAAAAGAAATTTTTATTAACAACCATTCAGCTTATTCTTGTATTATACACTTAGGGGCAAAAAATTTGATAAGCATTCAACTATGGAATACTTATTGAATAGTTTTACACTATTTTTACCTCGATATTCGATTTCCCGATGAAATCATAGGATCGAATACCGATCGCACGATTTCACGAAAAAAGTAAAATTTCCTCCGATCGCTCGAAAAATTGCTACAATTTGAATGATCGAGGCGTTCGATCGTATGAATGGTATTTAAGCAGGTGATAGAAAAAAAAGCCTATGGGGGGGCTTCCCATAGGCTTCTAATGCAATTCGGTAGGTTCAGTCTGGTGAAGTAGGCAGTCGAATAAAATTTTAAAGTCTAAGTATTTTGATCATCGAATGGTCGAATTATCGAAAATACCCAATCATTCGATCTATTTGATACGGTAGAAATTTGGGTATTCGATGATCGAAGTGGCCAAATATGCATATTCGAATATCCGATAAAATAGTATGATTGGAATTCGATCGAATTAGATCGAACTTCGATCTATTCACGTGAATTTCGTAAATCTGCCCCAACACTTGTTAACTATTGTCAAGTACTTTGCTGTAAAGTCTATCAGCAATGTGGTGCCACAACCCCCCCCTCACTGTTGTCTAATGATGATTACTGTAATTACCATTATTACCTTAACTTGGCCAAATAACAATCCTGAAAAGTGCTTGGACTTGACTGAATATGAAAAAGTTCCAGATTTGGTACATGTAAAAATAAAAAAATAAATCAATGGTTGGAAGGTTTAGCCCTGAGAAATTATTCATGCCACTGAATCAGAATTTTGTCTTCATTATTCTAATGATAATATGGTTCTTTCTGTATTCAAAAAAAAAACTTCACTCTTCACTTCACTCTTTGATGAATCTACCCCACTGAGTGAGAATTGTTTGTAATGTATACTATATTTTTACTACTAGGCAATGGACATGAAGAACCAGACATTGGTCAATGAGGTTTATCTCTTAGGATTTCAGAATCTTCAGAACTTCAAGATTCCCCTCTTCTCGCTGTTCCTTCTGATTTACAATTTCACAGTTTGGGAGAATGTCCTCATCATAGTGTTGGTGTCAACCAGTCGGACTCTCCAATCCCCCATGTACTTCTTTCTCCAGCAACTATCTGCATGTGACCTTCTAGAGTCCACAATTATTTTACCTATCTTGCTCCAAACTGTAATTTATGATAAAGTCATATTGCCCTTTATTGGTTGTATGATACAGTTTTCATTTTTTGCTGTTCCAGAAGCTTTTGAGTGCATCCTTTTAGCAGTAATGTCCTATGACAGATATGTGGCCATTTGCAACCCACTGCGTTACTCGTCTTTAATGTCCCATAGAGTTTGTATGAAATTAATTGTTATATCATGGCTGCTAAGCTTCATGTTTGCATTACTTCTTGCCAATACAGTTGCTACCCTACAGTTCTGCAACCAAAATACTATAAACCATTTCTTTTGTGATTTCTTTCCACTTCTTGAGCTTTCCTGCTCAGATACTTACTTAGTACATTTAAATATTATCTTAGAGTCTATTCCTGTGGTTTTCTTCCCCTTTATAGTTATAATTGTATCCTATATGTGTATTGCCCATGCAATCCTAAAGATAGTGTCCAATACCGGGAGACAAAAAGCCTTCTCCACCTGCAGCTCCCACTTGACTGTGGTCTCCATATTTTATGGGACTATAATTGCTATTTATATGGTTCCCCCCAGAAAGGAATCACAGACCATAAGCAAAGTTCTGTCTCTCTTGTACACTGTACTTACCCCATTGATTAATCCACTTATTTACAGCCTGAGAAGTAAAGATATCATAAATGTCATTCAGAAATTTGTAAATCAAATATAATATTCTGTAAATATGAAGAAGGCCTTGAAAGGTTTGAACGTGTAAATATCACCGGCCGCTGGTGTTGCTAGTGACAAGCAACCCCCCACTGAGTGTAGTAACTGATATTATTGAATGACTTTTGTATAAAAGCAGTTACTGTCAATGCTACTTAAGGGTCTACACAAGCTCATTGGGGAAATTTGTTGTACTGGAATCTGACCTTTTATTTTATCTACTCGTGGTATTCATTGTTTTTTTAAATGGACTATGTCTTATATTATATGAAATCATCTTGTGCCAAATACTTGTGAAAACAAAGTACTCTTGTGTATATATACAATATATACTCCTTATAGGAATGCATTAAAGAGCAGAGTATCCTCAATGCCAATGTCAGTATATGTGTGGGAAAGAAAAGATTTGTAACTTTGGAATGTGTTCATTGGCTCCCATCATAATTACTGATGAGTAAAATGTGACACCAAGTTTCACAGTAAAATGTGACAACATTTGTTGCCCATTGACTTCAATGCATTTCTGTGAATATTTGCTGTTTTGTGAATAGCCCTTATAGCTTTACAGCTCTACACATTAATTTTAGCTCATTTGCATATGGATGGTATTAGCTAGCAGGTCCTTGGAAAGGCCTCACTTTGAATTAGTACTTGGAAAGGCGTGGCACTTCCTCTTTGCCTTCCATTTTAGGAACAGGGTGAATGTCTGCTCTGGACCTGACCCCAGTTAAAATTGGGGTACAAGGCCCCTTGAATGAGGAAAGTGGCAGGTGTAGCCCCCCATACCAGGACATTCTAGGAGTGTAAGTCAGTCAGGATTGAGCTGAAAAGAGCAGTTCTGGGCTCCAACATAGGAGTTGCAGTTTTGGAGGTGTCTCTCCGAGACTACATTGCCTGTAGTGTAGGCATCTCAGTGAAGAGGGAATCAGGACAGAGGATTTCCCTGAGGGGATTGTGTTGTACTCCTTAATAATGGGATTCTGGGTTTTGCAACAGCAACTTATATATTAAAATCCAGTGCATGAAAGAAGCATTGCCCTCTGACTATACAGCTCAGTCTCTGCTTGATGGTAGAGCTGGCCTTGCCTATGTGCTTCTTTTTTCTATGATAAATGTTATTAACATTAACAACTATCAACACATCCTTCACTTTTTAACATTAGCCATTAATAGTTGTAACATTGTACAGGGGATTTGCTATAATAATATTACTGTAAACAACTGACCATGTCTCTTTACACAGTTCAACTATTCTTGATGGTTTTTTGATAACTTGGCCATAAAGTCTTTATACACCATGAGTAAGTGATTGTCCCTGGATATTGTCAGTTGTATTTTGTGTATTAACTTTAGCATGAAGCTAGGGTAGATGGGGTAATGGGATTAGTAAGGGGTCATGGGGAGGAGTGAGGAGGGCATACAGTTTACCAGCTAAGGAGGAAGGAAAACAGACTAATACTAATGTAACCCCTTTTTGGCTGTATTAGACCAAAACCAACTAGCAATGATAGAGCATGGGCTACATGCGACCCTCTTTCATCAGGTAGGGCTTTCGCTAAGGGAAAAATACACGTGTGAGGTAGTTGAACTATAACTCAATACTGCCAAATGTGTAAAATAACAGTTGTTGGACGCCAGGGGTTCTTTGCAAACAGGTAGAACAGCTTTATTTACATACACAGCACCACAGGGTAAATGATACTCACAACTGAGGTGGATCATATGCAGGTACATTGGTACATTCAGAAGAGTAGCAGATACAGCAATGAAAGACTCTCAGGTAGGATTAGTAAGTTGGAGTTGATAGGATCACCATCCAGGATATCAGTACCTCATGTGGTCCGGATCCCTACAGCAGACGTGGATCAGGGATAAGAATACTGCCTGTAGTCCCTTGTCAGTACTGTGGTCCCTTCACTACAGGCAAAGTAGAGCCTGGGGGAGAGCTACTCCCTTCTATCCTCCTTGGTGGAGCTTGAGCTGCTTGTACTAGCTTTCCTCTCTGACTCACTTCCACTAGAAAGTGCTATAAAGAGATATAACCTATACAATGGCTTTACCTCGTTCACGGGGTCCCTGTATCCCCGACTTCTCTAAAGATGGATGTCCCTTTAGGGCCTTGTTACTTCTGGGGCCTTGACTCCAGGCTTAGTGGATCCTCTGCCCAGATCAACTGCTGCAGCCAAAGAGGAAGTGCCCCTCCCTGCAAGCACTTTTGTTACAGCACTGCAGGGAGTGGTCACAACCTATAGCCAATAATATGTTACAAATATGTTACATGGAATTTACCCCAGTAACAGGAAAAGGAAGGTACTAGTAAGGGAATGAAGCCATAAGGGCCATGCTAATTATGGGTCCCTACACTAATTTAACATATAATTCTCCTCAAAGTAATGTACATTTAAAAAGTAAAAGTAATAACCTCCACTGTATGCTGGCAAAT
>CM044436.1:125389248-125421989 GCA_024363595.1 Xenopus borealis | reverse complement strand
CAGGACAGACATAATACAAAGGCTATTGTCATACTAAACTCTAAAGTTAGTATAGCTATGATTTGTGTGAAAGAGTGGAGGGGTGTGTGTTTATATGCTGGGTTTTAATTTGGAGGGGTTGAACTTGGTCTTTTTTCAACCCAATTTAACTAACTATGTAACTGTAACTATGATGTGAGTTGTTTGTTCCATGGATGGGTGCAGTATCTCTCAGAAAAGATTCTAATGTGTCCATCTGGTTGTCATCATTGGTATCTGCTGGCAACTGCCTATTTCCAGTGGCATCTTTTCCTTGATTGTCCTCTGGCCAGTAAGCATCCACTGGTAGTGAATCAAATCCTGCTCCTGTTTTTCCTCTGACTGATTACAATGCTGGCAATCAGAATGAGTCACAGGTTTTATTTTCAGAATTTTATATAAATACCTTCTATTTTGTCTTATTTTTCCATCACTTGTTTTAACCTCATAAGAACAAGGTGAGACTAGGCGTAGCACTTGTGCTTTTACATCCCAGGTAGATCCATTCCAAATTCTGACATCATCTCCAATGTGTAAATGTTCAAGTGGTTTTGTACTTTTGTCACAATTTTTCTTTTGTCTCTCACTGTTTCTTTCTGTTGTCTGTTCCGATTATGTAGGACATTTGTCTTGCAAGGAATAACTCTGCTTGATATTTGCCTCCTTCCAGGGCTGTTGCTCTGTAGTTTAAAGAAACAATTCAGTGTAAAAATAAAAACTAAGTACATACTCCAGCCTTTATACATTATATGTTTACATAACTAACTATATTAGAAATATTTTTTATTCTGCACAGTCTATGTACCCAGTTTTTATACTGAACAATTCATTTAAGAGTGCCACTTATGGGTCCTGAATTGAATGAACAGCTTTTTTTAAACAACTATTTTATAATCTTTATGCCACTGCAAGTCCATTACTCTTGGGCTTGAAGTGATGTGCTTGAATCAAATTCTTGTATGAATCTTACAAAATATTTTCCTATAAATTGAGAACCATTATCTGTTCTTATTTCTCTTGGTATTCCATATGTATTTTTTTCAAATGTCTTTATTGTTTGCACCAAGCAGAACCGTATTAACAAACAAAATGCAACATGTCAATACAGTTGTAAATGGGGGTCACAAATATGAGCTGAAGTGGGTCTACACATTATTTGACCATCTAGTAATTCAGGGTGTACATTAAACATTATATTACTATAACCATTAATATCATTAGTATTTTGAATACCTCAAATGACGTGCTATTTTTTAATTTCGAACTTCTGGATAATTGGAGTATGCATCTAATATTGCCAAAAGCTCCTTTCCATTCAACATGAATATATCAGCTCCAATTGTATCCCAGGGACCAGATGGCATTTATATGTATTAGGGGCTCCCTTGGAAGTGATGGAGCAAAGGTTTGGCAAGTTTAGCAGCTTGTTATAACTTGAGCAATATCCTCATTTATAGAGGATAATAAGGTTTATTTTGCCCATCTTTTGCATTTTTGAATTCCAAGATGCCCTTCATTTATTATGGTTAGCATGTCTTTGCATGTCTTTTTGCAGAGATGAAGGCACCACAATTTGGCATCCTTTGAGCAATCTCCATTCCATGTAGAAAGTTCATCACAATATTGACAATACAACTTTGGCGGTAGCAAGCAGTGCCAGTCAGCAGCATCAAGGGCAAATAAGGTCTTGAGCTGTATTAAAAAGGGCATAGAGTCATGGGAGGAGGGGGTCCCACTTTATAGAGCACTTGTAAGGCCACATCTAGAATATGCCCTACAGTTTTGTCTCCATCACTCAAACAGGACATTATTGTATTAGAGAGGGGACAGAGAAGGGCAACTAAGCTGGTAAAGGGAAAATCTTAGCTATGAGGAAAGACTGGCCAAATTGGGGATGTTCACTCTGGAGAAGAGGCGCTTAAGGGGTGATATGATAACTATGTATAAATATATAAGGGGATCATATAATAATCTCTCTAATGTTTTATTCACCAGTAGGTCTTTCCAGATGACACGAGGTCGCCCATTCCGTTTAGAAGAAAGGAGGTTCCACCTAAATATTGGGAAGGGGTTTGTTACAGTGAGAGCTGTGAAGATGTGAAATTCTCTCCCTGAAACTGTTGTACTGGCTGATACATTAGATAGGTATAAGAAGGGGTTGGATGACTATTTGCAAGTGAGGTAATACAGGGTTATGGAAGATAGCTCATTATACAAGTTGATCCAGGGACTAGTCCGATTGCCTTTTTGGAGTCAGGCAGGAATTTTTTCCTGCTGGAGAGGCTTGGGGTGGGGTTTTTTTTTGCCTTCCTCTGGATCAACTAGCAGTTAGAATAAAAAAAAAAAAGGTTGAACTTGATGGACGTGAGTCTTTTTTCAGCCTAACTTACTATGTTACTATGTTACGATGATATTTTTTGGGATTGTTTGAATGTAATGCAGTTATCACTTCTTGTATATAATCATCAGAGGCAGTGCTTGTTTTAATTTTCTCCACATTTCTTCTGATACTGCTTTCCTAGCCATAATACTTGTAATTCTACACTTGATTCCTATTCACTGTATGATGCAACAGTGTCCTCATTCAATGTCCTTGATAATGCTTCTGCAACTAGAAGGAGCCTGCCTGGTGTATATTCTACTTTGTAGTCATATTTCAATTTCAATAACAAACATTGAATCCGTGGAAGAGCTTTCCATAGTTCTATCCCAGGTAGAACAATTGCGATGGAGTCGCATAAACTGTCCAATGGGTATGCTCTGCAAAAGGGGCTCAGGGTGACTGCTCTGTCTTTGCAAAAGTGAATGCTTGACATTGATTTCCTATATATATTTGAGGTGAGAAACTGAATGCATGTGCAGCAAAGGTTCAGCGATGGATGGCTTAGAGGCTGACCTAAAGGGAAAGGATAAACATTATCAAGTCTTTCTTGGTCCCTCTGCTTCTGTTTGTATCTCATATTTGCCCCCTAAACTAGTAAGAGACTGCCCAAGAAGTTCCATGATAATACTTGGCACTCCCTCAAAGGGAAACTGTTTGTTAGGGGGAACCTGAAGCACGTACATTTAGTGGACAGGGAATGCCTATGGGGTTGTGGCACAGATCAGACCCAGGAGCACTTTCTGATGAACCAAAAGTCTCAAATCTGCCCTGGCAACATCCTTGCAGTTGGGTTTCTTGGAGAAATGAATTATACAGTGATGACATATGGGATAGTGAGATTACTATGAGATCTGGCGCTTTCAGGGTGGTGTGGTCTTAGGCGTTGAACTGCCAACGTTTGACACTTCTTGACTCATTGGTGCTCGCAAATGAAGCTTTGAAAAGAACCTTCAAAACCACCAAACACAACACTTTGACCTGGCAAAAGTCAAAACTAGTGATGGGCGAATTTATTTGCCAGGGGCGAATTTGCGGCGAATTCCCGCGATTCGCCGCTGGCGAATAAATTCGCAAAACGCCAGCGAAATTTAGCCTGACAAAAATTCGCCGAAATAAATTCGTCCCGCATCGCTTCCGAGATCAGACGAGACTGGGTGCTTTCAGGGTGGTTTGGCCGTAGGTGTTGGAATGTTGGCGTTTGACGCTTCTTGAATCATCTGCGCTCACAGAAGTTTTCTTCATACACCTTCAAAACATTGACAAGACAAAAGTCAAAAAGCATGGTATTCCCAGAAGGTCTTCCATGAAGGTTCTAGCCAGGTCAGACCCCACATTGCTACTGAGATCAGGTACTTTCAAGGTGGTGTGGCTGTAGGTGTTAGACCACTAAAGTTTGATGCTTCTTGACTCGTCAGCGCTCACAAATGAAGACTGAAATAAAAAATCTTCAAAACTTTGTCCTGACAAAAATCAAAAAGCCTAAGACACCTGGTATTCCCAGGTGGTCTACTATCCAGGTAAAAACAAGGCCCTGCTCCACATGGATTCTGAGATCTTACAAGATCGGGCGCTTTCAGGGTGGTGTGGATGTAGGCATTGAACTGCTGATGTTTGATGCTTCTTGACTTGTCGGCGCTCGCAAATGAAGACTTTTGAAAAAAAAAAACATCAAAACTTTGTCCTGCTAAAAGTCAAAGAGCCTTCAACACCTGGCATTTCTAGGCGGTTTCCCATCCAGATACTAACCAGGCTCCGCCTCACATTACTTACGAGATTATACGAGATTGGACGATTTCAGGGTGGTGTGGCCATAGGTGTTGGACTGTCGACGTTTGCCTCTTTGGTGCTCGCAAAAAAAGTCTTTGAAAAAAACCCTTCAAAACTTTGTCCTGGCAAAAGTCAAAAAGCCTACAACACCTGGTATTCCCAGGCAGTCTCCCATCTATGTACTAACCAGGCCCAGCGTCGCATTGCTTTCAAGATAAGACGAGATGGGGCAGTTTCAGGGTTATGTTACCGTAGGCGTTGGACTGCCGATGTTTGACGCTTCTTAACTCGTTGGCATTTGCAAATGACATTTTAAAGAAAAAAAAATCCAAAACTTTGTCCTGGCAAAAGTCAAAAAGCCTAAGACACCTGTTTTTCCCAGACGGTCTCCCATCCAGGTCCTAAGTGGCGCAGCCCCGCTTCGCTTCCGAGATCAGGCGCTTTTAGGGTGGTCAGATGAGATTGAGCACTTTCAGGGTGGTGTGGCTGTAGACATTGGACTGTCGATATATGACGCTTCTTGACTCGTCCGCGCTCGCAAATGAAGACTTTGAAAAAAACCTTCAATACATTGTCCTATCAAAAAGCCAACGACACCTGGTGTTCCCAGGAGGGCTACCATCCAGGTACTAACCAGCCCGGTCCTGCAATGCTTCCAAAATGATGAGATTGGCCGCTTTCAGGATGGTGTGGCTGTAGCTATTGGACAACTGATGTTTGATGCTTCTTGACTCTTCGCCGCTCACAAATGAAGATTTGAAAAAAAAAACCTTCAAAACTTTGACCTGTCAAAAGTCAAAATGCTTATGACACCTGGTATTCCCAGACGATGTCCCATCCAGTTACTAACCAAGCCCGGTACCGACCGCATCACTTCCAAGATCAGGCATGATGTTGTTTGAATAGGCATTGGACTGCTGATATGTGATGCTTCTTGACTCTACTGCACTCACAAATGAAGACTTTGAAAAAAAACTCTAAAACGTTAAAGAGCTACTGACACCTGAATTTAACTCTTTTTTACATCTATTATAATAACTGTCTTTGAATAGTGATAGGCGAATTTATTCGCCAGGGGCGAATTCGTGGCGAATTCCCGCGATTCGCTGCTGGCGAATAAATTCGCGAATCACCAGCGAAATTTCACTTTGCGAAAATTCGCCAGAAAAACGAGTGTCGAAAACGACGCGACACGCGCCGAAAACTACGCGACGCGTCAAAACCGTCCCGCGACTCGTTTGTATGATGCTTTTCCATTACCTGTCTGATCCCCCATGTTCCTGTATGAGGGGGCTGCCATATTTGTGCAGCAGGCATCTGTTATCATTAGAAACTGTAACTAACAGACTGAGATGGGACTGTTAGGTTGGCAAAGTGTTAGAGTGTCAGAGACTCAGGCTTAGGAAATCCAACTAACAATTATATACAAAAACAAACCTCTCAGCAAAAATTGATCAGCATGACCTATAGGTAACATGTAATGTACATATGTTAAAATTAATTTTTTAGTGTCAGAATCACTTTAAACTGGCGAAAGTCAAAAAGCCTACAAAACCTGGTATTCCCATGTGACCTCCCATCCAGGTTCTGACCAGGACTGGCCTTAATTTGCTTCCAAGATCAGGCGCTTTCAGGGTGGTGCGGCCATAGGCATAAGATTGTTTTTAGATGTTCGATGCTTATTGACTCTACAGTGCTCACAAATTAAAACTTTGAAAAACAAAAGCCTTCAAACTTTGTCCTGGCAAAAGTCAAAAAGTCTATGACACCAGTTATTAACAGGAGGTCTCCCATCCAGGTACTGATCAGGCCAATCTCACATCCCTTCCAAGGTCAGACGAGATCGGTCACTTTCCGGGTGGTGTGGCCATAGGCATTGGACAGTTGATGTTTGATGGTTTTTAACTCATCAGTGCTCGCAAATGAAGACTTTGAAAAAAAAACCTTCAAAACATTGACCTGGCCAAAGTAAAAAAGCCTGCAATACCTGATATTCCTGGTCTACAATACAGGTATTAACCAGGCCCAGCCCCACATCGCTTCCGAGATCAGACAAGATCGGGCACTAAAGCCGTAGGTTTTGGACTGCCCACATTTGACCCTTCTTGACTCGTCGGCGCTTGCAAATGAAGACTTTGAAAAAAAAAAATTCAATTTCATACAAGAACAAGACGATCGCGTTTCTTGGCTCAGTACAACATATTTTACTATGGTATCCAATATTTAGAATATTCTGTTTTTAACATTTGATATTTGTTTATCAATGCATCAAATAATTATGTCCTTTTATTTATATTAAAGGACCAGTAACATCAAAAAATGTAATTGTTATAAAGTAATAAAAATATAATGTAGTGTTGCCCTGCACTCAGGTGCGTAACTACCGGGGGAGCAGGGGGTGCAACTGGGCCAGGGTCCACACCCCCACAGGGCCTCCCTGGCAGTCTTGCGCCGCTGCAGCGGTGCGTCAATCGCACGGACTAGGGGGGGCCCAGCCGCACGGCCCGCACCAGGGCCCGCCCCCACCTAGTTCCGTTACTGCCTGCACTGGTAAAACTGCAGTTTTTGCTTCAGACGCACTACTGTTGTTTATATAAATAAGCTACTGTGTAGCCATGGGGGCAAAATAAAAGGAGAAAAGGCTCAATTTATACAGCAGATAGTAGATAAGCTCTGTAGAACATAATGTTTTCTGTTATCCATTACTTGTCATGCCATACAGCCATTTTTCAATTTCCGCCATTGCTACTCAGCAGCTTGTTTATATGAACTATAGTAGTGTTTCTGAAGCAAACAGATCAGTTTTAACAGCGCAGGGCAACACCACATGATATTTTCTTAAACTTAATTTTTTGGTGTTACTGTTCCTTTAAATAAACATGATATCAGTTTCTGTACAACAATGGAAGTGAACAATTGCGATGAGATCAGCGTGGTCATAATGATGTCAATGATCATAGTGACAAGACATCTGATGAGTCTCACAGTTTCTGATTGAACCAGAATTCACAAGCCCTCAAATAACATACAAAGGAATCAAATGCTAAAAACAAAGAACAAGGGTTGTAATTAAAGGGGAAGCAGACCTTGCGGTTACACACGGCACAGTAGGTATAGTGGCCCCATGAGGCCCTCATTCATATATAATTTCAATAAATATTGGCAATCTCTAGACATTTTGGGAACCCCAAATATAATTTGCTGTGGAGCCCAGTAATATCTGGTTATTTCAATGCAAAGAACTGCCACATATACATCCATGTTAACTGGTTATTATGTTATACCTTGCCATCTATATAGCCTCATCTGTTATAATAATTCTAATTATTAAAGATATAATTATTATTACTAACTATAAAAGTATATCTTTACACTAAACACAACGGAGATGGTAGACCTCTTTGAAGTTAAGAACATTCACACTTTTCCAACTATTGATTTATACCTTTGCTATGTTCATTTTTAATATGGGCCCCTTTAAACACCTGTAGTGCCTTAAATTTTATGGGTTATTTTTTTTTTATTTTTTTTTCCAGCAGTGTGCTTTTTTATATCATTGCTGATTGATTAACAGTCATCAAGGGGTTAAGTCTATTTATTTTGGTTTGATTTGCTGTTATGCAGTTTATAATTTGAACACCCTTATTTACTGTATGTTTAATTTATTATTTACTAGCAGGGAATTTCAAAGTTAACAGTAGTGTAAATCCAAATAACTACTTGTTTACAAAATTGTCAGGAAAGCATCAAAATTCCACAAGGACTGCTAATTATCCCAAACCCCAGAGTCTCCTAGAGATTTCTCAGCAGGTTTCCCAGCTGTGGATGTTACTGACATTGGTTAATAAAAGGAGATCTTCTTCCCTGCCTAGTCAGTATCTGGGGTGGTTCTGGTAGGTGCAAATCAGGAGAGTATTATATTCTAAGAACATCTTTCCTGCAAAGTGGTTTCATTGGAAAGAAATGGTTGGAATTGTGTTGGCAAAATGATAGAAGAAATTCAGAGCAGATTACACAATGGGAGAAGCTTATGGACATCTTCATATGGTTCCACAGTATCTGGGGAGATTCTGGTAGGTACAAATCAAGTGAGTATAAAATTCCAAGAGCATCTTTCCTGTAAAGTGATTTTATTGGAAAGAAATGGTTGGGATTGTGTTTGGCAAAAAAAGGGATAAATGCAGTGCAGGTTACACTTTGGGAAAAGTTCATGGACATCTTCCTATGGTTCCACAGTATTTGGGGAGGTTCTGGTAGGTGCAAATCAGGTGATTATAAAATTCAGAAAACATCCTTCCTTTACAGGGATTTCACTGGAAAGAAATGGTTAGAATTGTGTTGGCAAAATGTCAGGAGAAATGCAGAGCAGGTTACACAATGGGAGAAGCTCATCGACATCTTCCTTTGGTTCCACAGTATTTGGGGAAGTTCTGGTAGGTACAAATCTGGTTAGTATAAAACATATTTTTTTTATAAATTGTGCTTTATTATAGTATAGCATTACAGTAAACAACAAAGTGGTCAAGCACATTTTAAACAAAATAAAACATGAATACAGATATAACTGTTTGCATTATGAATTGAATTCATTTAACCAAAGAAATGAAATAAAGAAAATAATGAGAACAATTTCTTGAGCTGGAGTAAGCCTCATTTTTGATGAAGCCAAAAATGAAAAGTTAAGCGTCTAAATGGTTTTGAGAGATAGATTCAATCTTCTCTCTGTCCTTAGGAGATAATGCCTGAAGGTATATTTTCCATTTGGGGGAGAATTTTAAACTTCCTCTGAAGTCCCCAAATCTGTTGTTGTAAGCTTCATAAGTGTACAAAGTTTTCATTTATAGTAATGTTTCCTACAGGTTAGGAGGAGATGTGTCCAACCATTTTTTAAATATAGATCTCCTAGCTGCAGCCAAAGTCAATCGGATAAAAGTTATCAAATGTGATGACGACCAATCCTTATTTTTGTGAGTCCATTGAGTGAGAAAGATGGGAGAAAGATCACTTAGAAGAGCCATTTTATGAGATAAACGAATAGGATTATGCAGTTTAGAGTGCATAAAATTCTCTACTAGTTTCCAAAAATTCGGGATTTTAGGACATTCTCATAATAAATGGAAAGAATTTGGGGGGGAATTGCATTTAGGACAAGTGTTGAGGTATTTTGCTGCTCTTAGAATGCCAGTTAAAGCCTTTATATGAAAGGAGGACTAGTTTATAATTTTGTTCCCGCCAAGTCTCAGTGGAAATTAATTTGTCAAAACTCATAGTTAATGATATTAATGAATATGGCAGAATATCTTGTTGTAAATAAGTAGACCATTTCTTTGCTGTCAGATCCAGAGGATGAGGATTTTGATCTGTATTATCCCACAGGTTCATTTGAATGGTTCTGACTTTAACAGATAGATCTTTAGCAATGAAACTGTTAATAATTGTAGGAGGAGAGAGGACCTTCTGTATTTATTGTTTTGAACCAGTGGATCGTTTGTAAATAAAATAGCTTTTCCTTGTTAGTTATTTGGAATTTGGAACTAAATTCTTACCAAGATAAAGGTTTCATAGTTTCAGTTGATATAATATCTTTTAAGTGTAGGATTCCTTTACTTAACCAGGAAGTAGACAATGGGGGTATATTGAGAAAGGGAGGGACATATTTCTTATTAGTGATAAAAAAGGAGAATATTGTTATATTAGATTTATGCAACTTATATAACGTCTTCCATACTGCGAAGGTGTCTCTATAGATTGGGTTGCCCTTAATTTCAGAAGAAAGATTTTTGAAAGCTTTATGAATTAAAGCTAAAATATTTTCTTGTGAAAGAGTTTTTGTTTCAATTGATAAATTTTGAATATTTTCCATGACCAGAGAGTCATTCTAAGATAAAACATGTGATAGAAGATAAATAGAAAGACCTGAAATCTGGTACTCCTAGACCTCCAATTGATTTCTGTTTTTTTAGTTTGTAGTTTGTAGCTATTTCTGGAGTCTTTTTTTCCCAAAGGAACTGTAAGAGTGACAACTCCAAAATATTAATGTCCTTGTGTTTGAGCAAAAGAGGTAAATTTAGCATCAAGTAAATACATTTGGGGAAAATCAGCATCTTATAAAACACAACTCTTCCCTTGAGGTTCAGTGGGACATGTATCCATTTATTGCAGAGACCAACCACCTTTTTGATGATAGGATTAAAATTTTATGAGTATAATCTATTAAGGTCACCTGGATATTTAATGAAAGGTTTTGGTTTTCTAATACCTAATTCATTCAGGATGTTTTCAGAAGTGTTGCCATATATATTCTGTTTTCTTTATGTTAATTCTGAAACCATAAATGGAGGTAAAAGAACACAGAAAAAATGTTTCTCAAGTTTTTGTTTGGGTCTCTTGCTACTAGTAGTAAATCATCTGTGAATGCCACTAGTTTCACTCTAACTTTATTAATATGTGTGCCAGGGAAGGATGGGAAATCCAACAGAAGTTTGGGAAGTGGTTCTAGGGCTAAGTTGAAAAGAAGAGGGGAGAGCAGGCATTCTTGTCTGGTTCCTCTCTTAAAATGGATATTGTTAGACCTTTCTCCGGCAGCTATGATGCGAGTTGTGGGAAAGGAGTATAATAAATGTATACCATCTTTAAAGTGACCATGAAAACCAAATGCTAATTAAGAGTCATTTAGATGTCTCCAACATAAATTATAGAACACCTTTTCTGCATCGATACCTACAAGGACAGTTGGTATTTTTTTTATGTTCTGCTGCATGAAAGGATTGTATAATGGGCCTTATGTTATTTGTTCCCAATCTTCCCTTTACAACACCACCTTGTTCCAGAGAAATAAGTTTTGGTAAGATTAATGAAAGTCAGTTAGCCAGGATTTTGATCAATATTTTAAGGTCTTGGTGCAGTAGGGCAATAGGTCTGTAAGAGCTGACTTGAGTGGGATCTTTTCCTTGCGTTAAAGAGTACAGACTAGATGGCAATGGCTAATTCTTTGTAATTATATTATTAAATAGGTGAGCCAAAAAAGGAGGAAGCTCCTCTATCAAGCACTTTTAAAGACCTTTAAGACCAACAGGTCCTCCTGCTTTGTAGGGTTAAAGAGAGGCAATAACTTCTCTTATTTCCTATTCTGAAATTGGAGCATTTAAATTGGCTAAATCTTCCTGAGATATTTGGGGTAAATTTATAGATTCAAATATAAGTTTCCTTTTTTCAGTATCAGTATCGGTAGAAGAATAGAGTTGGTGATAAAATTGTTAAAAACTATTGACAATGTCTAAAGGATTATGTGCATAGTTGCCAGTGGATGTTTCAATATTTGAAAATTGTTGATGGTTGGACCAATTTTTAGTGAGATTAGACAATAGCTTATTAGTCTTGTTACCTTGACTGAAATATTTATCTTTAGTGTAAGTGAAACATAGAGTCTTTCATTTTGATCCAATCCTTTAATTCCTAAAGCGATTACTCAAAGGTGGTGTGAGAATCTTTAGTTGGGTTTAATTTAAAGGATATATAAGCTTAATTTTGTTGTTTGCTTAATTCTAGTATTTTACTGTTCAGCTTTTTTGTGAATGTAGCTTTGTAATAAGTTATTTCACCTCAAAAGTAGGCCTTCCAGGTATCCCAGAACAGCTGAGGATTGTCCCCTTGTAAATTCTTATCTGTAGAGAAGTTGGACTAGCTCTCTTTTAGTCGATGTTGGAAATCTGGTGATCTAGATGATAAATATGTAGGAAAGTTCCAAGGGATATAGGAATTAAGCTTGGAAAAAAAGGACAGTGTTATGCTGATCTGAATGAGTAAAATTTCCAGTCATAGCTTCCTGGATATGATTAAGTAGACTAGCAGAAGTAATCTTGTAGCGGTACCATGCAAGTGTGAATAGAACGTAAAATCTTTTTCTGAAGGATTGAGAGCTCTCCAGGCATTTTTTAGGTTGGTTTGGTTTAGTAAATCTGACATAAGTTTTTATTTATTTTTAGTTGAGGTTCAGTTTGTATAACATTTATCCAATATCCATATATGAGATTCAGTGTTGGAAGGGTTAAGTTCACAAATTCTTTACATAAGAAAAATCTGTTTTATTTACATTCGGCACATATATAGAACATATACTCAATGTCTGATTATTTATTAATAGTTCAACTTGAACAGATCTACCCATTTTGTCTGAAGTAAATTGTATCTTATGAAAATTCAATTTGTTGTAGATCAGAATTGCTACTCCCCCTTTTCCCTTAATAGCTGGGGAATAGAAGTTTTCTCCTACCCTGGAAGAACAAAGCCTCATTCATATGGGTCTCCTGGAGGAGGGCAATATCAGCATTTAGTCATTTTAATTCTTGTAATATCCTTTTGCGTTTTTTCCGTGAATTAATGCCATTGACATTCCAAGAGATGATCTTTAACTTATTCATAAGTTACTAATATAGAATTATATTTGTTAAGTAGACACATAAATGTAGCAGCACAAGAAAACGTATAACAATAATAACATTAACAATGTAAAAGAAAAATATGAAAACTTATACAATTGCATTAGAGTATTACTCATTGAACAAGAAAAACATATTTAAACATGAAGACTTCTCTTTTTTCCTGGAGAGATTAACTACAACTTAATAAATTCCTATATAGGATTTAAACAGTAGACAACATATCCGCATCCTCCATCCAGGTATGTGGATGACACTTGGATAAAAATCAGATCCAATGAATTGATGGCCTTTACAGAACATATTAACTGGACCATAACAAGTTCACAAGGGAAGATGCTCACGAGAACACACTTGCCTTTTTGAACTGTTTGATATGCATCCAAGAGGGGGGTTACTTGAAAACTGAATTATACAGGAAACCCACTCATACTGATCAATATCTGTTGTTCGAAAACAAACTGATGTGTGCAGGGCCGCTCCGGCCATGAGGCAAGGTGAGAACCTTGCCTCAGGCGGCACGGAGTGGCCTGTAAGAGCCGAATTTCTGTTTTTTAAAATGGAAATTAGTCTCTTCTATTGCAGCGAGCACAATAGCGGACCCTCCTCCACCTGCTCTGACGCTATAAGTTAGAAGCGTGTTGCAGGAGGTGGGGCGGCATCGGGGCTGCTGCCTCAGGCGGCAGCAGCCCCTGGATGTTTGGCAACTGATACAGAGTCCAAAGACAAAGAGCAAAAACATCCCAGCCCGGAGACATATAGCAGGTGAAACATAATCATCCCATATGTAGCTGGAGTGTCAGAGAAACTCAGGAGGATCTTCAACAAACACCACGTCCCTTTGTTTTTCAAACCTAGCAACACACTGGTACACCCAAAGGATCCAACATCAAAAGAAAAACAAAGCAATGTGTATATGGAATCCAGTGTAGCGAGGAGTGCACAGATCTATACATTGGGGAGACCAAACAACTGCTCACCAAGCGAATGGTATAGCATAGGAGAGAGAACGCTACAGGGCTGTCTTTCTACACCTAAAAGACAAGGGACACTCCTTTGAAGATAGCAAGGTACATAACTTGGATAAAGAAGACCGGTGGTTTGAACGAGACGTGAAAGAGGCGATTCATGTCACAGTGGAGAAACCATCCCTGAATAGAGATGGGGGCCTTCGACACCACCTGTCTGCTACATACAATGCTGTTCCCACATCTGTACCCCAGTGGTTTCAGAAGACTTCACCCATTCATGAAACTCTCACAAGTAATACCTGTGTCTAGGAGTTGCATGATACATTGGTAATCCTACCACAGTAACTACACAGAATCAATACCTATGTAAACTTCAGATGTCGCCTGCTTGAAGAGTTACAATGTACCATTGTGATTGGATTAGTGGAAGAGAACTAACCATGCAAGTCAGTTGAACTGTAGAACCTGCTGGGATGAGTAGTGAAACGTCTCCCTGGATGAATGAAAACCTTCATAGTTATCTAGTTATTCAAGTTCCTCCATCTGTAAAATGATGACAATCTGGTATGCTGACTGTTCTAAAAACAATGGGGCTCATTTATTAACAACAATATGATTGGTTGCCATAGGTTACTGTCCATGGGCAAATTTGCCCAGTGTTGATAAATGACCACCACTGTGTTCTCTTGATGCATGGTTTGAACAAAAGGCAGTTATTTTGTTATATTTTGTTTGTACTGGAATCAGTTCTTTGAGTGAGCTCTAATTCATCTGCTAGGAAAGAAATCCTCCCCCATAAGATATATTAGATCTAACTGCCAATGAATATCTGCACCCAAATGCTGCATGAAAAGAGAATGAAGAGAAACAGGTGCTGAGAGAGGGATGGTGAAGATAAACTTGATTTCAGAAACTATGCAGGATGTTTAATTGATTGTATTTAGAAAGTTTATTATATCAGTATGAGGAAGCTTATATCCAATTTACATTTTCGTGAACGTTCCTCTTTTAAAACTGAAACCGATTGGTTACTTTGGTGTAGACTTAAAATTAGAATGTGTGTTTGTTCCAAAACCCATGGAAAAAAAAAAACTTAATTGTGGAGAAGCTTGGAAAATCTGGATTAAGAAAATATTCAAATTTGAAAATTGAGTTTGAATTAATAAATAATAATAATGATTAATAATAAATCTAGCAACATAGTCAGTGCTCTTATGATGATAATTAGGAATTGTGAAACAACAGTTTATATATTTATATTCATGGCACAAGACCAAAGTATGCAGATAGGAATCTAGGAAAGCCCAAGATGTTGCACCCAGTCTATGTAGTCCCAAGAATTGACAATTCTCACAATATCAGCCGTAGAGTTTATTATCAGATAATCTCAACCAATCTTGAACATGATGGACATGTGATCCATGTAGCTGTGTCTCCTCTCTTCGCACCATAAGGTATTGATTGCCTTGCATCTTAACTGACGTGTTCCCAACTGTTAAGGTTGAAAATATGTGTAAAAATGGAAGGATTGCAATTGCAATGAGAACAGACACAGACCAGGAGCCTTATTTGTTCTGTTCTACCATAATGGTAGACAGATCATTTATTTATAGGTCAAGAACATACAGAATTACTTGTAGTTAATGATTATGCTTTAAGGTGGATTAGGGTGGTTTCCCACCATAACCTATTAGAAAAGAGTATTTCATTTCAGAAATAACAGGTAATGAATGACTGTTCACCTAGTCCTGTGTAATGGGATCATCCCTGACCAAAAATATGATCAAACATGAAATGTTTTCTTATAGGGATAAACATAATTTGGACTTTTAGGGCTTTTGAAAGTAGGTCATGCTGACCTAGGATATGAGAGAATATGATCTGTGGAAAAACATATATACAATTATATATGAAATCAGGCATATATGAATCAGACAATAATAATAACCTTAACACAAACATGTTTTGCAGGTATAATTCATAGAAAAAACCAAGAGGAATTCAGCAAATTTTTACACGTGGTATTGTTATTTTGCATGGCAGTCTATCTCCTACCTATCAATATGGTTCCACAACACCCAATTCATAGCAATGTAGAATAGAACTAAACATTTTTAAATGGATTCTGTCATTATTTTCATGGTGTAGTTTTTATTTCTAAATGACACTGTTTACTCTGCAAATAATTCACTCTACCATATATAATTCCATTTATAACCCAAGTGTGTTTTTTTAAGTTGTACTATTGGTGTGTAGGTGCATCTCCGGTCATTTTGCCTAGTCATGTGCTTTCAGAAAGAGCCAGTGCTGCACTATGGAACCGAGGCTGTGGAACATTAAACACCTTTCATTGAGGCATTTGCATCAAAATGGGCTTCTTGTGTTTCCACATGCATGTGCTTGGTGTTGCTCATCCCTTCTCTCCCAAGCACCACCATGCCTATTGATTCATAAGTACCCTGGGGTTACTGTTACCTCTTCACCAGGCTGTAGCTCCCAGGGTTCCCCAAAGATTTCTCATATTAACTAAGTTGAGGCTGGCAATGAATTTAGCTAATAATCCAACATCTGAACTCTGAATACTTTTTTTTTATGATGCAAGAGATATCAATGAAGAACCAGACATTAGTCAGTGAGTTTGTTCTCTTGGGATTTCAAAATCTCCACAACTTCAAGATTCCCCTGTTCTCTCTGTTCCTTCTGATTTACATTATGACAGTTTGGGAGAACGTCCTCATCATAGTGTTGGTGTTATTCAGCTGGAACCTCCAGTCCCCCATGTACTTCTTTCTCCAGCAGCTGTCTGTATGTGACTTCCTAGAATCAACAATTATTGTACCTATCCTGCTCAAAACTATAATTTATGATAAAGTTATATTGTCCTCTGTCAACTGTTTGATCCAATTTTTTTTCTTTTCTGCCACAGGAGGTTTTGAGTGTTTCCTTCTAGCAGTAATGTCCTATGACAGATATGTGGCCATCTGCCACCCTCTGCGTTACTCTTCTATAATGATCCATGAGTATTGTTTTATATTAATATTTGTTTCGTGGCTGCTTAGCATCATGGCTGTACTCATTCTTGCCAAAATCATGGCTACCTTACAGTTCTGTGACCGAAATACCATCAACCATTTCTTCTGTGATTTCTTTCCTATATTAGAGCTTTCCTGCTCAGACACTTTCCTGGTGTATATAAATATTATCTTGCAGTCCATTCCTGTGGTTTTCATTCCCTTTATACTAATCATTATATCATATATGTGTATTGCCCGTGCAATCCTAAAGATAGTGTCCAATACCGGGAGACAAAAAGCCTTCTCCACCTGCAGCTCCCACTTGACTGTGGTCTCCATATTTTATGGGACTCTCATTGCTTTTTATGTGGTTCCCCCCAGAAAGGAATCACAGACCATAAGCAAAGTTCTCTCTCTGTTATATACAGTAGTTACCCCATTGGTTAACCCACTTATTTATAGCCTTAGAAGTAAAGATATCAGAGATGTCCTACAAAGAGTATTAAATAGAATACAGCAAGCTCTGATGGTGCCTGAGAGAGTGAGAGGGAAGGAGTGAAGCTCTGTGCGCCACTTTTAAATTCATGCATTTTAAATCAGCAAATAGCCACAAATACTTACCATTGATGCTCTTAGAGTTTTCTCCTGCTCCGGTGAAAATTTGAAGAGATTCGACTGGAAGGAGGGTGCTGGGAGAGTAGGCTATGGAAAGTCTTTGACAGAGGCCATTGATGGTACTGCATAGTGGGAGCCTGAAATAACGTTAAGTAAGACAAGTTTACTCTATGGGCAAAATTCGACTAAGTTAAAAGTCTCAGTGAGTACCTAAATAGACTTTCAATAACTTCAGCAAGTTAGAGAAGTTCATTAGGAGGAAAGATACCGTATTATATCCATTGAGGGAATAATTTACCTTACACAAAATCTTTCTATAATAAACTTCTCCTGGCTTGAAAAGAACTTGAGGAGATTTTCAATTTTGGTTTATTGTTTAAGCATTTCAGTTTTCGCGTTTTGGGACTGTTATAGATACAGATGAAACCAATTTGGTTTGTGTGTTTGATACAGAATAACTAAACTCAGACATCCCATTTAACACAGAAAATTGTGTCACAGCATCCATTCTAATTAAAGTGTTCACCATTGTGATCAATGGAGCTTTGGTATGCTAATGAAAAGGTTAAATGCATTATATGAATAAAGATGATGTCAGATAACACAGTTTCTTCAATGAATCACAAGTCATGACCCATTTAACACACAAATCCAGGTGTCTTCATCTGTAGCTGAAAACATTCTGCCACATGCAAATAAAAGCTATTTGATTCACAGCATTAAGAAGTCTGGAGTGCGGTTCTGTAACAATCTGAGTAATTATGCATCTTTGAACCTGCACCCACATATGAACACAAAAACCGGATTGGAGTGCGGCTGCCTCTGGAAATATATATATATATATATATATATATACACAAAACCCATAGTCCAATCGCACTCCTTATAAGTAGTTAATGTATCTTCACCTGGGTGCTACCAATTGCAGCTGCTTCATCCATCAATCAAGAAATTCAGGTGCACACCAGGATTTGGAAAAATAAAAAGTTTTTTAATTTATTAGTTACATTAAAAATTGATCAACGTTTCGGTCTGTTTCTAAGACCTTTATCAAGACCATACACACATATCAGTAACTTGGTTTAAATAATCAAGTAGCATGACACTCACCCAATCGTGAACTCCCACACAGTCATGTGACTAAAGAGAAAGCCCCACACCAAGAGCACAGGTATAGATACTTTGTAACAGATGTATATCCATCCAGGAAACTGGTAAAACAAATTAACACATATGTATTAAAAACAAGTTTGTTACAAATCAACCTTCAACTATGCAGAACTATGGCAAACATTAGGGTATTGTAACTAATTCACCGTTGATTAAGAAAACATGATAATGAACAGTATTCATTTAGACCTAATGGGGCCACGGTATTTAGCTTGCGTATCCAAAAGGATTCACGCTGTAGCAATAATCTTGATCTATCCCCCCCTCTACGGAGAGGGGGAATATGGTCTATTCCAATATATCTAAAGGTAGGCAGTCTGTGACCCTTTTCAAGGAAGTGCTTAGCAACCGGTTTGTAGTAGTGCCATCCCTAAAAGCTGTACTGATGGCAGAACGGTGCCCGTCCATCCTTAGCCGTAATGTTTGATCCGTTTTCCCCACGTATGACAAACCACAGGGGCATGTGACTAGATATATTACGTGGGTAGTAGTGCAAGTATTATGGTGTTTAATACTAAGGCGTTTACCTGTTTGCGGGTGTAAAAACGTAGTACCCGGTGTCATATACCTGCAGTAAGTACAGGTCAGGCAGCGAAAGCAGCGAAAGCAGCGAAAGCAGCCCTGTTTCACCCCTCCTAGCCAGATGTCTTTTTTCTTTGAATAGCAATCTACTGGGTCGCTTTTGACCAACAGATCACGTAAATTAGTGCCCCGTTTAAAACACATCATAGGTGGACCGGGCATAATTCGACATAGATCAGTATCAGCTTGTATAATTCTCCAGTTCTCAGTCACACTTTTCTTAAGTATATTACAACTAGTATTATAGATAGTCGGAAAGGGTAATATCGCGCCCTTTCTAGCAACCTTCTGGCCAGAGAAAGCCTTGTTTCTCGCTATCTCAAGTGCACTGGATAGCACCTTGTCTGGATAACCTCGTGACCTAAACCGGTTCCACATTTCACCCAACTGATGTTCTGTCTTTATGGAATCTGAGTTGTTACGAATAACTCTACAGAATTGGGAAATGGGGAGGGACTTTTTCATAGAGGTCGGGTGGCAGCTGTTGTAATGAAGCAAAACATTCTTGTCCGTGGGCTTCCTAAACAGGGTATATTCAAGATGGTTCTGTTTTAAACTGATTTCCACATCTAAGAATTGTACCTTCTCAGAAAGAATATTATAGGTGAATCGTACAGGGTTGTCTAAACTGTTTAACTCATTGACCATAGAGTAAAACTCCAACTCAGTTCCGCCCCAGATGATGAACATATCATTGATGAAGCGGTGGAGGAAGAGTATCTTCCTCCCAAATCGGGGTAGTATAAGATGTTGTTCATACTGATGCATGAATAGATTGGCATATGACGGTGCCATCGCCGCACCCATGGACGTGCCCGCTATCTGCAAAAAATACTGGTTCTCGAAACGGAAATAATTCAAAGTTAAGGCCAGCTCAAGCAATTCCAGCACAAATGGGATAGGTGGCCCCACATACGTTTTAGATTCCTCAAGATATATATATACAGTATATAGCCTGTTTACAAGGAAGGCTTTTTATTTCTGCTTTGCAATAACATTACCTTCCAGTCATTTGCATATATACTGAGACTCTCCGCTCTTCATACTGTATCTTCAGGTGAAACCTAGAAACACTTCTGAAATAGAAAGAAAATAACCAAAAAATCTGAAAGCTATGTATAGTGAGAATGGTTCTAACAGGCCTGGGCAATAAAAATCTTTTACTGAACAATTTATTTTTGCAACTGAGGTTGCAAAACCTCTTATTCCAACAACTGAAAACACTATTCAATCTGCAATGGAGAAATCAAAGATCCAAATCCCCTCTCTTGCAGGAGCAGTCAGAGATGGAAGGAAGTTCAGCTTAAGTTATTGTAACATTTGATGTTTTTTCCCCTTTATTAATGAAGAAGCAGTTGCTGTTCTTAGTAAGAGTTTACACTTTCTCTCTCTCTTTAGGAAAAAACTGAAAACACTAAGGGGCAGATTTACTAAGGGTTGAATTCGAGGGTAAAAAAAAACCTTGAATTCGACCATGGGAATACTTGGGAATTGTTGGGGAAGGAAAATCCTTCAAATATCGAATTCAATCGATTTTAACCATTCGATCGAATTTTTTTATTCGATCAAAAATAATGAAAGCCAATTTGGTAGCTTTGATCTGGCGAACTAGGCAGTTGAATAAAAATTTAAAGGGGAAGTAATTCGACTGTCGAATATTCGAATAGGTTTTTATTCGAATTATTCTAATCAATTGATTTGATCAAATTTTCAAAATTCACTGGTCGAAGTGGTCTTCAAAAACATTCTAAAATTCGAATTAGAATCTGTTTGAAAATTCGATCGAACCTCGAATCCTTCATGTCAATTTAGTAAATCTGCCCCTAAAACAAACAATGCTTTTATTTCTTAAATGTTATATTATTTTTGGTTGTTCTTTAGGTATGGGTATTAAATCCTTGATTAAAAAGAACGATATAGCTTCATGTTTATATAGTAATAGCTACACTTCTACTTAACAAATGGTTGACTTTTATGGGTTGTTTACCTATATTTTCTTATATATTTCTAAACTATATGAAGTTTATTATTATTGCAATGGTTTTCCCTTTTTAGTGCAATTATTATAAGATTTTGACCTGTGACAAAATTATTTTTACATTTATGCTCGACGCATCTAGAGAACGTTACCTAATTGACAGTGTAAGCTACATCATTTTCTTACACCAAAATACTTTTAATGTAACTACATGGAATGGGAATGGAATCAATTCATTTATTACGAGGAAGAAAATTTTAGCTGAATTGAGAAAATTTAAATCAGATATAGCAATGCTTCAGGAGACTGACCTTTCTTGAATCAGAAAAATGAAAAAGAGGTTGTGTAGATAATATAGTCTTTTCTTCTGCTGTCATCAAAAAAGGAGGAGTAAACATTCTATTTAATAAATCCTTAAATATACAGATTTTGAACACAGAGAGTTATACCAATGGTAGATATGCTGAAATTATTTTACAAAATGAAGTTTGGCACATGCTTCTTATTCAGGAAAGGATGAATTTTACATTCAGAGAACCCAGATAATTGTTTCAAATCCACTAAACTAATTCATAATTTTACAAGATTTTTATGAATCCTATTTATGGTCTTTAGATAAGTCTGGTCCAATGCAAAAACAGCCTTTTAGGAAATCTAAACTATTATCTAATTTTGAAAGTCAAACAAAGTTAGTAGATCTTTAGTGGATGTTTCACCCTACCAAGAAAGATTTTACCTTTTTTTCTCATACTCATGGGGTTGGTATTCAGAGTGATTAATTGTTTTCATCAAGCTTATTTACATTTTATTCATGCTACAAAACAAAATTAAAACAAGTATAAAGAGTCTTTGGATAGGTTAAAGTATTGGATTTCATTGAGAAATAAAATTGCAGTGACATATTTTATGGCTAAATGTAATAACCTTAATAATATGCCAAGCAGGTTTTTAGCTAACCTTTTTAAAAATTGCAATAGATCCTATAAACCCATGCTTATTAAGAATGATTTGAGCCAGCTCACTAACCTTCCTAAAGATATAGCAAATATTTTTAAGAAATATTTTGAGTCTGTTTACTCTCTATCAAAACATAAACTATAGAAAGTATACCATATACCTTTCAAAATTGAATTTTCCACTGTTATCTGAAGAGCCACTTTACTCTTTAAACCAACCAATCAATGTACAGGAGGTACTTTCCACCATTAGTTCACTTAAAGGAAAATTCAACCCTACATTAAAAAAAACCCTACCCCCCACATCCCCACCAGGACCCCCTTCCTCCTCCCCCAGCCTAAATGATAGCCTAAATGATAGCCTGGGCAAATGCCCCTAAGTCCATACTTACCCCTACGTGCAGATTCAGACATCAGACTTCACAGGCCCCATCTTCACCCGCTTCAGTAATCTTCCGAATGAGACCTGTGCTTCTGCAATTTTTTGTACATTTCGGCACATGCGCAGTTGTTTTGAAGAGGAAGATTGCCCCAATTGCGCATGTGTCAAAATGCCGATCTCATTCCAAAGATTACCCATGCTGCCTGAATCTACATGGAAGGGTAAGTATGGACTTAGGGGCATTTGCCCAGGGTACCACTTAGGCTGAGGAGAGAGGGGGGTCTTGGTGGGGATGGGCTTTTTTAAATGTAGGGATGAATTCTCCTTTAAGGATTTTAAAGCAGGAGGGCCAGATAGTTTAACATTCCCATTTTATAAATATCTAAAACAAGAAATGGCCCCATTTTTGACACATTTATTTAATGACATTTTTTGTGACGAGAAAACATTGCATTCAAATTTTGTTTCTCATATAAAGTTAATTCCTAAAGAAGGAAAAGATCTTTCACAATGGGCTACTTTTAGACTTTTATTTAATAAATCTTAATTTTAAGTTACTAACAAAAATTATAGCTGAAAGACTATCTCATCTTATGCCAAACATTATTTCTTCACAACAGAATGGTTTTGTGAAAAATAGTACTGAAGTCAAAATATACATACTTTACTGAATGTTATTTATATGACCAAGAAATTAGTGATTCCTTGCTCAGTTCTAAGTCTAGATGCTGAAAAAGCTCTTTATAATGTGTCACGGAAATACCTTTTAGAATGTTGTGACAGATTTGGTCTTAGAGAACGAGCTACTGTATTTCTTAAATCCTATGTATTCAACCCCCAAAGCAAGAATTGCTGGAGCTGGAGAACTTTCAGAATATTTTTATCTTTTTAGGAGGACCAGCAAGGTTGCCCTTTGTCCCCACTTTTACTTAATATCTACATTGAACCATTTATTAGATTTTTGGATTCTTTGGATTTTTTTCAGGGTGTGGTAGTAGATGGTAAACAAATTAAATCGTTAGCTTACACTGATGACCTTCTTCTTGTGGTTAGTAATCCTACTCTAACTCTTAAAAATATTTTTAGGTTTTTTGATTATTATAAAACATTTTTAGGATATATTATTAATACCGATATATATTTGTAGTACCATCCAAATGAGATTACTCCAAGATCTTCAAATTAAATCACCTTCTGGTAAACTGAAATACCTAGGCAAATTAATCCCTTCTGAACTTTCAAATTATATTCTTTAAATGTCACTCCTTTTATTCAGTTTATGAATACTCTTAGTAAAAGATGAATCAATAGTCCACTGAATTTAATGGGAAGAGTGGCATTATTTAAAATTTAAATTTTCCTGAAAGTGGGATTATCCATCCATAATCTTCCATTATTGTTGAAATATTTAGATGTGCAAAAGATGGATTAAATTTTAAACAAGTTAATTTGGCATAATAAAAAAAAAACTAATTTCTCAAAATTTAGAAAATCCTAAAAATTTGGGTGGGCTAAATGTTCCAAATTTCAGAAAATTTAATCTGCCAGCAAATACAAGGTATATTATAGAGTGGTTATCTGGAAAAGAAAAAAATACCAATCTCGATTTGGAATTATTTTTAAATTCGAAGGAACATATTGTTTCCTCTCTCCATAAAAATTGGTCTGATCAATATATTGATATTAAATGTAATCCGATTTATAAAGTAACCATCATAACTTGGAAGATTTTGTATATATATATATATATATCACCTTTTCTCTCTCCATTTTTCTTTAAAGGTTTTCCTAAAGAGCACAGAAATCAGTATTCATGTAGGTGGAAGAAATTTGGAATATCTCAAATTAGAGACATAATGGACCCGGATTCAGGGGAACTTTTCTATTGGAAATTGATTAAGGAGAGGTATAATCTTTCAGAGAGAGACTAAGTTATTCACAAATTAAGCAGGATTTAATTTAATAAGTAGCAAAACTACATTACAATTAAAAAATCATCACTTTTATGAATTGATTTTACATTTCATAAAAGTTCCTTTATTGAATAGTTTCCCACAGATATCATCATTTTAGTTTAGTGGACTGTCTAAGTATGGTGATCCATTAGCTAAGTCTGGAGAAAAAATGGTCTTCTTTTGTGGGAATTTACATATCTTCTAAAGTCCTTTCTGAATTTTTAAATAAATGTTAATTCTGAGGATTGGAGAGACCAACTGTCATGGTCGGCACCCAACACAAGAACAAATGCCAAGCACCCTGGTCTCGGCTCTTGCTTCCCCAGTAGTCTGATCGCCTTTGGCTTCGGGAGGAGCCCTCAGCTACTCATATGCCACCTGGACTTAAAGCAGAGGTGCAAGGCGAAAGTTCTGGCCAGCAATGGGGCATGGCTGTTTGTTAGAGTCTTTAGGCAGAAGGTCGCGTTACCAGGCGTTAGGCAGAATCGTAGTCAGATCAAGCCGGATCGGGGCAGGCGGAGTACAAACAAAGTCAGGCAGGCAAGGGTCAAACCAGGAGATCAATCAGAGGATATTCAGGCAAGGGATCAGAATACAGAATATCAGAATTGTCAAAAAGCCAGGCAAGGTCAAACTCAAGAATCAGATCAGCAAACAGAATACAGCACAGGGCACCAGGAAACAAAACCTATAACGGCCAAAGAACACTAGCCCAATTGTAATAAACAAGAAAAAGTTGTGCTCACCACTAATTTTTAAAACCATTAGGGGGGGTGCAATGAAGCTGTGACCACAAAATACATAGACAAATACAAGATCCTCTGCACTCAACCCATTATCAATATATTTAAGACATTGAGCCTTTTTTTTGCATACAGCTACTAAAAATGCCTTACCCTTTAAACAAAACAGGGATTTTTTGTCCATATATTGCAATATATTTAAGCTGGCCAACTACATCAAAGTCATCCCATATCTGGCCAGTCCTACTCGCAATTTTCAGAGAGTTGCAGGTAAAACTTAGTCCCTGTGTAAAATGTATATTGAAGAAATAGAATTCTTAATGAATCAGATGAAAATTGAGAGTAGGACTGGCCATATATCGGATGACTTTGACGTAGTTGGCCAGCTTAAATATATTGCAATATATGGAGAAACAATCCCTGTTTTGTTTAAAGGGTAAGGAATTTTTTACTAGCCCAATTGCACTTTAAATAATTTGAATTTTGCGCCAATGCATGCTAACATCATCACATCAGCACGCCTGTGCCTTTAAGAGACCCGGAAGTGCACCGCGAAGATAGGCCCACCAAGGGCCACCAGGGTAAGTTATTACACCAACATTTTAGGTTTATTCGTTTTGGCTATGGATTATAGCTGATTTCTCCTGATTTCTCCAAGGTATAATTTTGTCTGAAATGCAAAGAATATAACATTGACTTTTTTCATTATATTTGGTAATGTTAAATGATAAAAAATGTATGGGAGAAAATTAAACGATTCATCCAATATTCTATTGATATAAATATTAAATTGGGTCCAAAGTTTGCACTTTTAGACATGAAAGTCTCTTCTTTAGGGCAAATAATGACTTTTCTGTCAAATCTTCAGCTGAAATTTTTGATTTCTGTCAATTAGTAATGGCAGCCAGTAGGAAATATATATTTTTATGTTGGATATCAGAGAAAGCCCCCGCTCTGAAAGATATAATCTAATATTTACAGAGGTTGTGTATTCATGAAATTGTAAGATTCAGAGGTGAAGATTTTTCTTTAAGGGAAAAAATAAACCGGATGTGGTCTATTTAAGTGGAACCTTTAGATGACAACAAAAAGGAATTTATACATAAACTCATGGGGAAGGCTGATATCCAATTTATGTAATTTTGAAATTGTGTTTACTAATTTTAAAATCCTTGTGTTTTGAGCAATAGTGAATATCAAATAAATGAGAAACAGGTCAAAATAGTTAATATTTGTATTTGTTTAATATGGAACTGCATATTTATTTACATGCTGTAAAACAGTCATATTGTTTTATTGTAATTTTAATAAAAAGAATTTGAAAATAAAGAAGAATGAAATGCAGCACTAGATATGTACCCATATAATTAATTTTCATCTGAAGCTGAAACATGAAATGAGCACAAGGTGACATCTTCTTTCAATGGACTGCAATACTGCTCCACATTAAATCATCTTCTGCCAATGAACTCTATGGAGCACATGTGACAACTTTAGAAAATGCTGGGCCCAGCGTATTGTATTCTTATTACTAGCCAAATACATTTTACTTGTGGTCTACATAAATCTAGCAACGGGGTGTTACATTTTATTTTGAATGTAAACTAATTGGGCTCTCTATATCACAACCTTGTGTGGGGTATTGAGTCTTCACATATGTAGAGCTGACAAAGTTGAGGGTTATTTTCATCAGCCGACATGAGAGTCAAATGTTGTCATATATATCCATATATATCCATATCATTCTGTAACATGTAGATCATTGGTGTCAATACTCTTTCATTTCAAAGTATTTAATTTGAGTCAATTTTTTTCCAGTTACTGGCTATTATTAACCTTGGTGGCTTGAGAAAAGACTGATGGCGGTCTGAAACATTGCCAGTGTACTGGGTCAGAGCCCATGTCTCAATAAAGGCCTTTTATTGAAAGAAAATCCTTGATTCGTGCTGTCTGCGAAACACAAAAAAATTCATTATTAACCTTGCTGCCATCAGAATGTTTTGGCTCAATCTGTGCATCAAATTTGAGTTTTTTCCAAGTAGCAAATGGATTCTAGGATCTTTAAGTCTTGCATTCCCACCATATTTGGAGTATGGTTCCATTGTCCATAAAGCCCCTAAAGCACTGTGATTTTCAAGTTGGATACATTTTGTGTAGCCTAGCTGGGACCAAATATGTTCTAAGAACCTTTATAGATGTGTCTCTGATGGTTACACAGGGGCTCCCTTTCTTCGCCGTCAGGCTACACTGTGACTACTGTTGAGTTGAGATCTTTCTCCTATTTCAATATATAATGGCCTATTTCTTTGTTGGGGAGAGTTGACTGAATATTTAATATTCTAGGCTGAGAGTTTCAGGCAGCAGTTGGGTTTGTTGCCATATGGATTCCAAACTTGGTGACTTTCTGTTGTCTTATATGAGCCTTATGAGGCTAAATGCTTTTCTTGAGTAGGGAAGATATATGTCAAATAGCTGAGCTAAGCTTAGTGGTTCACCACATTGGCTTAGTGGTTCACCACATTGGGTTAGTGAGTATACAGTATGGTAGTCCCTCTAGTGGACCACCATGAGAAGGCACGTTTTAATAGCCCAGGTGGGAAGTCTTATTGATAAAGGTTCAAAAGTGAAGGAAAGGAGGCAAAGTGATATTTTTTCATTAGTGTGGGACAATTGTTTAGCATATATACGTATATGTTGTGATATGAAATGGTTCCTTAAAACTCTCGAAAGGTATTTTAGTAGCCAAAACATTTGATGTGATAAAAATTGGTATATTAGATTGTCTTCTATCTGTACCCAGTGTAGCCAAGTTTTAGGGCCAGTTGTGCTCTTCTGGAAGCTCAATAGTATTTTATCATATTAAAACTAAGAGGCCTTGTGCAGGCATATCATTTGTTTTGAGATTCTAGTGTGCTTCTTCTGCCATATGAGGTTATTCATTTGTGAAGCTCATGGAGATCTTGCCATGGCATCTTTCATGACAGGTTCCTAAAAAGATATAACGTTTTTGCCTATAGCACCATTTTAACACAAAGCATTCGACCAATCGGACATATATTGCGTTTATTCCATTTCAATAAATTTTGAATTAATGATTTGATTAATGAAGAAGGATTAGCTCTGTAGGTTGAAGCTAAATGAGGTTTGACTTCCAGGTATTGAATCTGCATCCAAAACTTAACTTCATGCTTTGGCAGATTGTAGGACATCTTCTAACACTTATCTGGGTTGACGTGTGAGAGGTAGTCATAAGGTTCTTGAGGGATGCGAGAGGTTTAGTTTGACTAAACTTAATAAGGATTTTGTTACTCTTGACCCCAAGACCCAGAGTGGCCACCTTTACCCTGATGGCTCTTGCTAGCAACTCCATGGCTAGGGCAAATAGGGCTGGAGAATGTGGGCACCCTTGCCTTGTACATAATGGGATATTGATGTACTCTAAGAGGCTAGTGCAGGGTATGTGATATGTTTTTAACATGTTAATAAATGTGGGCCCTTGTCCTATTATCTACATGAGGGCCAATATGTGCTACCAGTTAAGTGTATCAGAAGCTTTTACATGTTAAGCATCGTGAGGCATAAGGGGGTGTTTGATTTTTTAATAATGGGTCTCTTTTGGGTTTAGGGATTACTGAAATCCTTGCAGAATTTATTTTGGTGGGTAGAGAGTGGCCAGTGTTAAAGTTTGTACAGATGTGGCACCAGTTGACCTTTTTATAGTTAAAGAAGGAGAAGCCACCAGGTCACATGGCCTTGCCTAGTTTCAGATTGAATATTCCCTTGGTGATGTCACTATCCAATATTTGTTTCAAAGATGATATGAGTTATTTCAGCACAAATTTTCTTAGGTATGTGTCTATTGCATGCGATTTCCCACTGCAGTAGACAGGCCCGACATCAGGGTGGGACAGGGGGGACAAGTGTCCCAGGCCCGGGGCTGAATCGGCGCAGAATCGTGTGCTCGTAGCGGGGGTTTTTTTTCTTTTTAATCCCCTAGCCACCATTTTTTTATTTTAATACTCTATAGGCCCCTGCCACCAATTAAAAAAATATATATTTTTTATAGGGCCCCAATTTTTTTAAAATTTGTAAGGGGACCCTGGTTTTTAACTTGTAAGGGGGCCCTGGTGCCAAAGTTTTTTTTAACTTATAGGGGGCCCTGATCACCAATTATTTTTTTTTTAACTTGTCGGGGGGCCCTGACCATCAATTTTTTAAAAAAACTTTTATGGGGGGCCCTGGCACCAATGTTTTTTTTAAAAAATATATCTTTTGGGACCCCAATTTATTTTAACTTGTATGAGGGGCCCTGGCACCAATGTTTTTTTTAAAAAAAACTTTTATGGGGGAGCCCTGGCGCCAATTTTTTTTAACTTATAAGGGAGCCTTGGGGGGTTACTTTTTTAACGCTGATGTCTGTGTGGTCTTTTAACTTTGGTGCGGAATGGGTGGGGATCAGGGGTGGGGCTCTGGTGCCTGGGTGGGCTGGGCCCAGGTAGGGTTTGCACCTTTTCTTGAAAAAAATACCGGCCTTCCTATATATTATCTTTTTTTTGCTATTAATAACATTGGGATCAACCATCAAAAACATACCGGCCTGGTGACAACCCTAGACCCAGGGCCCCCTGACTATTTTGTTGTGCGGGGCCCCGTGATTTCTAATGGTGGCCCTGGCGGTAGAGATATACAACTGTTGGTAGTTGGAAATAAATGTGGTAGCAATTTTGTTGGGGTTAGAGGAAAAATGTCCATGTGTCAGCCATATCTTATATACTGGGTGTTTTGGGATTTTACACATTAGCCAGCACTTTATCAGGTTTGATAGCATGTACAGTAAGTAAAAAATTATCATTTGTTTTGTCCTTTCCACTTTGACAAGCCTTTCATTTCTCCCTTGCTACCTCGATAAGCTTTCTAGTGTGGGCTATGGGATGTGAGATATGAATTTGCTCTGGGACGGAGAGTTTAGATTTTAGAGATGACTGTTTGTAGACTCTTTTTTTTTTACTTGGATGAGCACTGGATCAGACACCCCTAATATATGCTTTTGGGGCTACCCTTACCCAAGCTGTCAGCTCTCAGGATTGAAGAAATGTTTTTAGTTGTTCCTTGACAAACTTTGTACAATGTGGGTCACCAACTAGGCTTTTGTTAATTTCCGTGTAGGGGGAGTAATGACAGGGCTTTGCAGATGCAACATTACAAGGTTTTAGGGTTTTAGATTGTCACAGTGCTGCCAGGTCAATTCTGAAGTATCTATTGTGTGTGTGTAAATATAAGGTGAAATCCTGTCTGTTACCATTAGCCTCCCTCCACGTATCTTTTCAATTATAATTGTTAATAATTTGTGGCTTCTGGGGTGCTGTAAGATGCAATAGTCACAATTTATTGAGCCTCTGTGTACTTGAAATACCAGGACCTAATTTGACTGCTCTGATCTGTCTCACTGATTTGTCTAAACTCTAAATGGGAGGTCTCTGGCCATAGCAGCCTTGTTTGTGCACTATATATATAGAAAGAAAGGGCGGTACATGATTGATTATAGAGGATTCCCTGGAGAACAAATTACAGGATATCAATGGCTCTAGTTTATATATATATATATATATATATATATTGTCTGTAGTGCCTGCACATCTGGTTCTGCATCGAGTCGGAGGTGCTGGATCAAAGGAGAGTTACATAGAGAAAGAAGGATCCGCACACTCCAACGTTTCGATCCCTCTCGGGGATCTTTTTCAAGGATATTGTGCATTCATAATGTGTATAGCTTTATAGCCCCCATGTTACAAATGAATTTGGCGCCACAATGACGTCATAGATCTAAATAAAGTTCAAAGTGAAAAAAAGTTTCATGTGGAAAAAAGTCTTTGAATCCGGTGCGTGTCCTTTTCATCTTTCACCACAAGGTTCAGTCTATGTGTGATTCATCGCCAATGTGGCAATGCTTGTAGATACAAATAAGTGGAAAAGAAACATTTGTTACAATTGTTGCAATTAAAACCAAAGTACTGATAAATCCGAGGTTAACACAGAGCCATGTTACATCCTACTTGATAAGGAGATCTACTTAACGTATGTATGTGAGGAAACAATTGAGTTGCAACTGTCCATTACGTCCCTTTGGAGCGACGCAGTCCAATTCAAATATCCAATAGGCCTCTCGTTTTAAAGGAAAACTATACCCTCAGACAATGTAGGTCTCTATAAACAGATATTGCATAAAACAACTCATATGTAAAACCCTGCTTCATGTAAATAAACCATTTTCATAATAATATACTTTTTTAGTAGTATGTGCCATTGGGTAATCATAAGTAAAAAATAAGGACCGCCTCCTGGGATCCTAGGATCCAACGGTGCACACAAACATACCAAACAAACTATAAAGTTAGGTCACATGAGCCAATGAACAGACAGAGGTGTGGCTTTTGCTTCCTGTTACAGTTAGAGTTGAAATATTTCTGGTCAGGTGATCTCTGAGGGACACACAGACCATCACCCAATGGGGGTTCAAGAGATGTAAAAGGACAATATTTACTTATATATATATATATATATATATATATAATGACAGTCTCCTGGGACCCTAGGATCCAATGGTGCACACAAGGCAAGAGATGTAAAAGGACAATATTTACTTATATATATATATAAATAATGACAGTCTCCTGGGACCCTAGGATTCAATGGTGCACACAAGGCAAGAGATGTAAAAGGACAATATTTACTTATATATATATATATATATATAATGACAGTCTCCTGGGACCCTAGGATTCAATGGTGCACACAAGGCAAGAGATGTAAAAGGACAATATTTACTTATATATATATATATAAATAATGTCAGTCTCCTGGGACCCTAGGATTCAATGGTGCACACAAGGCAAGAGATGTAAAAGGACAATATTTACTTATATATATATATATAAATAATGACAGTCTCCTGGGACCCTAGGATTCAATGGTGCACACAAGGCAAGAGATGTAAAAGGACAATATTTACTTATATATATATACCAGGTAGGTAAGATTCTTTAATATGTCACTTGATTTCACATCTGTTGCTCAAAAATTCATTTTCGGGGTATAGTTTTCCTTTAACAACATTGCATCTATATCACCACCCCTTGGGGGTTTTGGTATGTGGTCTATGGGCATGCACCTAAGGGGGTAAGATTGTGTCTTGCTTCATGCCAGTGTTTTGCCACAGGCTGTTGTGCAATGTCTTGTTTCTTTGGATCAACTTCTCTCTCTGGGTCTCTGGAATATGCTCGCCCTATGCATATTCATCCTTTCTTTAAACTGATGGTTTTGCCACAATATATGAGGCCGCAGGGACATTTAATTATACACACGACTGCTGTTGAAGTGCACGTTAGTCTGTGCCTAATGGTATATTTCCTGCCGGACCTGGGATGGTCACATGACTCCTCGGTAACATAATATCTTTATAGATTATCCACTATACACACACACACAACAACTGTAGGAAGATCCGCACTCACAGTAATTACTCACAATAATTCATTAGTTACACAGGACTGATGTTTTGGCTTCCCCAAGGCCTTTATCAAAGTACCGACCTGCAAGTACCGACCCGCAGATCATCAAGAATCAGTGCTGTCACTGTAAACCAGAAGTGACATCAACAGAAGCAGGAGGAAGTGCTGCCATAAACACGGAAGTGACATCATCAGAAGCAGGAGGAAGTGCTGCCATAAACACGGAAGTGACATCATCAGAAGTAGGCTGATCAGAAAAAA
>CM044436.1:125307388-125347056 GCA_024363595.1 Xenopus borealis | reverse complement strand
TTTCTAATAATTAGAGTCTAAGAGTTTTCTCAGTTTTTGCAGTTTCTAATTTGGATATCTGCATTGTTATTTCTGGGGATCAGAAATACATGAAAGGTTTTCATTAGGGAAATTGGTTTAGATTTAGAAATATATTAGTTGTGTTTACATGGAAGATTAACTCTGGAAAAAGAAAAAAAAGTTGTGAATGCCTTCCACTGGATTGATAATGTGACTGATACTGCTGAAATTTCGATGCAATGCCGATTTTACGTTACCCAAAACTAAGCCCTCTCTTGTGTTTTAATTATAAAGAAAGTGCTTTTTGTTTTGGACATTGTATGTATTATGCACTCCATCTAGAAATCCACCTTCAACAAGAAAAATCACAATCTTCTGAGGAATAGCCGTTTGCTAACTAATTCGATATCACCCAAAACTAAGCTCTCTCTTGTGCCCTCTTAATGGTCAGAAAGTGCTTCCTGTTTTGGGCGTTATAGATTGGAAAATTCAACGTTGCAGCAATGGGATGCACCATATTTGTTTCAGACTGATTATGTAGCACCCAAAACGGGGCTCTCTCTTGTGACTGAATTATGATGAGAAAGTGCTTTCTGTTTTGGGCGTTCTGGCCATCAGATATACGACATGAAATTAGATGTTTAGCTTCAGCTAGTGAAAAAGGCATGGAGGCTTATCACCTTGGTCAGAAATGTATTGGTGGTGTTTCGATGGGGAATTTACTTGGGAAAATGAAAAAAATATTGTGAATTCCTTCCACTTAATCACTTTATTGATACTGTGACTGATACTGTTGAAATTTCCATGCAATGCCATTTTTACATTACCCAAAACGAAGCCCTCTCTCTTGAGTTTTAATTATTAAGTAAGTGCTTTTTGTTTTGGGCATTGTATGTATTGGGCACTCCATCTAGAAATCCACCTTCAACAAGAAAAATCACAATTTTCTGAAGAATAGCCATTTGTGAACCAATTCGTTGTGTCACCCAAAACTAAGGTCTCTGTGCTTCCTTTTTTGGGCGTTATAGATTGGAAAATTCAACGTTGCAGCAATCGGATGCACCATATTTGTTTCAGACTGATTATGTAGCACCCAAAACGGGGCTCTCTATTTTGGCTGATGGGAAAGTGCTTTCTGTTTTTGACATTCTGGCCCTCAGATGTACGACATGGAATTGGATGTTGAGATGCAAAAAAAAGCTGTGAATACCTTCCACTGGATTGATAATGTGACTGGTACAGCAGATGTTTGCAAGCAAAGCTAGCTCTACAATCCTGAAGATCATTTTATTGAAAGTATTATTACTTTCTAATAATTAGAGTCTAAGAGTTTTCTCAGTTTTTGCAGTTTCTAACTTGGATATCTCCATTGTTATTTCGGAACTTAACAAGAAAATTTTTGTCAGACTCCTGCCTTTATCCACAGGATAGAAACTAATTTACATCAAGGAATCATTTTGTCTTTTTAATCTACATTAGGCCCCTCACACAACATGGTTAATCACCCTGACCATAGCGTGCATAACAATAGCTACAAAATGTAATACAAATAACTTATTAGCAAGAAGTCTTTTGAGAGTACCATAGTTCATTTTTGCTAAAAGTCGACAAGGCCTCTACTTAATATGATATTTGTGTATGGGTTGCGGTTTATTTGCAGAATGGAATTTTTTATTGCCCTCAGAAATGATTCTATGGGAAATGTCAACAAAATCTGGATGAATTGGGATGATGTGGCTAAGAAATCTACTCTCAGATATTGTTTCTTATTACTGTATATGCAATTGAGCTGTGTTTACACAGTTAACAAACCAATACAGGATTGGTACAGAAGGTGGTTGGTAATGGTATATTGTATATATATATGGTATAAGGTTGGAGTGGGATTCCTCAGGAATCGGTATTTTGTCCACTTTTATTTAACTTGTTCATTTATAGAGGGTATTGTACGTCATGTATTAGTGTTTTCAGATGACACAAAACTATATAGCCCAATTAATTTCATCCAGGATGTGGCACTTGCAACAGTATCATGACAAAGTTGCAAATGAGATTCAATGATATTCAAAAATATCCACTTAAACCCTTAATGGAACTGCACTAGACAACCCCATAAAGGAAAAGACCTCTGTGTCCTTGTACTGTAGATAATAAACTTGGCTGTAGCAAGCAATGCCAGTGAGCAGTATCAATGGCAATTAAGGTCTTGAGATTTAAAGGGGCATAGAGTCACGGGAGGAGGGGGTCATTCTTCCACTCTATAGAGCACTGGTAAGGCCCCATCTAGAATATGCTGTCCAGTCTCAATTTATCAAAGGGACATTATTGAATTAGATGGACTAGAAAATGGAACATTTCCTGGCCTCTGCAGCCCCAGCCCAGCAGCAGCCTGATTGGTTGCAGTCAGCCAATGAGGGCTGACTCAGCCCTATTTAAGGCCAGCCCTCTGTGCACACCTTTCTGGAGCATTTTAAGGACTCTAGTACTGTGGCATTGTCCCTGACTAGTTCCCTTAGCTCTTGCCTTGCCCTTCCTCTCATCCTTGTTCTGCCTTGCCTTGTCCCCCCTGTCTTGAAAATGGAAAATCTTAGCTATGAGGAAAGACTAGTCAATTTGGGGTTGTTCAAGATGGAGAATTGACACTTAAGGGGTGATATGATAGCTATGTATAAACAGATAAGTGGATCATGTAATAATCTCTCTAATGCTTTATTTACCAGTTGCTCCTTCTAGCTGACACATGGGCACCCCAGCTAAATATTCGAAAATGTTTTTTTATTTCTACAGTGATAGTGTCAGGCTCTGCTGGCATTCAAGCCAGGGACCGTTGGGTTTCTGGCTCAATGCTCTCTCTATTAGGCCAGGAGAGCAGCACACTATAGATTTTCTGGCCTCTGCAGCCCCAGCCCAGCAGCCTGATTGTTTGCAGTCAGCCAATGAGGGCTGACTCAGCCCTATTTAAGGCCAGCCCTCTGTGCACACCTTGCTGGAGCATTTTAAGGACTCTAGTACTGTGGCATTGTCCCTGACTAGTTCCCTTAGCTCTTGCCTTGCCCTTCCTCTCATCCTTGTTCTGCCTTGCCTTGTCCCCCCTGTCTTGTCTTGCTTTAACCTTGTACTGACCTTGCCTCGCCTGTTCCCGATTCTTGCTTCCTGACTCTGTTCCTTGTATCCCCTCATCTTGCTCTGTGTCCTGCCCTGCTATCCACTCCTCCTGCTCTTGCCCTTGCTATCCACTCCTCCTGCTCTCGCCCTTGCTATCCAGTCTTCCTGCTCTCACCCTTGCTATCCAGTCTTCCTGGAAGATGGTTCATAGTACAAGTTGATCCAGGGACTGATTCCATTGCATCTTGGAGGCTGAGTGAAATTGGAGAGACTTCAAAGGTTTTTTTTTTTGCTTTTCTTCTGAATTAACTAGCAGTTAGGAAGTTTATAAATAGTCTTAAAATGCTGAACTTAATTTATGTGTGGCTTTTTTCTTTCTAACTTACTATGTTACTATGTAATAAAGGTGGAGACACAGAGATTAGGGGAGACTAATCACTGGTTGTTCTGGGCAACAATCTCCCCAAACTGCCTTCAAATGTCTTCCCTTCCTCTGTAATGAAGTGTCACCTGTTCTAAGCACATGTGGCACTTTGTTTTCCAAAGATGCACGAAGAACCGGTAATTAGTAGCCAGGCAACTTAATCTCCCTTAATCTCCACCCTAAGGGACTGAGATGTAGCGAGGAAAGTGCAATTGAGCTGTATAAACACAATTGCATCTGGTTTGCCAAAATGGATGTAACTGTAGGTATGTCACAAACCAGGAAATGTTGCACTGAATATTTTCTGGTGTAATTAACAGTAGTGATGGGCGAATCTATCCCGTTTCACTTCGCTGAAAATGTTTAGAATTTCCAGCACAATTCGGGAATTGGAAAAATTTGCGAAACGAGTCGCGGCATGTTTTTTGACGCACGTCACGTCGTTTTTTTACGTGTCACGTCGTATACGACAAGCATCGTGTAATTTGCGTTGCGTCGCGTCGTTTTAGACATGCGTCACGTCATTTTCGGCGCACAACTGATTTTTTTTTTTTGACACCAGCAAATTTTCTGCAGGTGAATTTTTGCTGGCGTTTCGCCGGCGGCAAATAGTGGGAATTCGCTGCGAATTTGCGTCTGGTGAAAAATTTTTCCCATCCCTAGTTAACAGTGGCATCATCTGCTGTGTTTGGTGAACAAATAATATGTGCACTTGATTGTTTATGGACAAATCTGCTGCACATTTGGATGCAAGTGGGTTCAGGTTCAATTAATTGCAGGGACAACTGTAAGTTTTTTGTTGTATCAGTTTTTTTATTTTACAAATAATTTAAAGCAATAAATGTATAAGTCTATTACTGACATTATTCCTGTAACCTATTCAAGTCGTTTTTTTTTAAATATTAAACAATTGCAATAATTTAGTTTTATGTTTTAAGTAGAGATCTATCACTTGGTACAAGGGTTACTGAGTTTCCCCTTTTCTATATCTCAAAACTTTTTTTATTTTTGACCTATAACTTTACCCATGATATGTTTTCTAGAGTTCATGTTGGGTCTCAACAATATTATGAAACATTTTGGCACAAAAATACAAAGCATTACAGCCCAGCTGGAAGATAGAATGGCAAAGATCTCCATTGCCACGGTATACATTCCATGTGCACTGAGATAGGCTGGGATAAAGGACACCCAGACACTGAGGAAAGCCAACATACTGAATGTGATGAATTTGGTTTCATTAAAACTATCAGGGAGATGTCTGGCCAGGAAGGCAACAATGAAACTTATGGTGGCCAAGAATCCAAGATATCCCAACATGCACCAGAAAGCAGTGGGTGACCCTTCATTGCAGTTAGCAATTATGATTCCAGGTTTTGCCTCAGTGTCAAGCTCAGGGAAAGGAGGGGATAAGAAAAGCCAAGAAACACATATGACCAACTGAGTAAAGATGCTTAACACAATGACAAAGTAGGACACCCATACTCCTGTCAGTTGTCTTAAACTGCTGCCCGGTTTTGTTGCATTAAAGGCAATGACAACAGTGATGGTTTTGGCCAGAACACAGGAGATGCATACAGTGAAAACCATGCCAAATGCCACCTGGCGCAGAAGACACATTTCAGGTTTTGGGTAACCAATGAACCCTAAAGAGCAAAGAAAACAGAGGAACAGAGACAGCAGGAGGATGAAACTAAGGGAATAGTTGTTGGCTCTGACAACTGGTGTTGTTTTATAATATATAAAAATGAACAGTATAACTAGCGGAACAAGAGATGAGAAGATGGAAATTGCTGATAATCCATAACCCAAAGGTTCTTCATGGGAAAGAAACTCTGTGGTTCTTGATAAGCATTTGTCTCTTTGCAGATTTGGCCATGTGTCCCAGGAACATAAATGACATTTCACTGAATCTGCAGAACAAAATTATCATCAAGGTCTTTATGTGTAGCAGGAGATATAAAAGGAGCATTGCATTATTATACCTGTTTGGTTTGAAATCTGTCCTAGGGGGCACAAAGCACACTCATAGCAGCAAGGCGAGTTTCCAGTTACCATCACCTTTCTAAACCCGGGAGGACAGCTTGGACTGCAACTGGAAAGAGGAACCTATAGAATTATAATATAATTATGTACAGCTATAATTAAGTACAGTACTATTCATAGTTCAGCACAGTGCACTGATTATTATATTAATATTAATGCAAAAATGAAGTGCCCCTACTCTGTGAAGCATAGGACTGCAAATATTAATGAATGCTGGGTTGTCCTTATTGTGCTTCTCAACAGACTGCAGTCCCTGTGTAAGAATATCTGTAATAAATTCCAAGTAAGCAAATAGTAGTACCCAGAGAGCACATGATCTTTGGGCACTACTTTTTGCTGACTGCACATATTATTTGACCTTTTCTATATCACATTACTACAACATTCTATCCAGTGGCTATCCTATCACTCACTAAAAAACCTCATTTATGACAAACTCCCCTGAACCAACTGAAACATATCTCTCATCTGATAATCTTCTGTAGTGTAGGGGACTGATAAATACAATCCCCATTTATATTGCAATCCCCTAAATTGGGCCACTTAAGGGCCCCAAGTTTAGTCACTAGGTGGCACTGTGTTATAATATTTAAGCTGAACATGTGTTCATGATCCATTTTGTTAGTCCCCTTACCTGACAGGTCAAGACTATTAAGGAAAGGCTACTCACTTCATTGATCACTCTAGGACTGATAGTCAGGTTATTAACTGAGTCTCTAAGGCTCCACCAAGGAGTGAGAGTGGTATTAGGATCCCGGGTACCAATGGCCCACAAGTAGGGACTTCGTATTAGCATTCACTCCAGCTGGGTGCTACTGGTCCTGCTGACCAATGGTACTTGTGAGTATATGCCTTTTGTTTTATGTTCTTGCTTATATCTGTTTGAACTCCTATGTGGATAATCTTGACCTCTAATAAATCTGGTTAAGTGTTCAAGATCCAGTGGAACCCAATTATTAGCTGATACAGTTGTAATGCATTCTGCCTTCACACCATTGTGAGGGCTTACTCACTGAGAATTCAGGTCTTATCCAGGGCACATATTGTGGTAAGGCTATAGGTTGGACTAATGGTGCCACTCATTTTACTATATGTTTACAGTAGCATTGCTAATAACAATGCCCTACACTCCCAGGTTTGTTCATAGCCTGTACAGAGTGCAAATACACTCAAATTGCAGCAGAGGCTGTAGCTTTTTTTAAGATGTGCTAAAGTATAAAAGCAATGTAAGCCATGCTTTCAGTGTCCACCTTGTGCTAGCTCTGGCCTGAGCAGGCAGGCAGAGCTCGAGTGGAACCTAGACAGGTCAGGTCTATTATAGATAGGCTACTCACAGTTATAGGTAACTCTAGGGGTGACAGATAGCTAGGATTATTTAGCTGAGCAGTTTGAGGCTCCTACAAGGATTGTGAGTGGGATTAAGATCCCGGGTACTAATGGCCCAGAGTAGGGACTAAGTGTACAGACCTAGGATTGGAAGTGTCTCCTCAGGTTCCACTTGGGGAAAAGGCTGCATATACATTGTCTCCCATGTGTGAAGGGGACATTTTCTGACCAAAGGTGCTGTGAGTATTGCCCATCCACTGTTGATCCTGCATGTGCTGATGTGATTGCTGTACACTCCAGTGTGGATTGTATGTTCAATAAATATGTTCTTTTGGTTAAGTTAAAAGAACCCCTGGCACCCAATTATTTGCACCCTGAATACAGTTACACTATACCCTGCCTCCACCTCATTGCGAGGGCTCACTCCCTAAGATTTAAGGTCTCATCCGGAGCAATATATTGGGAGTGGAGCTTATAGTCCGACAAAGGTGCCCTCAAATTACTATAGCGCTACATATATATATATTTATATATATTTATATATATATGTATAGTGTTTTTTTGTAATGCTATATGGACTAGAGGTCAAGGAATGCTCCATTTTGATAGAGGTGTCCTTGTGTGTACTGATGTCATAGTGTGGCGCAGTGCATGTGACGTCATCACCTCCCACGTTTTGGAGTGAAAATTTAATATAAAAGGATGCCGGAATATAGCTTGGTGAATGTTCCTGTGTGCTATTATTCCACTATTTACTGATTTATGGATTTTGACATATTGCCTTGTTCTAGCTACAAAACATAATATAATTCAACAGAGGTAATCTTGTGTAATTAACAAAAATTCTTAAAAAAACTGCATTTTCATACATTTTTATTCCCAATATTGTTACCTAACCTAGGTAGTCTCCATACCTGTGTATTATTATTGGGCCACACAATTCCAGTATTATCTATATTGAAAACATTTCCATCTGGGGCATTCAAGTCATATCTTCCAACTGTTACATGCTCCAAAGTGCCCTTAGTGCTCACATGCCAATTTACAATGTCATATATAGCTGGAGGGTTACCTTTTGCATCAAAAAATACTTGATTATCATAAGTAGTCTGGAAGGATACTTTTTTAATATAGTGAAGAAGCTGAAAAAACCCAGATTGAATGAATTAGAAGAATAACATGGTGACTAAATGATAGATGTGACAACAGAAGAGTCCCTTACATGCCAAGGTTGAAATGAAGAAATATTGGTGCAAGTACCATGATCAAATGGTCCATTTCCAGGAACACAATAAATCAAATTCTGTAGTGCCCAGGCAACTGCATAAACTGCATTGTAAACATTGAGAGATGCTCTGTGATAAAAATCCAGAGTTATGCTTTCTAGAGTTTCATTCCCTGTACATGCTTGTATTGTGTCATTCTCCAGCAAAGTTACAAAGTTCTCCTGACTGAGCCACTTACAGGAAAAGCTCTGCTCCCAATATTCTTTTACAAATGAATCAAAAAGCATCTTTGAAGGACTGAGGCTGTTGAGGTATTTTGAGAACATTGGCAGTTGACCACCGTGGATGGCAAAACCAAGAGTGCCAACTACGACCCCTTTGAATCTGTTTTCAGAGTGTACAGCTGAAGTTGCCCAAGCCTCACTGGCTACCCAAATAATTCCAGTTACATTCTGTCTTAACAGCTCCTCCAACACAATTACAAAGGAAGATTCAGCATCTACTACCACCACAACCTTTGCTGTTGATTCTCTAATGACTTGGACGATACGAGGTGCATTCCTGTTCGGTTGACCAGTCAAGATATTCTCAACAAAGGCTACACAGGCTCCATTATTTATTATTTCTTGCTTTATCATCTGAAGTCCAAACTGACCATAATCATTATCAGCGACAAGAATACCAACCCAAGACCAACCAAAATGAGACACCAGCTGTGCTAGACCTTTCATTTGAAATTCATCGCTAGGTATGGTTCGGAAAAAGGAAGGAAACAGGTTACGGTTGTTGAGAATTGGACTGGTTGCAAAATAACTAATCTGTAAAAGCAGAATGAAGATAGTCATCATCACAATGTTTAATAACATCTAAACAGTAATACAGAAGGCAAAGATGGAAACTGATGTGCACATTGCAGCAGAGACTGTATAACCTCAAAATTATTTTTAAGTATATTAATAGTAAAAAGATGTGTGTTGAGAGTTTGGCTCCTTATTGGTACCAGTATGGTTGTAACAGATATTAAAGGGAAATGTGTTAAATCAGTTCTTTCTTTCGTTGTATGCAATAGAGGAGTCCGAGTTTCAAGACCCACTTAATAGCTGCACTGTTGGGTCACCTCAGACTATTCAGTGGCTGACTCACTGAATATGATTAATAAAGCTTTTACTAAAAATTGATGTGAACAAAGTACCAGGGCCAGATGGAATACACCTTCAGGTACTAAGACAGCTGATTTCAATTTTAACCCAGCCTCTATTTCTGATTTTCTCAGACTCTCTTTCATCTGTTTTGGTAACTATAGATTGGACAAAAGCTTATCTAATTGCAATATTTGAAAAGGGATTACAGCCTCAACCTGGCAATTATAGGCCAGCAAGTTTGACATCTGTATTTAGCAAATTATTTGAAGGCATGTAAAGGGCTCACATTCAAATTTCATAATATTGAATCACATTATGAGCAGTAATCAGCATGGCTTTATGAAGGTAGGTCAAGTCAGACAAATCTGATTGCTTTTTAGGAAGAGGTAAAGAAAATGCTGGACAGTGGAGTAGCAGTAGATGTGATTTATTAGGTTTTTGACAAAGTGTTTGATACCGTGCCCCACAAATAGCTGCTTTTTAAATTAAGAGATGCTGGGGTTAATGGAGAAGTTTGCACATGGAAACTGGCTACAGGATTGGGTACAGAGGGTGGTTGTTAATGGTACATTCTCTACTTGGATTAGGATTCTTAGTGGCGTCACTATTGGGTCCACTTTTATTTAACTTGCTCATTAATGACTTAGCATAGGGGATTGTAAGTAATGCATCGGTTTTTGCAGATGACACAAAATTATGCAACCCAATTAATTCCATCCAGGAATCAGGATCTTGACAGCAGATTCAACATTGATAAATGTAAAGTCATGTGCCTTGGATGAAAAATATGCAGCCACTTATACCCTTAATGGGACTGTACTAGGCAAATCTATAATGGAAAAGGATATTGGAGTCCTTGTAGGTAATAAACTTGACTGTAGCAAGAAATGCCAAACAGCAGACGCAAGGGCAAATAAGGTCTTGAGCTGCATTAAAAGGGGCATAGATGTGCGGGAGGAGGGGGCCACTGTACCGGACATTATTGAATTAAAGAGGGTCCAGAGAATAGTAACTGATTTGTTAAAAGATATGGCAAATCAGCTATGAGAAAAGACTGGCCAAGTTGGGGTTGTTCACGCTCAAGAAGAGGCGCTTAAGGGGAGATATGATAACTATATAAAAATATATAAGGGGATCATATAATAATCTCTCTGGTGTTTTATTTTTATTTGTTGATCCTCCCAGCTGACATGTGGGCACCCGTTCCAATTAGAAGAAGTAGGTTTTGGAGAAATATTCAGAAGGGGTTTTCTACTGTGAGAACCGAGATGTGGAATTCTCTCCCTGAATCAGTCGTGCTGACAGAGACATTAGATTGCTTTAAGAAGGTGTTGGGTTTTTTAGCAGTCGAGGGAATACGCGGTTATGGAAGATAGCTCATAATACAAACTGATCCAGGGACTCCTCTGCAATCAGGAAGGATTTTTTTCCCCTTCTGTAAATTGAAGAGGCCTCAAAGGGGGTTTCCACCTTGCTCTTAATCAGTTGGCAGTTATGCAGGTTATTTATAGACCTAAAAGTTTGAACTTGTTGAATATGTGTCTTTGCTAACCCACTATGTTACTATGTAAGTGATATCTGGAATGTTCATCAAATCCACAGTTAAGCCTCAAAGAGAACTAAACTTCAACAAAGAATTAGGGTAGAATTGCTGTATTGTATGTGCTAGTTGTAAACCAGCACAAGCCCATCACAGCCATCTTGTAATATGCATTTGTGCTTTCAAAGATGCTTCTTGTAGCTCCCTATACTGTTTTTGCTGATAAAAATATCAGCACTCACAAATATACTGCATGTTTTATCTGTTAATATTGTGATGGGAATGCGCAGTAGGAGACATTTACAAGACAGTAGTGATGGGTGAATAAATTCAGCAGGCCCAAATTCTCAGTAAATTTCTGCGTTTCGCTGCAGGCGTGTTGCATGTATAAAAATAGTCACTTGTGTCTAAATGTGACGTGCATCACAATGATTTTGACACCTTTTGACTGCAATGCTTTTCGTGAATTTTTCTCTGTTTCACGAATTTCTCTGTAAATTTGCAAATTTGTTGGAGATGTGAAACTGCCCAGATTTGCCCATCACTAAAAACCTAGCAAGATTCCAGAGGAGGATCTGCTGTGGACAACTTTGAAGAACTGAATCTGAAATACTGTTATAGGGCTGCTGAACTTCTTGGCTGGAACACTAAGCTTTTTAGTCTTAAAACCATTGCAAAAATGTACAAAATCTTACCACATTGGTCTTACCTGTGGGTATCGTTTGAGTCCCAAGATCTGAGCCATTATAATTGAAACTGAGGACCCTGAATCCCCAATTATACAAGCAAGAGGTGACAGTTTGTTACAGTGATAATTAGCGGTGGTTTCATTTCCTCCGGAAAGCATTGAGAGGGTCCCATGTGCGGCCTTTCGTAAATTAAAGCAAGTGTCAAACACTTGGAAGCCAAGTGTAATGTTGGAAAGTAGCTCAGGGTGTGCATTAATCTCCTCAACTGCAAATATTAAAGCCTGCATATGCTGGTAGAAATGAGGAGCAACTCTGAAAAAATATATAAAAGAAAATTTGAAAAATGTGTAATAAAATTCACAAAACTCCTACATCCCACTCTCAGGGATAGGGTACCCTCTAAGGCTGTAGGTCTATGGGAAAATGTTACTATGTGATGCAAAAAGTTAGGGTAGAAGTAAAAAAACACAATAAAGGTGGCAATAGGATTGAGGCTGAGGTTTGAAGACAGTGGAAATACATGTATGGCAGCTGTTATCCTAGAAAACCCATTATCCAGAAATTTTTGCATTAAGGAAAGGTTGCCTCTCATAAACTCCATTTTATCCAAATAATCTAAATATTAATAAAATTATTTCCCTTTTCTCTGTAATAATAAAACAGTACCTTGTACTTACTCCTAACTAAGATATAATGAATCCGTATTGGAGGAAAAAACAGTCTATTGGGTTTATTTAGGGGCACATTTCAAATTGAATTTCAAAAATGAAGTAATTTTGGGTTACTTTGACTATCGAATAGCCCAAAATTCGATTTGAATTGAAAACATTCTAAAATTGAAGTACTGGCCCTTTAAAAATCCTTTGAATTCGACTATTCACCTATGGGGGACCTCCTAGAACATGCCCTGAAAATGTATATAGGTTCTGAGAAATCAAATAAAAAAAAAAAAATCGTTCGAACTCAGATTTGAAAACGGCCATATTTGATCAAAAATTACCCCCACAAAAAAAAATTTCACCATTCGAAATTCGACCCCTACATGCCCCAAAATGTTTACATGATTTTCTAGTAGACTAAGGGGCAGATTTACTATCGTTCGAATTAAAAAAAAATTGAAATTTGACCATCACATTTTTTTGGTGGGTCATTTGGGGGAAAAATTACTGTTTTTGATCAAAAAAGGTTTTTTTTCGATTGAATATACGTAATATAAAATAATTCCAATCGAACGATCTCATTGTTCCAATCGAACAATTTAAAGGATTTTTTTTTAAATTTGATTTTACAGGAAAGCTTCCAGGAGGTCCCTTATAGGCTACAATGGCAATTCGGCAACTTTAAGGTGGCAAATAGTCAATTAAATTTTTTTTTTTTAAAGGGCTAGAATGTAAAAAAAATTTTTTTTTACTTTTTTAAATTCAAACCGAATTTTGGGTTATTCGATAGTTTAAGTAGCCCAAAATTACTTTGAAATTCAAATTTTAAAAATTCTTATTATTCGAAAATTCACTTCAACCCTTATTAAATGTGCCCCTTGAAGTACCAAGATCCAAATTACTGAAATATCTGTTATACAGAAAACCCCAGGTCCCAAGCATTCTGGAAAACTTGTCGCATAGCTGTAGAATTTCCTGACAGGATATCCTTACAGAAACTTTCATTAAATAACATCACCATAAGAAAAAATGTCCTGGGCTGGAAATTTCTGCATTTTGCCATCAACAAATTCCATTGTGAAACTGCTGCAAAAATCTGCTGCAAAACATTTTGCTGTGACTAAGAGGCCAAGAGAAAGTTTTTGCCAGGACAAAAAAAGTCACCCTAAAAAAAGAGGCAATTGACATTTATACATTTGGACAAAAAAAGTCACTGAGACAAAAAAGTCACTACAAGAAAAACACCAATTGACTTTAATTAATTTGGGGTGAGAAAAAATTGTCTCACATATAAATTGACTTTCACTAACTTTTTCGCCATTTTGCAAATTTTTTTTTTGCAGTTTTGGCGAAGCAAAATGGGTGATTCACTCATCACTATTCATTATGAATTTGCATGTTTTGAAATATTAGTCTTTATATTCTGTATTTTGCAGTCTGCAACTGAATTCTGAAATAGCTGGGATCACTAATCATAGCAAACAAAATAGAAAATACAATAGATATTAGAATAGAAGCCAAGTCATTATTATTATTATTATTATTATTATTAATGGTGGTATTAGAAACAAAATTAAATAAATTGCTGCCCCCATGGCTACACAAGCATACACACCAGTTTTACCAGTGCTGGCAACAGTGCATTATAGTGTCATTCTTTTAAATACTTAAATTTTTTGGTGTTGCAGTTCCTTTAACAAATTACATGACATTTGTGGTTTTAAATTCAGGTTTCAAAAAGTTCTAAAATCACTTAAATAAAACTGCTGGTAAATGGTCCTCCCCCGTCTTAAAACACTGCTGTCTACATCATACCAAAAGAACATTTTACAATAATATTGATCTAGTAATACAGCTGCTGAATGACACCAGTGCCTTTATAAATAGATACTAGCCATATCTTTGCTACTGTAACGTTGAGCAACTGTGTGTTTTACCTGGATGTTGCAGTTGGGGCGGTTATACAGAGATTGCACATCTCAATTGCACATACCTCTCACAATGCAGTTCTGGGGGTTTATCAGTAAAATTAAGATCGTTGTAGACTCTGCTCCAATAAATGGGAAAGGTTCCCCCTATGATAATGTCCCCTGGTTGGCTCAGGTAGTCCCTACTTCTCTCAGTGGTCAAGTTGCATCCAATTTTGGAGCCTGGAATGGCACACACTTCTATGGATACTGCACACAAAATACACACAGTTGAGAATATAAACAAATACATTCTTTGGAGCATCTGTGTGTGGCAGTAAATCTTTCCTACAACCCAACTGATTGCCTCTCTCCGCATACTAGTGTAACACACAGCTATCACTGAAACATAGAGGAAACAATTTTTATAGCAGACATTGTGTACTTAAGTATTTGTAGGCCTATGGGAAACCATACAATTTACTCCCTAAAGAGAACTATTGTTCTGAGTTAAGCAAAGTAAACTGCAAACTGCAAATGGAATTAACTATAGATAATTGCTTTATATTTTGTCAGGGGGCCAAGTTGCTCCCAATGGGGAGAAGTCAGGACCAAGGAGGAAGCTGAAGGGTTAAAGTCCAGAACAAAGTACAAGCAAAGTCCAAACAATAATCAAGGTAAAATCCAGGCAAATGGTTCAAAGGCATGTAGCAAGTATCAAGGTCGAATTCAGGCTGGGGTCAAAGTCCAGGAATCAAAAGCAGAAGTTTAATAGAGCACCCAGGAATGTATATAACAAAACCTATATTCGGGCATTGAACCCAGGTCTCTGGCATCCTTTTATATTTGAATTTGGTGACAAAATGAAATGGCACTGGGTGCCGCCATTTTGGAAGCGACACTGAAGGGACAACATGGGCCGCCTGGAGATCCTGGTAAGGCTCCAGGCGGCGTTCATGACAGTACCCCCCTCCCCACGGGAGGCCACAGGACCACCAAGTTTAAGCTTTTAGGGATGCTTGGCATGGAATTCCCTCACAAGGCAGGGAGCATGAATTTCTCCCGAGAGCATTCTTCAGGACCAAATCCCTTCCACTTGATGAGATACTGGAGAGAACCTCTGGAGAGTCTGGAATCTAGGATCTTCTCTACTTCATATTCTTGTTGACCATCCACGAAAAGGGCAGGAGGAGAAGGCGAGTCAGAATAGAAGCGGTTGAAGACAACTGGTTTCACCAGGGAGGCATGGAATTAGGAATCCGCATCTCAGGGGGAGGTTACAGATGAACAGCCACAGGATTGATGATCTCAGAAATATAATAAGGACCGATGAACTTAGGGCACAACTTGGGAGAGGGAATCTTCAGACGGACATTTCTGGAAGAGAGCCACACTTAATCGCCAACCTTATATGGAGGAGGAGACTTCCTTCTACAATCAGCAAAAGTCTTATGCACATGAGTGTTCTTTTCCAAGTAAGACTTGGTTGCAGCCCAGATGGCAGACATATGAGCCACATGATCATCAGCAGCTGGGACATCAGAAAGTAGATAGTCTTGTGGTAATTCTAGCGGATGCTGACCATACACCGACAGAAAGGAGATCTTCCAGTGGAAGTGTGACTGGCATTATTATGAGTGAATTCCATCCAGGGAAGAAGATCAGACCAGTCATCTTGACAGAGGGAGACATGATATCTTGGGAACTGCTCCAGGGCTTGGTTCACTAGCTCAAACTGGGATCCTCTGTCAGAGACTATTTCCGCTGGGAAACCATGCAATTTTGCTAAAGGGATCAATCACTACCCAAATGAGGGAATGGATAGTGGTTGTAATTACCCACAGAGGCGAGAGTGACTAGACTTTGTGGTGGCACAAATTGTGCAGACAGAAACAAAGTCTTTGACATTGTTTACGAATAGTTGGCCACCAGACTAGAAATCCTAATAGTTCAAGAGTCTTCTCAGGACCAGGATAGCCTACCTTTTTAGAGCAATGAGTCTGCTGCTGAATGGGGAGAGGTAAGTCAGGAGGTACAAACGCCATTCCAATAGGAGTGTCAGCAGGAGCGGTAGACTGACTGGTTAAGATTTGCTTAGCAAATTGGGGAAGCAAAGAAGCAATGATCCTGGAAGGACTGCATTGGTTCTTCATCAGAAGGAGCATGAGGAATGGAAGAAGAAGACAATGCTGAAGGAGAGGATGCACAAGGAAGCACAGGTCTTTGAAACCGGGGAGCCATTAAAGACTTCCTGAGTGTTTATCCTCTTGGTGCTCTCTTTGCCGAGTGTCCAACCTGACAGCCAATGCAATAAGATCTTCCCAACGAGAAAGCAGCTCACGGGAAACAAGATTGTCCTTAAGGCGGTAGAGAGCCCATTGAAGAAAGCAGCATGATATGCCTCATTGTTCCAACCTGTTTCAGCGACCAATGTTAGGAACTCTATGGCGTATTCAGGCACAGTACAAGTCCCTTGACGTAACTACATCAAGCGTGAAGAGGCGGACGCAGACCTGCAAGGAGAATCAAATATGATCTGTAATTCTTTGGTAAAAGCCTTGGATTTCACACAGATTCAGGAAGCCTCTACAGGATTGTGGATCTCTGCCATAGAGAGAAGGTGCCGGGATGCGTGGCTCGAGGGTGTGGGAGGAAGACATCGGAGGTGGAGTCATAGTGGGTGGAGAAGCCAGAGAAAGGGCAGACAACTTATCCAGTATGGCCGTTAGAGCTAGGCCAAAATTAGTCAGACGTTTAATAGAGCACCCAGGAATGTATATAACAAAACCTATATTAGGGCATTGAACCTGGGTCTGTGGCGTCCTTTTATATTTGAATTTGGCACCAAAATGAACTATGTGACGTCACCATGCGCTGCTACCATTGAGGCGCAGTGGTGTTACCACGCCGGTGCCGCTACCCATGGTGTGGCACTGGGTGCCGCCATTTTGCAAGCGACAACGAAGGGACAGCATGCCTGCTCCTGGTAAGGCGTTTGTGACAGTTTTATACTAATGTTACTTATCTAAATTGCTAACTCACAAAAAGATAGTTACATCTGTTATCCCAAACTGTTTTAAGTACAAAAGAATATTTTGACTCAAAATTCCTAGTGGGAACCTGACTGATATGGACAGAGTGTTAGTTTTACTTATAAGTAGTGATGGGCGAATTTATTCGCCTGGGGCGAATTCTCAGCAAATTTCCGTGATTCGCCACAAGCAAATACATTCACAAAATGCCAGTAGAATTTCACCTGGCGAAAATTCACCGGTGTCTCGTTTCGGACGCCGGTGTCCAAAAACAGACGCCTGCGTCCAAAAAATGGACACCTGCGTCCAAAACGAGATGTGGTCGTGTTCTGCGAATTTTTCACCATTTCATGAATTTCTCTGGAAATTTACCTATTTAAAGGGGCAAAGTTACTATTATTCCCCAAAATTAGCTCGACCAAATTCGAAATTCGAAATGGTTTAGGCTATCATTTTGCTCACTATACGATTTCTCGATTAATTCGTACGATCGGATACCGATCGTTCGATTCCAGGAAAAAAACTTGAAATTTGTACGATTCGAACGATCGAACGCTTCGATCGTATGAATAGTATTCGAGCAGGACTTAGCCTCAGAAAACTATGGGGGGTTTCCCATAGGCTTCTATTGCAATTCGGTAGGTTCAATCTGGCGAAGTAGGCAGTCAAATAACTTTAAAATTTTGATTCCTTCAATCATCGAATGATCGAATATCTGATCATTCGATCTATTCGAAATTCGAAGAGGCCAAATTTGCATATCTGATTTCAAGAAAAATTCGTACGATCGTAATTCGATCGAATTCGATCATTTCACGTGAATTTCGTAAATTAGCCCCTAAAAGTTACAAGTTTCTACCCTGGATTAGTGATGGGTGTTTTTATTCACCAGGGGCAAATTCGCGGCGAATTTCCGTGATTCGCTGCTGGCGAATAAATTCGTGAAACGCCAGAGAAAATTCGCCAAAAAAAATTCGCCGAACAAAAACGAGTCGCACGTAGTTTTTGACGCGGCTTGACGAAAGTGGCGCGCGTTATAAATGACGCAATGCAATAAATTTGACGCGACAAACGACGCGATGCGCGTCAAAAACGCGACTCGTTTCGCGAATTTTTTCACCAATTCGCGAATTTCGCTGGGGAGATTCGCCCATCACTACCCTGGATATATTCTTTGGCGTAAATTTATCAAAAAGTGAAGTTCCGCCACTAGAGGGAAATTCCGCAGCTCTCCATTCATTTCTATGGGATTTTGAAAGTGAAATTTCACCCTTTGATAAATACGCCTTTAAAAATCCCATAGAAATTAATGGAGAGCTGCGGAATTTCCCTCTAGTGGCGGAACTTCACTCTTAAATTCACTCTTTGATAAATTTACCCCATTGTTCTTTAGGAACTTGTACTTAAAAGTCTGTCCCTAACCACACCCACACAGGTGACCTCAATACAATAGTGTCTTAATTTTAAGTATACTGCTTGGAAATTGATTGGCTAATGGACTTCTAGGGTTTACAGATATGAGTCCCAGAGTTAGGGAAGGCAATCCACAGTCTCCAGCAACAACCTCTGCTACTTGCTGCTTGTGCACTCCATTATTACTTCAGTGGGGTTGGAATCAAAGCTTCCGGGGCCTTGCTAATCCTCTGCAGAGTGAAAGAACCAACAGTAAAAAAGGGAATGAAGATTTCTCCATGCCGATTATGCCTCAATCAGAACAAGACTCTCATCTTTTGCTCTTCAAGGATGGTGAGAAAGTGCTTTCTGTTTTGGGTGTACTATGTATCAAAAATATATCAACTTTTTTAAGGGGAATTGGTTCAGATTTAGAAATATATATCGGTTGTGTTTACATGGGAAATAAATGGAAAAGATGGACGGAGATTAAGGCGAAGACAGAAAAAAAGGTGTGAATGCCTTCCACTGGATTGGTAATGTGACGGATACAGCTTATTTTCAACGTAAAGGCAATTTTACATTACCCAAAACTAGGCCCCCTCTTGTGTTTCAATTATTAAAGGGAAACTGTCATGGGAAAACATGTTTTTTTTTAAATGCATCAGTTAATAGTGCTGCTCCAGTAGACTTCTGCGCTGAAATCAATTTCTCAACAGAGCAAATAGATTTTTTTAATATTCAGTTTTGAAATCTGACATTTTGTCAATTTCCCAGCTGCCCCTGGTCATGTGACATGTGCCAGCACTTCAAGAGGGAACTGCTTTCTGGCAGGCTGTTGTTTTTCCTTCTCAATGTAACTGAATAGTACGCAGTGGGACATGGGTTTTTACTATTGAGTGCTGTTCTTAGATCTATCATGCAGCTGTTATCTTGTGTTAGAGAGCTGTTATCTGGTTACCTTCCCATTGTTCTGTTGTTAGGCTGCTGGGTGGGGGAAAGGGAGGGGTGATATCACTTCAACTTGCAGTACAGCAGTAAAGAGTGATTGAAGTTTATCAGAGCACAAGTCACATGACCAGGGGCAGCTGGGAAATTGACAATATGTCCAGCCCCATGTCAGATTTCAAAATGAAATATAAAAAAATCTGTTTGCTCTTTTGAGAAATGGAGTTCAGTGCATAATTCTTCTGGAACAGCACTATTAACTGATGTGTTTTGAAAACATATTTTTTCCCATGACAGGATCCCTTTTAAGAAAAGTTTGGGCACTCCATCTAGAAATCCACCTTCTCCAAGAAGAAGTACAGATATCTGTGGAGCATCCATCAGCTGACCAATTTGATATCACCCAAAACTAAACTCTCTCTTGTTGAGTTTTCTCTTGATTGTCAGAAAGAGCTTCTTGTTTTGGGCATTATCAGTTGGAAAATTCAACAATCAGATGCACCATATTTGTTTAAGACTGATTATGCCACTGAATTATGATGAGAAAGTGCTTTCTGTTTTGGGTGTTCTAGCCATCAGATATACAACATTGACGTTGATGTTGAGAGGCAGCTCGTGTAAAAGGCATGGAGGCTTATCACATGTGACAGAAATGTATTAGTGGTGTTTATATGGGGAATTAACTCTGGAGAATGAAAAAAGTTGTGAATACCTTCCACTGGATTGATAATGTGACTGAATTTTCAATGCAAAGCCAGTTTTACATCACCTAAAACTAGGCCCTTTCTTGTGTCTCAATTGGTGATGGGCGAATCTGGGGCGTTTCGCTTTGCCCAAATTTAATGAATTTCTAGTAAAAATTTGCTGCCGCGTCTCGTTTTGGACGTGGGCATTGGACTGGCATCGAGAAAAAATGGACACTGGCATCCAAAACGAGATGCTGGGGAATTTTCAGCAGGCGAAATTTTTCTGGCATTTTGGGAGTCGCGGGAATTCACCGCAAATTCGCCCATCACTAGTTTCAATTATTAAAAAAGTGCTTTTACATTTTGGGCATTGTATTTATTATGGATTATAAAATATTCACAGACATTTTGGCATAACGGATGAATGGTTTCCTCATGCCCTCTTTGCCATATGTATAGAATCCTTGGCAAGAGATTTGATCTAACCCTAACATAGGGGAATGGTGCAGCTGAATAACAAACATAAATGTAAAATAGCACTATCCGTGGCTTTACTTACATTAGCTATTTACAGAATTACATAGAATTAACGACAATAAAAAAGAAGCTCTCCCTATCAGTGTACCACCATACCTAATAATATTATTAAAAATGTATTTCCATTATCATTGAAGGGCTCATACTATTGCTTATCTGGGTATAAACACATCCATAAGCTATAATTTCCTAGATCAAGCCAATGCTGAATCTCAAGAGATGACACACATACCCACTATCATGGTTTTAGTATATAGGCTCAGTAAAAATGTATCTTTTGCCATGTCTCCTCTATTTATTTTATACCCTGCTGGTACTGGTCCTTAGATCAAACAAAACTACAAAAGGAAATTCTAAACTTTATCTGGGGACACAAGCGGCATAGAGTCAGACATTATTAGCAGCTAAGGTCAGGGGTGTTCCCCCATATATATCATTACTACTTATCTGTCAAAGTAAAATGTATCCTAGGACTGACATCCCCACCTTCCATTGGCCATATAGGCAGAGATAGAAAGGACCTACTCATTCTACTGTGAACCCACATTTGATGTGTAGTAAAGTGGTAAAACCCAGATCTATCCCTTGGTCAGGAAACACAAGCACATTAATTTCCAAATGTAAGCTAACCTTGTTTCTATTAGTTATTACTTATTATATGAACTGACAGGATTTAATACATCCAATGAAATCTGTTTTTCTTAAAGATCAAAAAGATTTCTTTAGATTTAATTTTTGAATTTAATGTGGGACTAGACATGGTATTTGTTTCCTAAATGCCCTCAGCCATTTAACTTTGATAAACTCTTTAAACACTCTTTACTACTGCACTGCAAGTTGGAGTGATCAGGTACCCCCTTCCCCCTCCACCGCATGCTATTAACAATAAAACAGGAAGGTAACAGGGTAACAGCTCCCTGACACCGCATTGCTAAGAATGCTCCCATGCCCCACCTAGTAGTAGATATGAGACTAAAACTTAATAGTAAAACTCCCACCATGATTACTCCAGTTATATTGAGTAGAAGAAACAAAAATTTACCTGAATGCAGTTCCATCCACTATTATATGTTTGTAAAATGCATCTCATTACCATATTCTACATAATATTGACTTCTGTAGAGACACAGTAGAATACACATAAGTACACTCCCATTGGCAGATCTAAGAACAGTGCTCAATAGTAAAAACCCATGTCCCACTGCATTCAGTTACACTGATAAGGAAAAACAACAGCCTGCCAGAAAGCAGTTCCCTCCTAAAGTGCTGGCACAAATCACATGACCAGGGGCAGCTGGGAAATTGACAAAATGTCTAACCCCATGTCAGATTTCAAAACTGAATATAAAAAAATCTGTTTGCTCTTTTGAGAAATGGATTTCAGTGTAGAAGTCTACTGGAGCAGCACTATTAACAGATGTGTTTTGAAAAAAACATGTTTTCCCATGACAGTATCCCTTTAACTAATAACGTGACCATGGTGGTTAGAGGTGCAATTGCAAAAATGTTGAAAGTCAAAAATGACTCCAACTGAGATTCAATTTGAGGATAAGCTGAGGTACATTTGCAGAATGGAATATCTGATTGCCCTTAGACATTATACTATAGGAAATGTCACCAAGATCTGGATGAATTGGTATGATGTGGATAACAAATCTGACTTTATGAGCTGAAAGGGTCAGGGAAAGTGGTTAGAGTTGACCACTTTTCTATGTCTGACACAGCCAAATCAATAAGGGACATTAGGGTGTATCCATTTACTCACATGTAGTTCAACGTGCAACTTTGAGCACGATTGCCATGTTTTTCCCATAATGCACAGCGTCCCCAAATTCCAGAATCTTTGTAGATGCAAACATATAATTCTCCTGATGCAATTGTGCTGTATTTATGCAACTGAGCTGTGTATATGCAATTTCCAAACCATTATGGGACATGAGGGTGCATACAATTACGGAGATGTAGTGAGCAAAGTGCAACCGAGATGTGTATATGCAATTGCCAAACCAATATGAGACATGAGGGTGCATCCAACTACGGAGATGTAGCGAGCAAAGTGCAAACGAGATGTGTATATGCAATTGCCAAACCAATATGGGACATGAGGGTGCATCCAATTACGGAGATGTAGTGAGCAAAGTGCAACCAAGATGTGCATACGCAATTGGTTCTGGTTTGCTAAAATGGACGCAATTGTACATGCGTGTCACAAATCAGGCAAAGTTGCACTGAGTATTTCCAAAGTTTGAAGTATTTTCCAGTGTTGACTGCCATCATTTCCAGTTATGGTGAGCAAATGACATGTCCACTCAATTTACACACAAATTAGCTGCACAGTAGTGATGGGCGAATCTCCCGAGATTCGCTTTGCGAAAATTCGCCGGAAAAACGAGTCGCGTTTTTGACGCGGCGTGCTGAAAACGACGCGACGCACGACGAAAATGACGCGACACGCGTCAAAAGCGTCCCGCGACTCGTTTCGTGAAAATTTCGCTGCCAATTCACTAATTTATTCGCCAGCGGCGAATCGCGGGAATTCGCCACGAATTCGCCCCTGGCGAATAAATTCGCCCATCACTACTGCACAGTTGTAGTACCTTTAATGAAAGTGGTTTCAGGTGCAGCGCATTCCAGGGACAGCTGCTAGTTTTTTTTAGTTTATCAGTTTTATGTTGATCCCCCATACATGTGCTAGTGTTTGTCTGTGCATGTGTGACCAGTCTGACCTTTTCCTAGTTAAAAATACATTTTGTGTGCTAGACAGAAATTTTTAATGGTGGATCGTTTCTTCTACATAGGAACAAATATCCAGTGATTAGCAGCTAATATTAAGGACAATCTGGGATACAACTGATTTAAAAACCCACAACTGGCCCATGTTTTTGCCATTGGAGCAAGACTTTCTTTTCTAGCAAAACAATATATTAAAAAGGTAATTCAATGTATTCTGTTTCATACAAATAATTTAGAGCAATATATATATATATATGTATATTACAGAAATTATACCTATAACCTATTCAGGTATTTTAAAATATTAAACTATGGCAACCAATTTGTTTTATGCTTTATGTAGAGATCTATCATTTGGTATGTTGGATACTAATTTTCACCTTTTATATATCTCAACACTTTTTTTATTTTTGATCTTTGACTTTACCCATGAGATGCTCTCTAGAGTTCATGTTGGGTCTCAACAATATTATGAAACATTTTGGCACAAAAATACAAAGCATCACAGACCAGCTGGAAGATAAAATGGCAAAGACCTCCATTGCCACAGTATACATTCCATGTGCACTGAGATAGGCTGGGATAAAGGACACCCAGACACTGAGGAAAGCCAACATACTGAATGTGATGAATTTGGCTTCATTAAAACTATCAGGAAGACGTCTGGCCAGAAAGGCAACAATGAAACTTATGGTGGCCAAGAATCCAAGATATCCCAACATGCACCAGAAAGCAGTGGGTGACCCTTCATTGCAGTTAGCAATGATGATTCCAGGTTTTGCCTCAGTGTCAAGCTCAGGGAAAGGAGGGAATAAGAAAAGCCAAGAAACACATATGACTAACTGAATAAAGGTGCTTAAGACAATAACAAAGTAGGACACCCTTACTCCTGTCAGTTGTCTTAAACTGCTGCCTGGTTTTGTTGCATTAAAGGCAATGACAACAGTGATGGTTTTGGCCAGAACACAGGAGATACATACAGTGAAAACCATCCCAAATGCCACCTGGCGCAGAAGACACATTTCAGGTTTTGGGTAACCAATGAACCCTAAAGAGCAAAGAAAACAGAGGAACAGAGACAGCAGGAGGATGAAACTAAGGGAATAGTTGTTGGCTCTGACAACTGGTGTTGTTTTATAATATATAAAAATGAACAGTATAACTAGTGGAATGAGAGATGAGAAGATGGAAATTGTGGATAATCCATAACCCAAAGGTTCTTCATGGGAAAGAAACTCTGTGGTTCTTGATAAGCATTTGTCTCTTTGCAGATTTGGCCATGTGTCCCAGGAACATAAATGACATTTCACTGAATCTGCAGAACAAAATTATCATCAAGGTCTTTATGTGTAGCAGGAGATATAAAAGGAGCATTGCATTATTATACCTGTTTGGTTTGAAATCTGTCCTAGGGGGCACAAAGCACACTCATAGCAGCAAGGCGAGTTTCCAGTTACCATCACCTTTCTAAACCCGGGAGGACAGCTTGGACTGCAACTGGAAAGAGGAACCTATAGAATTGCAATAGAATTATATAAATCATATTTCAGAACAGTCCACTGATTATTGTGTTAATATTAGTGATGGGCGAATCTACCCTGTTTCCAGCGAAATTCACGAATTGGCGTTTTTGATGCGCATCCCGTCGTTTTTGTCGCGTCGCGTCAAAAACGACGCGTGACTCGTTTTTTTGTAGCAAATTTTCGCTGGCGTTTCGCGAATTTATTCGCCAGCGAATAAATTCGCCCATCACTAGTTAATATCAATGAAGTGTCACTATTCTGTGAAGCATAGGACTGCACATATTATCTGACCTTTCCAATCTCAAATTACTACAGCATTGTATATAGGGGCTATCCTATCATTCACTAAACACCCTCATTTATGAGGTCCATTTGAACAAACTCCCCTGAATCAACTGGAACATACTCTCATCTCATACTCTTCTGTTGTGTCATAACTATGTCATAATCTTTCAACAATCCAGCTAGACTGTGCTGAGTTAAGAGACTTCTGTAAAGGAATACTAGTAATGTACCATTACTAATACCAAACGCCCCTCACTTCCAAGTTTGCTCAAGACCCGGGTTCGGTGGCGAATATAGGTTCTACTAGTGAGTTTTCCAGGGTGCGCTATAATTCTACTATTGACTGATTTCTGGATTTTGACCTCTTGTTCTTGACATGTTTGTTGCTGCCTGCCCTTTACTCTTTGCCTGGATTTTGACCATGAGTCTGTTTAACAAATTGTGCATCATGAACTGGGCTTTTGTCTGCAAACCTTATGCCTCACTCCAACCTACAAGTGCTTTTAGGCCTTGACTCCTACTTGAAGTTGTAATGGCTACACGATGCAGTCAATAAAGGACTGTCACACTATATTCATTTCTAGCTGCAAAATATAATATAATTCAACACTTGTAGTTATGTGTAATAAACAAAGATTCTGAAACAAACTGCATTTTCATACAATTTTGTTACCTAACCTAGGTAATAACATTTATATCTCCATACCTGTGTATTATTATTGGGCCACATAATTCCAGTACTATCTATATTGAAAACATTTCCGTCTGGGGCATTCAAGTCAAATCTCCCAACTGTTACATGCTCCAAAGTTCCCTTAGTGCTCACATGCCAATTTACAATGTCATATATAGCTGGAGGGTTACCTTTTTTATCAAAAAATACTTGGCTATCGTATGTAGACTGGAAGGTTACATTTTTGATATAGTGAAGAAGCTAAAGAAAACCAGATTAGAATTAGAAGACACACATGCAGAACTAAATGGTGACTAAATGATAGATGTGACAACAGAAGAGTTCCTTACATGCCAAGGTTGAAATGAAGAAATGTTGGTGCAAGTACCATGATCAAATGGTCCATTTCCAGGAACACAAAGAATCAAATTCTGTAGTGCCCAGGCAATTGCATAAACTGCATTGTATACATTGAGAGATAATCTGTGATAAAATTCAGGTGTTATGTTCTCTAGAGTTTCATTCCCTGTACATTGTATTGTGTCATTTTCTAGCAAAGTTGCTAAATTCTCCTGACTGAGCCACTTACAGGAAAAGCTCTGCTCCCAATATTCTTTTATAAATGAATCAAAAAGCATCTTTGAAGGACTGAGGCTTTTAAGGTATTTAGAGAACATTGGTAGTTGACCACCATGGATAGCAAAACCAAGAGTGCCAACTACAACCCCTTTGAATCTGTTTTCAGAGTGTACAGCTGAAGTTGCCCAAGCCTCACTGGCTACCCAAATAATTCCAGTTACATTCTGTCTTAACAGCTCCTCCAATACAATTACAAAGGAAGATTCGGCATCTAGTACCACCACAACCTTTGCCGTTGATTCTCTAATGACTTGGACGATATGAGGTGCATTCCTGTTAGGCTGACCAGTCAAAATATTCTCAGCAAAGGCTACACAGGCTCCATTATTTATTATTTCTTGCTTTATCATCTGAAGTCCAAACTGACCATAATCATTATCAGTGACAAGAAGTCCAACCCAAGACCAACCAAAATGAGACACCAGCTGTGCTAGACCTTTCATTTGAAATTCATCGCTAGGTATGGTTCGGAAAAAGGAAGGAAACAGGTTACGGTTGTTGAGAATTGGACTGGTTGCAAAATAACTAATCTGTAAAAGCAGAATGAAGATTGTCATCATCACACAATTTAATAACATTTAAACAGCAATCTGAAATGTAAAGATGTAAAATTAGAAGTGCATTGCAGCAGAGTCTAAACCCAAAAAGTTTTTAAAGTAAAAGATGGGGGTTGAGAGTGTGACTCCTTTAAATAATGGTGCCACAATGGTTGTAACAGATACTGAAAAGTCAAATGTGTTAAGCTAAAGTTCTTTTCTTTGGTGTATACAATAGAGAAGTCTGAGTTCCAAGACCCACCTCATAGCTGTACTGTTGGTTTACCTCAAACTAGTTAGTAGCTAACTCAGGATATGGTTCATAAAGTTTTACTAAAAATGAATGCGAACAAGGTGCCAGTGCCAGATGGAATTCATCCTTGGGTACAAAGAACTTAGTTCAGTTTTAGATTGGTCTCTATTTCTGATTTTCTCAGACTCTCTTTCATCTGGTATGGTACCTATGGATTGAAGGAAAGCTGATGTAATTCCTATACTTAAAATGGCGTTACGACCTCAGCCTGGCAATTATAGTCCTGTAAGATCAATATCCATGGTGGCAAATTATTTGAAGGTTTGTTCAGGGATCACATTCAAAATGTTGTCTTAGTGAATAGCTTTATGACGGATAGGTCATGTCAGGTAGTGATGAGCAAAGTTTTTTCAAGGTTCACTGGGAAAATGACACCCAGAAAAAAATTGTTCTGTGTCATAAAATTTTTCACACAATTTGTTGTGCGTCTAAAAAAATGTTGTCGTCCATAGACTTCAATGCATTTCAATGAATTTCCACCTTTTCAGAAATTTCCAGTAAATCCAATTGGGTCAGATTCACTCATCACTAACATCAGACAAATTTGATTTCTTTTTATGATGCTAGACAGAGGGGGAGACCTTTTTGTATTTTGCCAAGCAGTCCCCCACAAACAAATGCTTTCTAAACTAAGGGTTGTTGGGCTTAAATAAGTCATTTACACATGGATTAGAAACTGGCTACAGAATCGGGTATTGAGGGTGGTTATTAATGGTATTTTCTATACTTGGAGTATGGTTCTTAGTGGGGTTCCTCAGGGCTCAATATTGGATCCACATTTATTTAACTTACTTATTTATGACTTAGTGGAGGGTATTGTAAGTAATGTATCAGTGTTTGCAGATGACACAAAACTATCCAGCCCAATTAATTTCATCCAGGATGTGACATTGTTACAGCAGGATCTGGGCAGCTAAGTGGCAAATGAGATTCAATATCGACAAATGTAAAGTCATGCACCTGGGATGTAAAAATATACACCAATACCCTTAATGGGACTGCACTAGGAAAATACATAATGAAAAGGACATTGGCGTCTTTGTAGGTAATAAACTTAGCTGTAGCAAGCAATTCCAGTTAGCAGCTGCAAGGGCAAATAACAAATTGAGCTTTATTAAAAGGGGCATAGATTTATGGGAGAAGGTTTAATAATTCCACTGTATAGAGCACTGGTATGGCCCCTTCTAGAATATGCTGTACAGTTTTGGTCTCCAGTGCTCCAACAGGAAATTATTGAATTGGAGAGAGTAGATAGAAGGGCAACTAAGGTGGTAAAAAATTTGGAAAATCTTAGCTATGAGGAAAGACAAATTTGGGATGTTCACGCTGGAGAAGAGGTGTTTAAGGGGTGATATGATAACTATGTATAAATATATAAGGGGATCATATAATAATCTCTCTAATGCTTTATTCACCATCTGAACAAGGTCATACATTCCGATTAGAAGAAAAGAGCCAGCATACATACACACACACATCTCCACTCTTTCAAACACAAACCATATATGCCCATAGCTATACTAACTATAGAGTTTAGTATCAAAATAGCCTTTGATATTACGTCTGTCCAAAAAATCATCCAAACCCCTCTTAAAAGCATCAACAGAATCAGCATCACAACATCACCCGGCAGTGCATTCCACAACCTCACTGTCCTCACTGTGAAGAACCACCTACGCTGCTTCAAATGAAAGTCCTTTTCTTCTAGTCTGAAGGGGTGGCCTTTGGTGGGGTTGATCCTCTTTATGGGTAAAAAGGTCCCCTGATATTTGTCTATAATGTCTTCAAATATATTTGTAAAGTGTAATCATGTCCCCTCGCAAGCGCCTTTTTTTCCAGAGAAAACAACCCCAACCTGGACAGTCTCCCCTCATAATTTAAATCTTCCATCCCTCTAACCAGTTTAGTTGCACGTCACTGCACTCTCTCCAGCTCATTTACATCCCTCCTAAGGACTGGAGTCCAAAACTGCACTGCATACTCCAGATGAGGCCTTGCTAGGGTTCTAAAGTGAGAGCTGTTAAGATGTGTAATTCTCTCCCTGAATCAGTGGTACAGACTGATACATTAGAAAGCTTTAAAAAGGAGTTGATGGCTTTTTAGCAAGTGAGGGAATACATGGTTATAGAAGATAGCTCATAATACAAATTGATAGAGGGACTTATTCCATCTTGGAGTATGGAAATAATTTTTCCCACCCTGAGGCAAATTGGAGAGCCTTCAAATAATTTTTTTGTCTTCCTCTGGATCAACTAGCAGTAAAGTATGTTATATATGTAGACCAAAAAACTTCAACCTTTCTTACAAAGTTACTATGTTACTATGTAACTGATAGTGGTAGTTGGAAACCAGCACAAGCCCAGCACAGCCATTTTGTAATATACATTTATGCCTTCAAATACACTTTTTGTAGCTCCTTGTACTCTTTTTGCTGAGTTTAAGGGCCGACTCACAAATATACTGCATGTTTTATCTGTTTAAGTTGTGATGGGAATGTGGAGTATGAGATAATTAATAGTGATAGGCGAATTTATTTGCCTGGGTCAAAGTCGCAGTGAATTCCCGCAATTCGCAGGGTGAATCCAAAACGAGACGCGCGGTTCCAAAACGAGACGCCTGCAGCAATTTTTCACAAAAAATTCTGCGAAATGCCACAGATTCGCCCATCACTAATAATTAAGACAGCCTAGCAAGATTACAGATGAGGATCTGCTGTGAAAACACACAGCAGGCCTTCCACATTGCTCTTACCTGTGGGTATCGGTTGAGTCCCAAAATCTGGGCCATTATAATTGAAACTGAGGACCCTGAATCCCCAATTATACAAGCAAGAGGTGACAGTTTATTGCAGTGATAATTAACGGTGGTTTCATTTCCTCCAGAAAGCATTGAGAGTGTCCCATGTGCTGCCTTTCGTAAATTAAAGCAAGTGTCAAACACTTGGAAGCCAAGTGTAAAGTTGGAAAGTAGCTGCGGGTCTGCATTAATCTCATCAACTGCAAATATTAAAGCCTGCATGGTTTGGTAATACTGTGGCGCAACCCTGAAAAACATAAAAGAAAATCTGAAAAACGTGTAATAAAAAACCTAGACTCACTGAGCCTCTACATCCCACTCTCCATGGTAAGGTACCTTCTAAGGTCCTAGGGCTATAGGGAAATGTTAGTATGTGATGTGAAGAAGTTAAGAAGTCCAAAACACAATAAAGGTGACAATAGGTTTGAGGTTGAGGGTCAAAGACAATAGAAGTACAGGTATGTGATCTCCATTATTCAGAAAGCTATGAATTATGGAAAGGCTGCCTCCCATAGACTCAATTTATCTATTATCTATTTTTCCAAATACTTAAAAATGATTTCCTTTTTTTCTTTAATAATAAAACAGTAGCTTGCACTTGATCACAACTATTGGGTTTGTTTTATGGATAAAAGGTCCCATAGATGTAGAATTTCCTGACAGGACATCCTTACAGAAACTTTCATCTGGGAGAAATAACAGAAATGGCACATCACCATAAGAAAAAATTCCCTGGGCTGGAAGTTCTGCATAATGGCTGAGCCTCTATTTTCAAACCAAAATTTGTGAAATGAGTAGCAAGCTGTGAATTCAAGCAGTACTAAATCTTGTAGGTCATTTCTAGACGTTGTAGTGCTGTGATTAGTGAGGAGTGAATTTGCTCTGTTTCGCTTTGCAGACAAATTTGCAAAACTCATTCAAGTAAATTTTTTTCAAATTGCAGTAAAAATTTTTTACATGCAACAATTTTTCTCACTCCAAATGTATTTGGCCGTTTTTTTTATCTCTGTGACAATATTGTATTGGCGACTTTTTGCTGCAAAGAAAATTGCAGAAGGTGAAATGCAGAATTTTGCAGTGAAATCATGTCTTGCAAAAAAATTAGCTCTTCACTAGTAGTGATGACGAAAATTCGCCAAAAAAAAACGAGTCACGCGCCGTTTTTGACGCGACGCGACAAAAACGACGCTAAGCGTCAAAAATGTGCTGTGACTTGTTTCACAATTTTTTTTTCGCCAATTCGCGAATTTTGCTGGAAATTCGCAAATTTTTCGGCGAAGCGAAACTGGGTAGATTCGCCCATCACTAATCACTAGCCATGATTGGACTGGGTAGAATTTTGTGATCAGAGAAATGCTGAATGGGGGATGGGGTTGTTCAGCATTTTGTTGCTGGACAGTAAACTTTGGAACTTAATTTTCAAGGATTACATCTCAATAAATCTCAAGTTTTTTGAATTTTGGGAAAACTGTAAAAAACTAATTTTTAGAGACAGAATAAAAAAATATATGTAAAAAAAAGAAATCCAAATGTTCTATTGTCTTATAAAAATAGTTGGAAGAATCCCAAAATAAATTATGAATGTATATTGCTTAGTTGCTTAATTATGTTTTCTTGTATTTGGCAAAACATTATGTTTTGGGTTGACATTCCCTTTAATTCCCTTTAATGCATTTTATATTGGGATATTTGCTTAATTACATGACATTTGCTGTTTCAGAGGAAATGTGTTTATTTATGTTTTATAAAAATTCTAAAACCGCTAAAATACCTATATATGGGCCACCCCATCCTAGGGGCACATCTACTTACAGTAGGCCTGAATTTTCGATTCAGAAAGGTTCACCGTACTTTTCTCAACTACATCAGACAATAATTCGCTACAACTACGTGTATTCAAATCAAAATGCAAAAATTTAATTCAGCAAATGAACGTTGGCGTATATTTGCTAGCACCAATGTGTCAGCGTACAGGAGTTTATTAGTGAATTTTCTATAGTGTTCTTCCTAACGAAAAATAATGAACATGCTTATGCTTGCATCAGTTTCAGTATGTATTTATTAGTGATGTTGGTGAAATTGCTGGAAGTGGCCACCTTTTATTAAAAGTGTCCAAGGAAGCATAATAAAGACAAAAGAGATCTTCTACAGTTACAACTTAAAAAACAATTCCACAAAAATCCAATTTTTTTTTCTTAATACAAGATATGATGTCACTGACATAGTTATTTGGAGGATGTAGCTTCATCTTAACAATCCGCCAGGTAGAACCATTTTTGGAAATTTTGGAGAAAAGTCTAACTATTGTAATTTATTTGATCAATCTGTGGATTAACGATCATTTGCCTGAGCAAAACTCTATCTTGCGTTAAACTTCTCTAGCACTGAGGTTTTTCACTAGTGAAATGTAAATAGGTGATGTTGCAAATGGTCATTTTGGTGAATCCCCCCCCCCCCAAAAAAAATTCACCTTTAGAACACTTGTCTACATCATACCAAAAGCATATTTTATGATAATATCAATCTAATAATATAGCTGCTGAATGACATCAATGCCTTTATCAATAGATACTAAACATATCTTTGCTACTGTAACGTTGAGCAACTCCGTGTTTTACCTGGATGTTCCAGGTGGGGTGGTTATACAGAGATTGCACATCTCAATTGCACGTACCTCTCACAATGCAGTTCTGGGGGTTTATCAGTAAAATTAAGATCTTTGTAGACTCTGCTCCAATAAATGGGAAAGGTTCCCCCTATGATAATGTCCCCTGGTTGGCTCAGGTAGTCTCTACTTCTCTCAGTGGTCAAGTTGCATCCTATTTTGGAGCCTGGAATGGCACACACTTCTATGGATACTGCACACAAAATACACACAGTTGAGAATATAAACCAATGCATTCTTTGGAGCATCTGTGTGTGGCAGTAAATCTTCCCTATTACCCAACTGATTGCCTCTCTCAGCATACTACTGTAACACGCCCCACTGAAACATAGTGGTTTTATAGCATTGTGTACTTAAGTATTTGTAGGCCTTGGGGAAACCATACATTATGAAAAATTATCTAAACTGCATAGGGAAATTTAGTGAATACCAATTTCCCATCAGTTTCAAATGAACTCCCTAAAGAGAACAATCTACAATGTTAAAGAGTTCTGAGTTACGTAATTCAAGTTAAGTAATCCAAGGCTATCTGCAAAGGGAATTACCCAGAGATAATGGGGTTTGGGTATTCAAAAATAGCATTAGTTTTATACCAATGTTACTTATCTTCATTGATTTCTCATGAAAAGATAGTTAAATCCATTATCCCAACCTGTTTTGGATCCCAAGAAACTTTTTGTTTCGAAATACCTGGTGGGAACCTAATGGATATGAAGGACAGAATATTTGTTTTGCTTATAAGACACTTTACATTATAGAGACATCTCTACATTATAGAGAATGCTTACCAATAGTGAAGAGCAAATTCTTTCGGCATTCATTTTTTCAGTCATGAATTTGTGGTGAAATTATGCACTTCACCACCTGCAATTTTTTTTGTGAAACTGTGGAAAAAAATCCACCTTGAAAAAACAAAAAGGTCACCAAGACAAAGTTGGCGAGAAAAAAGTCACCTCAAGAAAAACGCCATTGACTTTAAAGCATTTTGAGTGAGGAAAAAATAGCCGGCCGTGTATCAAAATTTTGACACCTATTGACCTCAGTGTATTTTGCAAATATTTTGCCATTTTGCAAATGTCTTTGCAGTTTCACAAATTTTTCCGCAAGGAGAAATGGGAAAGTCAATGATCTCCTAGCAAACAGTCTGAATTAGTAGTAATTCCATTTTGTAGCTATACCTAATTTAGTAGCTTTAGTAACAAAGGCAGAGAACATTAAAGCCCCAGCTTAATCGAAGTGTTGGATAGTAGATACTGATTGTAACAACTCTCCCTGGTGGTGCAGAGGGCCATCAAGATGCCTGCCGTGCCATCAGTGGGTATGCCCGCCATGCTAAGTATGAAGATCATGGTAAGTATGACACAATCTTCCCTTTTCCCTTGTTGAACTCCATGTCAGTACTCTTCAGAATTTAGAAAGCTCCAAATTTCCAAATGGGAGGGAATAGGCTTTAACCAGTATTTGTAATCAGGAATGGAATAACACTGACGAGACAACCCACAATCACACAACCTCTATAAGTGAGCAACGAGATACCAGGTGAAAGCCCAGAATAAGTTTACAAGGCTAAGAATAGCCATATAGTATAGACTGTATGGGGCAGATTCACTAAGATCCGAAAATTCGCCAGCGTAGGCTTCGCTAGCGTTCGCCGCACTTCCCCGGGTGAATTTTCGCCAGCGCTACGCAAATCCACTAAAGTGTGAATTTACGTTCAGGTTGGCAAATGGTAGCGTAGTTGCGCTAGTGTTACTTCGCTAGGCAGAGCGCTGTTACGCTAGCGAAGCCTAATTTGCATACAGCGGGAAGTATATGTTCCAGCCACTACATTCCACTACACAAGCCCAGGAAACCTTTAATAAATAAAATAAAGTTGACCTATTGCCCTACATGTGCCCCCTGTATAGTTGAGTTGACAAATGTTAGGAAATGTAGGGGGGAAGGAGGGTAACCCCCCAAAAAAAATTTCGATCTTTTTCAGACCCTCCTATGCTAAAATACGCCAGCGTTTTTTTTGTCACAGAAAAAAATTGACATTTTTTTTTCAACCTCCTATCTATTGTATTGAACTTCACCTGGTCTGACCAGGTGAAGTAACGTCTAGAGTAAGTGCTAACATTTCGGAAAATGTTCATCTTAGTGAATTTGCGAAGTTATGATCCTTCGTTAGTGCACAACTTCACCTGGTGTAATGGAGCGAAGTTGCGCAAGTCTATATACTTCGCTAGCGAAAATTCGCCAGAGTCCGTGTTAGTCAATTTGCGAAGTTGCAAAATGACGTCACGCTGGCGAATTAGCGCTAGCGTTAGATGCTTCGCGCTTTAGTGAATCTGCCCCTATATGAGAGAGAGAGAGAGAGTCATTTTGGTGAATCCCCCCCCCCAAAAAAATTTAAAATTCACCTTTAGAACACTTGTCTACATCATACCAAAAGTATATTTTATGATAATATCAATCTAATACTATAGCAGCTGAATGACATCAGTGCCTTTATCAATAGCTACTACTATATAATACTAATATATAATACTAGCCATATCTTTGCTACTGTAAACTTGTTTTACCTGGATGTTCCAGGTGGGGTGGTTATACAGAGATTCCACATCTCAATTGCACGTACCTCTCGCAATGCAGTTCTCCGTTCCAAGAGACTATTATCCCACTGTTACTATAGACACCATCTCTCCCTACTATACCTGCTATCCCACAGTCACACTCCCTTCCCAGAGACTATTATCCACTGTTACTATAGGCACCATCTCTCCCTACTATACCTGCTATCCCACAGTCACACTCCCTTCCCAGAGACTATTATCCACTGTTACTATAGGCATCATCTCTCCCTACTATACCTTCTATCCCACAGTCACACTCCCTTCCCAGAGACTATTATCCCACTGTTACTATAGACACCATCTCTCCCTACTATACCTGCTATCCCACAGTCACACTCCCAGAGACTATTATCCACTGTTACTATAGACACCATCTCTCCCTACTATACCTGCTATCCCATAGTCACACTCCCTTCCCAGAGACTATTATCCACTGTTACTATAGGCACCATCCCTCCCTACTAATAGCACTTAGCTGTTGCTATTAGGAATAATCATAATATAACAGGCATGACAATTCAAAGTAATTGTCACAAAGTAGCACTGTATGCAGATGATCTTTTAACCTTTATCGCACTCACATCACTTCCTTCCCTAGGATTTAAGGGTTAGCACTGAATTTTTCTCCATAGACTCATGAGGAATAGAGATTCCTGCAATTTGGCAGAATCAAAAATGAGACTGAATTTAGCATTATTAGTTTCAGCACATTTTGATAAAGTTGTGTTTTCTGTTGAAATAATATCCAGAGGAAAATGGAAAAAAGTTACCTTTTAAAGATGACTTTAGTTTACTGCAGCAGAACCCTTGCTAATTCTGACTGAAATAGTTCTTGGATTAAAAAATCCCTAAAACTGCATAATAATTAATATTATTCATAAGATAATTTGAAATACAATTCAAAATAGTAAAAATTTGAGTAAAAGTTTGAAAATCATTCACTTAAAGAGTGAATTAATTTTATCACAGAAAAGGCTCAATAATTTGACATTTTAAGTAATTTTTCAGTATTAAGTTTTAAATTAAAACTATTCTTACCCATCTGAAATAATATGTGCTGGATACATTTTCTGAGAGAATCCAAGAATTTAAAACCTATAAAAATAAATGGTAACATAAATAATTATTCCTTTTAATTCTGCAACAAAAATGTTCAGCCTGCATCGCTCTGTATAATTAAAATAATATTAAAATATTGAATAACATAATAATATTTGTATTAGTATATTGACATTCAGGGGGTTATTTACTATCTATATTATTTACTAAAACCAAATGACCATCCACAATTTTGCTTCATTTATCAATAAAATAACTTGAAATTCTTGGTGCTGGAAGAAATTCTGAAAAATCGTAAAAAAAGAATTTGAATCATATACATTTTTTGGATTGATGGCCCAAAAACCCTAAAAATTATTTGGATTATTGTACGAAACCCAGTGCAGATCATTATTCCTTTCCACTGTAAAAAGTGCCATTGACTTCTACTTGACATCTGCAATCTTGAGATGGAGTATTTTCAAATTTGGACTTGAAAAATTAAAACCCTGACCAGAAAAATTACTAACTAAATCTCATTGACTCATTCTCTCTAGAGCAGGGATCCCCAACCTTTTGAGACCGTGAGCAACATTCAGAAGAAAAATGAGTTGGGAAGCAACGCTAGCATGAAAAATATTCTCGGGTGCCAAATAAGAGCTGTGATTGGCCATTTGGTAGCCCCTATGTGGATTGGCAACCTGTATTGAGGCTCTTTTTAGCAGTACACCTGGTTCTTAAACAACCAAAACCTTCCTCCAAGCCTGGAATTCAAAAATAAGCTCCTGCTTTGAGGCCACTGGGAGCAACATCCAAGGGGTTGGAGAGCAACATGTTGTTCACGAGCTACTGGTTGGGGATCACTGCTCTAGAGAGTGCAATTAGAGTGGCTATCCTGCACACTAGCTTCACCTGTTTTACAGGGTCCCTGCATCCCACCTTCCATATAGGGGTTGTCAATTTAGGGCCTAACACTTCTGAGGCCTTGTTGACTCCAGGCTCAGTGGACCTTCCACCCAAATCAACTGCTGCAGCTCAAAGAGGAAGGACATCCCCCTGCCAAGCCTTTTGTTAGAGTGATGCAGGATTTTGTCATAAAACCAGGGCCAATGAAATGGGTATGCAAAATAGGTACAAATATATTACATGGGTTTTAACCCAGCAACAGAGAGACACTGTTAGGGAATGAAGCCTTTATACTTATGAGTCCCTAAATGTACAGTATATGTCATTGCCTTCACTGGACACAGATACGCCTATATTTTTGTTTCATTTAATGGAACATTCGCTTTTGGGACTGGCTTATTTTCCAAACTGAGAAATGGATAGTTAGCTTTACTGTTTAAACAATTAGTCAGACTTAGCTCTGTACAGACATTCCCCATGGCCTACTTATCTTCATAATATATAGAGCAACTCAGAAAACCCATCACAGGATTTCTCTTAATGATTAAGGCAGTTACTGTGTGATATGATGGCTCACTGAGATGTTTCTCTATAACATGAAGGTTTGTGTTACCACCATCTACATTTTGCTCTCCACAGCATGGATTTTCAGGACCTTTGCTATAGAAGAGTTGACCAGCACAGACTCCAAATTCAGTTGCAGCATGCCCAGTGAGAGAATTACTGGCTATCTTAGCCACCCTGGAGACATTGTTATAGGAGGAACCTTTATGGTTCATGTGGACAGGGTCTACAATGATATTGATTTCACTAGGAAACCCCTACAACTCCAGTGCCTAACGTAAGTAACATGGGGGTGTTGACCTTCTAATTATAAATTCACAGCATAGCTAAGATATATAGCTACATAGTTAATTTATGTTGCAAAAGGACAACCCCTCCAAATGAAACCATTACACACACTCACACCGACCCCTCCATACACTCACATAAATTGTATACCCATCTCTATACTAACTACAAACTTTTATAAGCTTTTTTACTTTTTTTACTATCACATGACTTTGAGATTTTGTTCAGAACTCTAAACAAAAATTGTGAAAAGGTTGTTAATGTTATTTCTAATGAGCAGGGCACTCAATACCTGTTCATCTGTATTGGTTAGGATTTGCATGTTATCTGTATGCTTGCTGTATAATCATACTTCTGGACTTCTATACACTCTTCTATTTTGCTGTAGCATATTTTAAAGTTTGTTCATAATACAGGCATGGGACCCATTATCCAGAAACCAATTATGTAGACAGATCGAAATTATTTTATGGCCACCACCCATAGACGCCATAATAAACAAATAATACATAATCTTACAACCTGCCACTAACCATTCAGATTAAATAAAGTAGTAAAATAACAAATCAGATGTAGTGATGGGCGAATAAATTCGTGAAACGCCAGTGAAAATTCGCCTGCCGAAAAAAAATGAATCGCGATGAAAATTACGCGATGTGTTGAAAAAAACGCGTCAAAATCGTGCCACGACTCGTTTCGCGAATTTTTCGTTGAAACGGGATAAATTCGCCCATCACTAATCAGATGATGTTCTGCCTACGAAAATGATTCCAGAGACAGTCACCCATTGATTTGGTCAGATAGGAAATACATGCAGGTATATTATAGTTAGCAGATAGAAATCTTTCAACCTGTTCCACTGACTAAATGACCAATTGCCATGATACAAAGAATGTCAGGACAATCCACACAAAAAATCGTACCAAACTTTAATTGGTATGACTATATCTTTGAGTCCATGGCCACCTTTAGGCTACCATGGCCACCTTTAGGCTATAAATTTATTGTTATTGTTACAAAGTCAGATTTGGGAATATTAGTCACCCGGTGACAAATCTCCTCTTCTTCAGGGCAACTAACCACCTTCCCCTGCCTTCCTGCTGGATATTATGTAAATAAGGCAACTTCGGGTGACTTTAGAAAATGAAGCGCTCTGAGTGCCATCCCACCAGCGATTTACATGCTAGCCGGCGTGAAAGCAGGGGAAGGCAGTTCTTGGAGATTAGTCACAACGAAGAAGAGGAGATTGTTGCTGGGAGACTAATCTCCCCAAATCTGACCGTGAGCCTCTGCCCTAAAGTGGCTGAAGTTTATCAGAGCACAAGTGACATGACTGAGGGCACCTGATAAACTAACAATATGTCTAGCCCCATGTCCTTGAACCTTTATCTGTGATACAGCAAGCGAGTGTGGGAGCTGCTTAGCGAGTGCTGCA
>CM044436.1:125290867-125303995 GCA_024363595.1 Xenopus borealis | reverse complement strand
AAAGGTTGAACTTAATGGACGCAAGTCTTTTTTTCAGCCTAACTTACTATGTTACTATGTCCCATTTCAAAATTAAATATAAAAAAAACACTTTGTGCTTTTGAAAAATGGATTTCAGTGCATAAGTCTGCTAGAGCAGCACTGTTATATTATCCATTTTTGAAAAGAAAATGTTTTCCCATCACCGAATCCTGTCAATGTCCTTCTCTCTGGCAGAGCATAGGGCTAGAACTAATGAACAGGAGGTTGTATACATCTAGTCTATGAGATATAAGGGTTTTTTTATAAACATTGTACAAGAATACAAGCCACCATGTTTTTGCATTTTGCACCCTTTCCCATCACACGACATGGTAGTCCAAATAACATAAAGACCCCTAAAACAGAAAACCCAAAGACCCAAACATACCAGGATATATCTCTACCATTGTTCTTTTGCACCTTAGTTTTTACTTCTCTGTAAACAATACATCCATAGTACATCATTTTTTACTTCAAGTGCAAATGTCATTGAGCTAAAAATGAATGCAAAAGTTGTGTGTATCAATGCCTTACCTTAAAGCTTTTATTATATACTAGACATTAAGCCCATTAAATTAACGGGCGCTAGAACATATGTAATCAAACATTTATAAAAAACAGAATTGTTCTAGGCGAATTTTCACCTGCGCTACGCAAATTCAGTAACGTGCCAATTTACGCTCTGGTCGGCGAACGGTAACGTATTTACATTTTTCAGACTACCACCCACAATGGTAAAACACGCCCTAGCGTAAGGGTGCGAAGTTACGCATCTATCTACTTCCCTAGCGTAAATTCGCCAGAGGCGGTCCGTGCGGCGCATGCGCAGTAGCGCAATTCCACGCACACAGGGACTGGACGCATTAGACACTTGAACTTTACATTAAGCCCGTTAAATTAAAGGGCGCTAGAACATATGTAGTCAAACATTTATAAAAACAGAATTGTTGTAGGCGAATTTTCGCCTGCGCTACGCAAATTCACTAACGTGCGAATTTACACTCTGGTCGACGAACAGTAACGTATTTATGTTTTTCAGACTATCACCCACAATGGTAAAACACGCCACAGCGTAAGGGTGCGAAGTTGCGCGTCTATCTACTTTGCTAGCGTAAATTCACCAGACACTGTCCGTGGGGCACATGCGCAGTAGCGCAATTCCACGCACACAGGGACTGGACGCAGAGACACTTGAACTTTACATTAAGCCCGTTAAATTAACGGGCGCTAGAACATATGTCATCAAACATTTATAAAAACAGAATTGTTGTAGGCGAATTTTCGCCTGCGCTACGTAAATTCACTAATTTGTGAATTTACACTCTGGTTCGGCAAACGGTAACGTATTTACGTTTTTCAGACTATCACCCACAATGCTAAAACACACCACAGCGTAAGGGTGCGAAGTTGCGCGTCTACTTTGCTAGCATAAATTATCCCTCAATGGGAATTGAACACTAAATGCACTGGTCAAAGGCAATTACCTTACACACTTCTCTACAGGCTTCAGCTTCTGTGTCAGTATTAAGTATTGGTACTGATAGCATTAGCTAGTGATTGGCGACCTCTAGTGGTGAAAACTTGTAAATTCGGTCTGTCGGCACATGCGCAGTAGCAAATTCCACGGACACAGGGACTGGACGCAGAGACACTTCAACTTTATTATATAGGATATATATATCATACTTTACTATGTATCCAAGTGTATTTAATACCGTCCAATGAATAGAATAAAAACCATCTCCTTTTTAACATTTTCTTTAAGGTTTGCTCCAGAGTATTACCAGAGCATGCAGGCATTAATATTTGCTGTGGAGGAGATTAACTCAGACACTGAACTTCTTTCCAACATTACAATTGGCTTTCAGATTTTAGACACCTGTGTCACATTGCGGAAAACAGCCCAAGGGGCTCTTTCAATGTTATCAGGAGGAGAAGGGATCACTCCAAATTACAATTGTTACAAAGGGGGAAGTCTTGCTGGGGTTGTTGGCGACTCTGGGTCCTCACGATCAATTCTTATGGCTCAAATCTTAGGACTATATCGATATCCACAGGTGAGAGCGATATCCAGTATTAAAAATGCATCTCTGTGCAGAAATAAGCATTTGTAAATTGAATTAATTAATGTGCATTTCATGAATGCTTTGCAGAATCTGTCATTTGTGAAATTCAAAGGAAATTTCCATTAAATGGCACACAAAGTGTGAAGTACTATGTAAATTAAATAGTAACATAGTAAGTTACAAAAGGGAAGTAAGTAAGTTAAAAAGACACATGTCCATCAAGTTCAACCTTTTACCTCTATATATAAAATGTGCCTAACTGCTAGTTGATCCAGTGGAAGGCAAAAAACCCAATTTGAAGCAACTCCAATGTGCCTCAGAGAGGGGGACACACTGATTTACTATAAAATGGGCATGTGATCAACTATTCAAAATGGTGAGTCTTGGTGTTTTCATGATAAGGCAGTGATCCCCAACCAGTAGCTCGCGAGCAACATGTTGCTCTCCAACCCCTTGGATGTTGCTCTCATTGTCCTCATAGCAGGTGCTTATTTCTGAATTCCAGGCTTGAAAGCAAGTTTAAATTGCATAAAAACGAAGTATAGTACCAAGCAGAGCCTCCTGTAGGCTGCCAGTCCCAAAGGGGCTACCAAATATCCAATCACAGCCCTTATTTGGCAACCCCAGGGACTTTTTCATGCTTGTGTTGCTCCCCGACTCTTTTTACATTTGAATGTGGCTCACGGGTAAAAAAAAGTTGGGGACCCATGTGATAAGGGGTCCTGACTGTGAGAGGCCTGATAGATTTGCAGCCTGGCTTTAAAACAACTCCATACATGACCACAGTTGCTGGCCTCACTTTTCTTCCCAACCACTGCTTCAAATAACTGCAACAAAACAGAATTCCCTTTCGGATATATGTATATATATCACAGACATTATCCCCCAATTAATAAAATAGCATTAGTACACATAATACTTTATCATATGCCTGAGGTTCAATACCACTCATCCCTAGTCTACAATTACTGGGCAAGTGGGCTTGGGTTTACAATTCCCATGTACTGACCTTTCCATCCCAACCATTGGATCTCAGATTCCTCTATTATACAATGAGCTAACCCTCCATTGATTCATTGTATTCAAACAGTTGCTCCCAAGAGACACCATGCACGTGAGTGGTCTAATACACACTGCATCTTCTGGCTATCCAAATGCCTAAATAGTAGTGATGGGCAAATCTCCCGAGATTCGCTTCGCCGAAAAATCTCTCTGGAAATTCGCGAATCGGCAAAAAATTCGTGAAACGAGTCGCGGGACGCTTTTGACGCGCGTCAATTTCGGCACGTCGCGTCGTTTCTGACGCGCGTTGCATCGTTTTTGCCAAAATTTCGCTGGAGATTTGCGAATTTATTTGCCAGCGGCGAATCGCGGGAATTCGCCGCGAATTCGGCCCTGGCGAATAAATTCGCCCATCACTACTAAATAGTTCAAGCCTTACATTTATTGCCTGCCTACATTGACAGAACTTATAAACAAAATCTTCCTAATTTTGTTTTTTAAAAATAATTATTATTAATTAATTAAAAATAAATATTTCAAGTAAAATAAAAAGAGCAGGTTAGCGCCTGCTAACACCCAAGGCTGGAACTAGGGTTATGCAGTAGAAGCATGTGCCTAGGATGAAAAGCTTGGTGGGGTGATACGAAAGCTAAAAACAACCTGACTGTACCCTTCATCCTCACACACACCTGAACTAATCAGCCAAAGGCTGCTCTCCCCTGGCCTCCATGTCATTAACCATCCAGGCTTCCAGGGCTTCTTTCTGATAAGGGCTTCTGAGGAACTGGCAAGTTTTAGCCACAGCATATTATGACTTTCAGATAAATTTTCTTGATTTTGAAAAATATTTGAACCCTCTTGTTCCTGGGTGATCTCATAAGTGTCTCCTTTGCCTGCTATACTTGTTACATTTTCTCCTGAGCAGAGTGGAGATTTTTAGATGAGAATTTGGTGGCTGTGGGGTATACACTTTATTACCATGTCCTTTGCTTCTCCCTGTAGAGGAGTACACACTTTACATATGAATTGAAATTTGCACAGAGATTTCTATACTCCAAAGCAGAATCAAGAATGTTCCATATATCACATAAGTACCACGTAAACATTTTAATTTTTGTTCCCTTCAATTTATTTTACAGATCAGTTATTTTGCAACAAGTCCTCTTTTGAGCGATCGCTACCAGTTTCCTTCCTTTTTCCGTACTATACCTAGTGACGAATTTCAGATGAGAGGCTTGGCCCAGATGGTTTCTTATTTTGGATGGTCTTGGATTGGCCTCCTGGCTAGTGATAATGATTATGGTCAGTATGGATTTCAGATGGTAAAACAGGAGATAACAAATGCCGGAGCTTGCTTGGAGTTCTCAGAGATTATATTGACTGGTCAGTATAATAGGAATGCTGCTTATCTTGCCCAAGTCATTAAAAGATCAAGTGCAAAGGTTGTGGTTGTTGTGGCCTATAATTTTGTGGTTGTCGTGGAAGAGCTCCTGAGACAAAATGTAACCGGGAAAATCTGGTTGGCCAGTGAATCTTGGTCAACTTCAGGTTTACTATCTATTGAGCGATACCAAGGAATATTGTTGGGCACCATTGGTTTTGCAATCCATAGTGGGCACATGCCAACGTTCAACAAATATCTCAACAGCCTGAATCCATCAACAAATCTTTATGATCCATTTATAAAGGAATTTTGGGAAGAAGCTTTTTCCTGTAAGTGGCTGAGTCAGGAAAACTTTGTTTTGCAAATAGTAAATACAACAGAAAGATGTACAGGAAATGAAAAGTTGGGGACTATATTAAAAGAAGAATACCAGAGAGAGTCCCTTACTGTATACACTGCTGTTTATGCTATTGCATGGGCCCTACATCATTTATTAAAATGTACTCCTGGAACTGGGCCATTCCATCATGGGCATTGTGCCAACATCTCTTCATTTTACCCTTGGCAGGTAAGAAAGGACTATTTTAAAGGGTGGTTCACCTTTAATACAACTTTTAGTATGTTATAGAATGGCCAATCCTAAGTAACTTTTAAATTGGTTTTTATATTTATTTGATTTTTTTTTGTTTTATTGTTATTTGCCCTTTTCTTCTGACTCTTTGCAGCTTTCAAATGGGCGTAGCTGACCCCTTTCTAAAAAGCAAATGCTCTGTTAGGCTACAAATGTATTGTTATTGTTGCTTAGTACTCCTCATCTCTATATTTAGCCCCTCTCCCATTCATATTCCAGTCTCTTCTTCAAATCAGTGCATGGTTGTCAGGGTAATTTGTACCCTAGAAACCAGATTGTTTAAAATGCAAATTGAAGAGCTGCTGAATAAAAAGCTAAATAACTCAAAAACCTCAAATAATAAAAAATGAAACCAATTGCAAATTGTCTCAGAATATCACTCTCTAAATCATTTTAAAAGTTATCTCAAAGGTGAACAACCCCTCTAAGTACATTTTTTTCTGTGGTTTTGTTGCATGGTGTTTTTTCTAACATAAATGTATTTTAACCTTTTTAGCTTCTCCACTATGTCAAAAATGTAAACTTTAAGACCAAAGGAAAAAAGCAAGTTTCTTTTGACGCAAAAGGGGATTCTCCAGCAGTTTATGACATTGTAAATTGGAAAACAAGAGCCAATGGAAAACTGGAACAGGTTGTGATTGGGATTTATAATTCCAGTGCTACTGTTGGCAAAACCTTCAATGTAGACAACTCTGGAATTACATGGATAAACAACAGCACTCAGGTATCGGACTGTAAGGCTAATGAAAGCTTCTAGTCCCCTAGACAAAAATATGTTGCTACCAAAATAATTAGGTCAATTGTATCCACTGGGTTTAAGTTTAATGGGACAAGGGAATATTTTGGTAAGTACTAATTTATTGAAATTGCCTGGCAACCACTTATGCCAGTGGATGATGAATGGAAAAGCTGGATGTATTTCAAGAAAAAAAACTCTCACAAGCCCTTGGCAAACTATAACAACACAGTTCTGGCTGACATCATGGCTAGGTGGTTAGCAACTCTGTCTTGCAGACCTGGAGCCATGTGTTTTATTCTGATGCTCTCCATGTGTCTCTGTTTCTCCTGTAACCCCAAAAACACTCAATTGACATTTTGTGACTGGCATTTAGCTGATGAACTTCAGTATGTCATTAAATCCTTTGTAATGTCCATAGGTCCCTCTTTCCAAATGCAGCCCCAACTGTAACTTAGGATTTTGGAAGGTAACTGTACCGGGTAAACCCTCTTGCTGCTATGACTGTGCCCCATGTCCCCAAGGCCAGATTTCAAACCAGACAGGTACTGAAATATTATTTTACATTCTTAGAAAATACATTACATATAAACAAGCTAATATGACTTTTTCTTCCCAGATGCTGTGGAATGCAACCCATGTTCCTGGGACACATGGCCCAATCTACAACAGGACAGATGCTTACCAAGAACTACAGAGTTTCTTTCCTATGCAGAACCATTGGGCTACAGCTTAGCAGCCATATCACTTTTCTCCTCCCTTGTCCCACTTGCTGTTCTGGCTGTTTTTTATTTTTTCAGAACAACACCAATAGTTCGAGCCAACAACTATTCCCTTAGCTGCCTTCTCTTACTTTCCCTGTTCCTCTGTTTCCTTTGTTCTTTGGGCTTCATTGGTTACCCACAAGCTGAAAAGTGTCTTCTTCGTCAGGTGGCATTTGGGATCATTTTTGCTGTCTGCATCTCCTGTGTTCTGGCCAAAACCATCACTGTTGTTATTGCTTTTAATGCGACCAAACCAAGCAGTAGGTTAGTAAAATGGACAGGGGTGAAAGTGTCCTCTACTATTATTATAATTTGCACCTCTATTTATTTATGCATATGTGTGACTTGGATGACAATCTTTCCTCCTTTTCCTGAACTTGACACTTACACCAAACCTGGATTCATCATTGTCTACTGCAATGAGGGCTCACCCATTGCTTTCTGGTGCATGCTGGGATATCTTGGACTTTTATCTTCTATTAGTTTCATTGTTGCATTTCTGGCCAGACGACTCCCTGACAGTTTCAATGAAGCCAAATTGATCACATTCAGTATGTTGGCTTTCCTCAGTGTTTGGATGTCCTTTATCCCAGCCTATCTCAGTGCACGAGGCATGTATACTGTGGCAATGGAGGTCTTTGCCATTTTATGTTCTAGCTGGGCTGTGGTTGGTTGTATCTTTGTGCCAAAATGTGTCATTATATTGTTCAAGCCCAACCTGAACTCCAGAGAACATCTCATGGGCAGAGAGAGAGGCAAGAAAAAATAGAAGGTTTAGCAAATTCAAAACATATACATATTAAAATGCAATTTATATGAAACCTTGAACCTTGAATATGCTTAGATGTATAAAATTGCTACATGCTTTGTGGTTCTTCAAGTGTGCTTCTGTATTGTGACTGTGATAGAAAAGGTAATACAAAACAACAAAACGGAAGTGCAGGAGACATTGTTTGAAACACTTACCATGTAGATAAGGTGATCCATGTGCACTGACGCCCGACCTTCAGCTTGGGGAGTGGATAAACCAATAGCGAAAAACTAGTGGCATCTGGACACTCAAAAGCAAAAAAAAAATCCACAAAATCTATACAAAAAGTATTTATAGTAAATTACATTAAATTATCAATATCTGATATATTTTTTTCATTTTATATAGGCTTTTGAGAGCCTGGCATCACACCATGCACAGTGACACTGATAGAGACCACAGCTAAGACACTGGTTCAATGTATTCTTTTTATTTCCAATAACACTATTTAAACCCAATGCATATTTCTTTGAACACTTTATTTGAAAACTTCTGTCAGAAGAAAACTGGGTGCTGGTGCGGGGGTTTTTGTTCAGTACACTGCCCCTTGGACTTGTTGCACCTTATTCTTTATCACAACTGAGGTGTGGCAGAGGCTATGCTTATGAGACTTATGAATTCTTCCACAGTTCAGTAGAATAAAGTTCAATAAAGCAGATGGGTTACCAGGAAGGGGGTTCAGAATTGGGATGCATTGATTTGGTTAGGGGCAAATTTACTAAAATTCACTTAAAATCCTACGAATCCATTTGAAATTCGAATTCATTATCGAATAGTTTTAGGCTATCTTTTTGCTCGAACAATCGAGGCGTTCGATCGTACGAATGGTATTCAAGCAGGTCTTAGCAAAAGAAGCCTATGGGGTGGTTCCCACAGGCTTCTATTGGTATTCGGTAGGTTCGATCTGGCGAAGTAGGCATTCAAAGGATTTTAAAATTTTAAATCCGTCGATCATTGACTGATCGAATTATCGGATATTCAATCATTCGATCTATTCGATAATTCGGTATTCGATGATCGAAGAGGCCAAATTTGCATATTCGAATATCCAAAAAAATCGTACGATCAGTATTCGAACGAATTCAATCGAACTTCGAATCCTTCACACGGATTTTGTAAATTTGCCCCTTAAACTCACACGACTAATGATGGGCGAATCTGACCTATTTCACAAAACTTGAAAAATCACTGCACTGCATTGAAGTCTATAGGCAACATTTTTCCTTTTTCACACAAGACAAATAGCTCAAGAAATTTTTGAAGTGTGACAAATGTTTTCACCCATTAGAGCCTATGGGCAATATTTCAGAGGTGAAACTTGTTCTGCTCATAAATACACACAACTTTGCAAAATGCAAATTAGATTTCAGACTCACCAAATCGCTCCATTTCGGTTGAACTCCCTAGTTCAGAGTGAAGCTCACTTGCCCATCAAAGTGCAGCTATTCCATCGAAAATGGACCAATTCAATTGAAAAAAAAAATTTGAATTCATTTCAGTTGGTCTTTTTGAATTAGAATTTCGATGTTTTTGTAATTTGAAATTTGACCCTTGATAAATCTGCCCCTTAGTGTAACTACAAAAGATCTGTTTGTACTTGAGTGTCAGTGGGTGATTCTGTGGAATGAAAAGGCCAGATCAAGCTTTTATAAAATTAGGTTCTGATTCTTTTAACTCTTAATTCTTTTAGCTCATATGAGGAGAACATCTTCTTCAGTCTCCACACAAGCTGTTCCTTCATGTGCTGCTGAATCCGGCTGGATTATTGCGGATTCTGTCCAGAAAATAGCATAGGGAGGGGGATGGGGGGCCTTGCTGCATGTCCCGTGCCAGGGCCCACCCCCTACTAGTTACGTATCTGGACTAAGGTAATAACCAAATATAAATGTCAGGGCCAGATCTAGGGGTAGGCAGAAGACGCACCTGCCCAAGGCGCAATGATGTGGGGGCACCAGGCAGGTACCTTTTTAAAGATATTCTGGCTACCCCTCTTTTCCCCTCCCCTTTTGCATTCTCACCTGCCTCCCTCCCTCCCACTGTCACTCCCCCCACCTCTGTCACCCCCCCCCCTTGATTTTCGTTGCACACTCTCTCATGCGTGCATGCACACACATTGGGGAGGGCGGGGGTAGCCAACGAGGTGCCTAGGGCACCTCATTCAGTTGGCCTGGCCCTGATAAATATACATGTTATACATTTCTCTGGTTTGGACACCAATTAATATAACAACCGACCTGAAGGTAGGTATTAAACATCTCAGTGATATGGTGGTGTGAGAAGGTTTTATGCATTTTCAGGTGTCTATACAGCCTCCAGGTTCATTTCTAAGCATGCTCCAGTCACTGCTCCAGTATCCCTGTGACAGGTTTATTTTATATAATGTTTGATTTGGTTATAAGCATGGAATACTCTTGCAAACAAGCCATTTGGGTATCATACGCTTGCTTAAAGGACAAGGAAAGTGTAAAATAGAATAAGGGTAGAAATGCTGTATTTTGTATACTAAACATAAACATGAACTTATTGCACCACCAGCCTAATCAAACAAATGATTTATGCTTTCAAAGTTGGCCACAAGGGGCTGTCATCTTGTAACTTTGTTATACATCTTTGCAAGACCAAGACTGTGCACATGCTCAGTGTGATCTGGGCTAAGCTTAAAGGACAAGGAAAGTGTAAAATAGAATAAGGGTAGAAATGCTGTATTTTGTATACTAAACATAAACATGAACTTACTGCACCACAAGCCTAATCAAACAAATGATTTATACAAAGTTGGCCACAGGGGGCTGTCATCTTGTAACTTTGTTATATATCTTTGTCTGACACTGGCACTGCACATGCTCAGTGTGGTCTGTGCTGCTTAGGGATCGTCAAAAATTATCAAAAAACAAAGCTGCTTGAGTTCTGCATGGCTGGTAAGTAAGGCAGGGGCTCCCCCTGCTGTTCATAAGTATGATTGTTTCCCTGCCAGAAGTTAGGGACCGTCTGACAATTCCTATCCACAGCACTAAATGAAGGGAGAATTTCACTGCATACAGTCAGGTTTCTTATAAAAACGGTACATATTTTTTAATTAAAGTATATTGGAGATAGATTTCTTTTTCATTAAAGAAAGTAAAAATGGGAATTTATTTTTTTGCCTTTCCTTGCCCTTTAAAGTAACAGCTAAGACTGGCTTAAAGGTGGGAGCCAGGTCAGGTGTCGCCATTGTGAACTTAATTAAGTACATCAGCTGTGCTGGGGATAAGTATTATACTATTATACACAGCAGTCCATAATGGCTTAGGGCGGTAAGTTTAACCCAACCAATACAGTAAATGTGGTATAACTGATAAAGACCAATATCATGTCCAAATGGATTGGCTAAGGCCAATTCTGACTCATACAAAAGCTATATCGTATATAGGATTCTACACATGTGTATCACAAAGGCCAGTATAGGCATGTGTAGATATTGGTGTGAGAGTAAAGGTCAATTCTGGTTTATATGTATACGGCTATACTGCATATATGCGCTAATGCAACAGTCAAACAGCATGTAGGTATTGGTCAATTGCTGTATTATAACCGCTGACTTGTAGACCACAACCATTGGGGTATATGTGGTCAGGGCTGGAACTAGCGGTAGGCACTTGCCTAGGACCTTCTCTGCCTCTCCCACCTCCTAGTCCCAGCTCTGGCCTGTATGTGCACTCTTTCACAGTGCATCGCAGTGCATCTTCGTTTAGGTTTTTGTGCATGCGTGCTTGTGGGTTTCCATACGTGCGCACTTGCCTATTGCGTGCTTTGATTGGCCAGGCTGCTGAGGGCGTCTGGCCAGGTCGGCCCAGCGATGTATGTGGTCCATATTTTTGTTACATTCAAAACTATAGGCTGGTTGAGGAGTAGTAATTAGTGATGGGCGAATTCGCGGCGAATTCCCGCGATTCACCACTGGCAAATTAATTCGCGAAACGCCAGCTGGAAATTCGCGAATTTTTCGGCGAAGCGAAACGTGTGAGATTCGCCCATCACTAGTAGTATACAGCCATAGGGAAATCACTAATCAGTAGTGATGGGCGAATCTCCCTCGATTCGCTTCGCCGGATAATTCGTGAATTTCTAGAGAAATTCGCGAATCGGCGAAAAATTTGCGAAACGAGTCGCGGGACGATTTTGTCGCGCGTCGCGACAATTTTGTCACGCGTCTGTCGCGCGTCGCGTCAACTTTGATGCGACGCGTCGTTTTCGGTGCGCGTCGCGTCGTTTTCGGCGCGCGTCGCGTCGTTTTCATCGAATTTTTGCCAAGCGAAATTTCGCTGGTGATTCGCGAATCGCGGGAATTCGCTGCGAATTCGACCTAGGCGAATAAATTCGCCCATCACTACTAATTAGAATCAAGGTTGTATGACTGGACAATCTACAAAACTAGTATGATATTCATCAGGATCTCTTACTTTGGCTACTATAGCACAGACCTATCCAGTTTGTCTTGAGTACAATAGGGGTCCAGTCAGCTCACTGAGGGTATACTTGTGGGCCATATTAGATTTAGGGGTGCCATATACATGTGACTGTAAAATTAAGTATACACCTTCAATGTGGTGTAGCTAAAGTTTTAGATCCACCAGAGACTTGGGGGAAAAAAACCAGGATCTTTATAACGAGTTATTATTTCTGTCATGTTAACCCCTATTGTGGACAGAAGGCATGGAATTATTTCCAAGGGTCTATATTACTTTGTGTTTTGCCTTTCAGACCACCATAGATTGGCCCAGCTAGTTGGGGTTGGTATAATATAGGTTAACATTAGGACAGGGTGTTTATAAAATTTGTCTTATTGAGCTTCTTTCTGGACCAAGGCTGCAGTGTTTGCCTTTAGGCAAGGGACTGGTTATTGCATGTCTTAACTACAGGCTTGGAGTTCATAGGGGTGTTCAATTCCAGAATAATAAGGATAATTATATTCCCATACCTAGATACATTTTGATACTTGGATACTTAAAGGGCAAGGAAAGGCAAAGAAATAAAATCCCATTTGTACTTTCTTTAATGAAAAAGAAATCTATCTCCAATATACTTTAATTTTAAAATGTGTACCGTTTTTATAAGAAACCTGACTGTATGCAGTGAAATTCTCCCTTCATTTAGTGCTTCTGGCAGGGAAACAATCACTTATGAACAGCAGGGGGAGCCCTTACTTACCAGCCATGCAGAACTCAAGCAGACCACACTGAGCATGTGCAGTGCCAGTGTCAGACAAAGATGTATAACAAAGTTACAAGATGACAGCCCCCTGTGGCCAACTTTGAAAGCATAAATCATTTGTTTGATTAGGCTTGTGGTGCAGTAAGTTCATGTTTATGTTTAGTATACACAATACACCATTTCTACCCTTATTCTATTTTATACTTTCCTTGCCCTTTAAGAATGGTCTCAATGAACTGTCCATGTTCCAGGCTGGAGACCTAGGATAAGAAAATAACCCATCATTAGCAGTATTGTAATGGTTATTATACTTCCTGGAGTCAGTCAGGATCCGAATTCCTTCCTATTGGGTAGCATGCCAAACAGATTTTGGTGTTAGGTCCTATCTATGGGATATAATTAGTGATGGGCGAAAAAATTCGCCTATGGTGAATTCGCGGCGAATTTGCGTCTCGTTTCGCTGCGCGTCGAGTTTGTCGTGCGCGCCGAGTTCGTTGCGCGACAAAAGGACAAGCAGCCAATC
>CM044436.1:125230280-125266652 GCA_024363595.1 Xenopus borealis | reverse complement strand
CGCGACGTTCGCGAACTTCCGGCGAGCGCGAACAGCCGATGTTCGCGCGAACGAGTTCGCGGGCGAACAGTTCGCGCCATCCCTAGTCCCCTCACAATCACCTTTTTTCCAGGGAAAACAACCCCAAACTTTAAAGTCTTCCCTCATAATTTAAGTTTCTTACCAGTTTAGTTGCACTTAGTCTCTGCATTCTCTCCAGCTCATTTATATCCCTCTTAAGGACTGGAGTCCAACACTGAACTACAAACTCCAGGTGAGGCCTTACCAGAGATCTATAAAGAGGTATAATTAATTTTTGATCCCTTAAGTTTTTGTGCAAGACAGAACTTTATTTGCTTTAGTAGCCACAGAACGTCACTGCCCAGAATTAGACAACATGTTATCTATAAAAGATTCTAGATACTTCTCATTTAAGGAAACTCCCAACATGCTTTAGTCTCTTTTTAATTTCCTCATGTGTGAACCAAGCATCATTAGCTGTATTACTAGAATTGGGACTATTAAACCTTCAATAACTCATCCTCAGACAGATGAAAAATATGAGTTTTTTTTGTTCTCATCAACCAGGTGACCCACCCCCTCTGATATTAAGGGTCCCACACCTTCCGACTTCATTTTTTATCATTAACATATTTTTTTAGCTTTTTTTGCATGACTTATTGGGCCTCCTTGTACATTATTTTAATGATTCCACTTCCCAGCTGACTTTAAAGCCTTAAAGGGCAAGGAAAGGCAAAGAAATAAAATCCCATTTTTACTTTCTTTAATGAAAAAGAAATCTATCTCCAATATACTTTAATTTTAAAATGTGTACCGTTTTTATAAGAAACCTGACTGTATGCAGTGAAATTTTCCCTTCATTTAGTGCTTCTGGCAGGGAAACAATCACTTATGAACAGCAGGGGGAGCCCCAGCCTTACTTACCAGCCATGCAGAACTCAAGCAGACCATACTGAGCATGTGCAGTGTCAGTGTCAGACAAAGATGTATAACAAAGTTACAAGATGACAGCCCCCTGTGGCCAACTTTGAAAGCAAAAATAATTTGTTTCATTAGGCTTTTGGTGCAGTAAGTTCATGTTTATGTTTAGTATACAAAATACAGCATTTCTAGCCTTATTCTATTTTACACTTTCCTTGCCCTTTAAAGGGGTGATTCACCTTCAAGTTAACTTTTAGTATATTGCAGAAGGACAATTCTAAGAAACTTTTCAATTGGTCTTTATTATTTATTTTTCATAGTTGTTTTAATGATTTGCAATTTTCTTCTGTTTCTTTGCAGCTTTCAAATGGGGGTCACTGACACCATCTAAAAACAAATGCTCTGTAAGGCTACAAATGTATTGTTATTGCCATTTTTTATTACTTATCATTCTATTCAGTCCCTCTCCTATTCCAGTCTCTTATTCAAATCAATGCAGGGTTGCTAGGGTAATATGTACCCTGGAAACCAAATTGCTGACACTGCAAAATAGAGAGCTGCTGAATACAAAGCTAAATACCTATAAAACCACAAACAATAAAAAATTAAAACCAATTGCAAATTGTCTCAGAAAATCACTCTTTACATTATACTAAAAGTTAATTCAAAGGTGAACAACCCCTTTAAAAGCGCATATTTTCTTACCCACCTCAACACTAAAACTTATATTGAACCAAAAAGGTTTTGCTTTGCAATGACGTTCCTTGCTTAAAAGTGGAATATACTGACATGTATATTTCTTTTTATTATTATTATTAGCAATTCCCCACAGATGCCCTTATACTGTCAATGTTTGCACAACTGAAATTTTCTGTTTTCGTTACTCCCTGTTGCCTCTACAACAGAATCTCAAAGGAGACCATGTTATGATCACTATTCCCCAAATACTCACCCACACAAATGCTAGAGATGAGTTCAGTATTATTAGTTATTACAAGATCCAAAAGAGTTATTCCAAGTAGGTTCTTGAACGAGCTGGGATAATAAGTTGTCCTTCGGCATATTTACAAACCTACTAGTTTTATCTTGGCAACCCCATTGCCCCAGTCAATGTCCAGATAAGTGAAGTCACCCATGATAATAACTTGACCTAGTTGTGAAGCCACTTCTATTTGTAAAAGTAGCTGGGCTTCATACTCGTCACTTATACGAGGTGGTTTATAACATACACCAATGATAATTTCCTTTGCAACATTTTGCCCAGTAGAAATCTCTACCCAGAGGGATTCCACACACTCACCAGTGCCAGTAATGGTTATTTCTTTAGTGCATGGCTTTAATTCAGGCTTTACATACAAACACACTCCTCCACCCTTTTTAATCCCCTTGTCCCTCCTAAAAAGGATGTAACCATTTAAATTCACAGTCCAATCACTAGGGGCGATCCTGGCGCCTCTGCCACCTGAGGCAGCTTGGTGTTTCTGCCGACCCTCCTGCCCGGTTCGCTCACATTTTCGATCCAGAGAGGGTCCAGTGGGCGGGCGAAGAGGGCCAGGACACTAGTGCAGAGAGTATAATTGCACTCTTTGTGCTAGAAGAGCCGAATTTCCGGTAATGGGACACTGCCTCCTGAGGTGAATTTCTCAACTCGCCTTATTGGTGGAGCATCCCTGACAGTCACATATTTCATCCCACCAGGTCTCAGTGATACCAAATATATTATCATTTTTAGAGTATGCAATTAATTTAAGGTCTCCCATTTTACCTGACAAACTTCGTGCATTTGCCAGCATACAGCGGAGGTTACTACTTTTACTTTTGAAATTTGCATTACTTAGTCGAGAATTATATCTTAAGTTAGTATTAGTTTGTTTTCCTTGTAAGAGAGGGACCTCTTTAGTTGGTTAACAGTATGCCCCTCTTACTACTCTTCCATAGTTGGAAATCCCCTAGTGCAGGGCTTTCCAACTGGTTGCCCATGGGCTTCATGGAGCCTGTGACCCCCCCTTGTGTGCCCCCTTACCCTCTAAACGAGATGAAACAGACTCCTCTTATGCTGTTCTTTTTTTTTTTTTTATTGTTTTTATTAGCATTTTGAATAAACAAAGAGCAGCAAAGCAATAGCTTAGCATAACATTGTCAATTTCATAATAAGAAAATAAATATTATACAGCAATCCATTACTAACAAACCACCAAATAAGGACAATAACACAATTCATCAAAGAAAAATAAAATTAGATAAAATAAGATAAGATCTTCCTCCCTACCAACCAAACCTGACAAAATATTCACCCAGATAATAAACAAAATTATCACATCCTCAGTTAATCTTAGAACTACAATGAGCTAATAAAGAGGAGTGTTCATCAGAATTCTCTATGTAAATTCTATCTTCAGATTTCAGAATTTTAAAAAAGGGAGAAAATTTTCTCTAAGACCCAAATTACCATACCTGAAACCTATTGCTTCATCAATTCAGAGAGACCTTAGGTATCTTAGGATAACCTTTAAATCTGGGGAAGTTTCCTGGATCCAATATAGAAAGATGGATTTATGAGTAGCAGCAATGACCAACTGAACAAAATTCTTAAAATTCTTCCAAATTTACGAACAGCAGAAGGCATTGCCCAAAAATCAAGCAATGCAAATTCGGGAGACAATTTAAGGTCATTACATTACATTACATTAAGGACAATAAGAAAAGGACAATTAAAGGAAAGTTTTGATTCTGAGTCACATTTATCCATAGAAGCAACATGTACTTCATTAAAATCACCACCTACAATCAGCCTAACTTGAAGTAAAGAGGCAATTCTCTGGGTCAACATTTTATAAAACTCAGTTTTGTTATCATTATGGGTATAAATGCAACACAAATTCCAAATTTTATTATTAATAAGAACTTCCGTGAGAGCAAATCATTACCATCTATTTCTGTATGGATAATTTGACCATTCATCAATCTATGAAATAGAATAACAACCCCTCTCTTTTTCTTAACAGCTGGAGAAAAAGCTACTGACCCCACCTAATCTCTTGTTCTTTAAAGCACTAAGAATCCTCTTTCTTTTAACATATGAATTTACATTGACATTGACATTCCAAGTTAATACCTTTAAATTACTCATCAAAAGGCATGGGATAAGAATTTAGCTTAATATGATACTTCGGAATGACAAAATATAGTATAAAGTATAGTCAAAGTATAGTCTCTGAAATTAGCAGACTTCTTTACTTGTGAAGAACGAGATTCCTGGGTTAAATCAGATTTTTTTTTCATTTTTGGTGAAGATCCTGAAATATTATGTCGCTGACAGAAACTTTGAGCATCTTCAGGTTTGTTTAAAACAAAAGTTCCTGAAGAATGGACAATTCTAAGTTTAGAAGGGTAGTTTAAGAGAACTTAATATTAAGCTTAGATAAGACCAGGCAGAAGTTGGAGAACCTCTTTCTCTTCTGAGAAAGGATAGTTGAGTAATCTTGAAATAAGATTATTTTCCCATCTACTTCCAAACTATCAAGTTTCTTATATTCTTAAAAAATCTGAGTCTTTTCAGAATAGTCTAGAAATTTAGCAATGACAGCATGAGTTTTAGAATTCTTATTATCTCTGGGTGGACCCAAGCGATGAATTCGCTCAATTCTCATGCTAGGAAGTTTGCCCTGAATATGAAGCTTAATCGGAATAGTTTAGAAACAAGTGACAATAAAGCCTCTATATTATAAGATTCTGGAATCCCAATAAACCTCAAGTTGTTTCTCCTTGTTCTGCAAAAGCTGCAAATCAACCTCTTTCTCCATATCTTTCAAGTGTATAGAAGTAGAAAAAGAATCCTCTTGAATATCAGAAACAGCTACCTTAAGGTCTTTAATATGATCATCATGTGCAGAATGAGTTTCTGCGATAACCCATAGATTATCCTGTAGACTTTCAATAGCTTTTTTAATTGAGGATTTGATGGAGGCTTCAATAGTAGGATTAACCAACTTTGCCACTTCCTTTGCAATAGATATATAGTAATTACTTGAGAAGCAAAGTTGACTGGTGTTTATTTGTGTAGGGTTTCTATTTTGCAGGTTAACCTCTGAACTTATTGAATAACAATAGGAAAAAAAACAGCAGAAAATAGTTTCCTCCAACTCACACAGTTCTCACCCTTTTTCCTTTTCTTTTTTTTTTTCCTTCTCAGATTTTTTCTTTTTTATACATTTGTTTTTTTCTTTTTCCCCATTCTTTCTTCTTCCGTCTCTATTTATTTATTTTTCCTTTCTCCTCAATAATTAACTTTAATAGTACTGGACTCAAGTAGAAGGAGATACATTTCCAGGTTCTCAGTTCTGTCAGAGAGTTACCCCAGCAACGCAGAGAGAGACGGCTTCACTGTTTCAAAACTATCAAATCATCACAAGATGGTGCCATCCTTTCTCCCTCACCAGGTAGCTGTGAGCAGCACAGAAATCAATCCGGAGCAGACCCAACAGCAAATGTGAGTTCCCCATTTATAATTTACAAGAAACAGTTGGTGGTATAATAGAGCTGTACTCTAGGTGCTCCTTCCTCCTCAGCGTCATACCCGGAAGTCTTATGCCGTTCTTAGTAAGTGCTGGGGTAGAACATGTACAGCATTTTGTCTGCCCACTTCCACTCATAAGAACACTTTTTAGGGTGTGGGAGGTGGCACTGAAACTTATCAAATACCAGGAGAATTCCCCAAACACTCCATTGTAGGAAAATAAGGGGACCCCTTATTTTCAGAATGCAGATTTGAAGTTATTTTGACAGCCCCATGAAATACATGTCATTGAAGATTTGTATGTGTACGGTTTATTTAAAACTCCTGGACAGATTGAAGCTGATTACAGCCTGGCTACAATATTACCAACTCAAACAGGCTGCTAAGGCTCAATGGCCACTATCCCGAGTTGTAATAGAAAATATGTCGGAATATCTCACTAGCTTCTGTAGAAATCACCCCCTATAATAACTTTACTCTGTGGTACTGAAAAACAAGAACGGAGTGATGGAAAATTTTAGAGGAAGGTGGGAACTTGCTATAAATGACCTTGAGGATGAGGAATGGGAGGAGGCTTTGAAGACTCTCAGCCTGGTGTCCTTTAATATAAGAAGTCAATTCTCCCAAACTCTTATTTTGCATCAAACATATATTATGCTGGTTGTATGCATAGGGCAAACATATGGTCAAATGATTGTTGTCCCAAATGTCACCTGCCTGGTGCAGATTTTTTTCACTTGGTATGGAGTTCCTCAGTAATTGCTTCATTTTGGGCTTAAGTATGTGAGGAACTTACCTATATCACTAAAATATGAATCCCTGTACAACCCAGAGAATGCCTACTAGGTATTCTTGCACATTCTCATTTTTTATGTTAACATCCCTGAGGGAATAATTATTTCTGGTATGCATAGCACTCAAATGGTCAGAAGACCCTCCTACTATACAGATGTGGAAAACCCTTTTACAGGAACATATTAGACTGCCACGGTTAGTGTATATACAAAGAAATACACCATATAAGTTTGAGCTGGTTTGGACGGGATGGGCGGAAGCTTTGCAACTAGGGGCTGACTCTACCTGAGAAGAGAAGAGTCTACCTATTTTGTTGAGTGTTTACCACCATCTCCCAAAATCTGGGGGTTATAACTTATTATTCATAAATTATTATTAGACTCTATCCCACTACACACGGAGAAGGGAAAGAAATGATTAAGTATATTTAACTCCATCTCCCCTCAAATTTAGTCTTGTTGACTTTTCATAATTTCTACCGAAACTCAAACCAATTAATAAATTATTTTCTGAAAGAAACTGCAGAGTGCCCTAATGTAATGGAAATAAACTTGCGAGAGCGATCTTTCTGTTAGCAGAGGTGTCTTTATTTGTCTTATAATAACAAATTTATTGCTTCTAAAATTAACAACACTCATTTTACACATTAATAAACACTAATTAAAGAGGAAATGAAGGAATTCATTTCACAAACAGTTATTCAGAGCAGAAGTAGACATAACATAAACATAAACTATTTTGTACAAGATTTTCTGTGGGAGGGATGTGAAGAGGGTGCTGGGTATCAACCCATTAGGAAACTAGCATGTAGGGCAAATAATTGATATACTATGGCTGTGGAGAGATACAAAGATCATTGCCAGTGGCACAGCAACAAATGCTTGATCAGACTTTCCATAAGTGTATTCCAAATGTGCTTTTTTAGGTTAAAATGCTTATTTATGAGATCACCTTCTTTCCTTTCCCATGATATGTTCTCTGGAGTTCATTTTTGGTCTGAACAAGATGATGAAACATTTTGGCACAAACATGCAAACCACCAATGCCCATGTGGAAGATAGAATGGCAAAAATCTCCATGGCTACCATGTATTTACCACGGGTACTCACTGAGGCTGGGATAAAGGAGATCCAAACACTGAGAAAAGTCCCCATGCTGAATGTTATAAATTTAGCTTCATTGAAGCTGTCAGGCAGTCTCCTGGCTAGAAACGCAACAAAGAAACTAACTGATGCCAGAAGTCCAAGGTATCCCAACATGGACCAAAATGCTGTTGAAGAACCATCATTGCACTCAACAATCACTACTCCAAGTTTAGTGCTGATGGTCTCCTCGAAGAATGGAGGGGATAACAGCAGCCACATCATGCAAAGAAAAGACTGAATGACAACACACAAAAAAACAATGATATAAGAAATTCGAGGACGTGTCCATTTTTTCAAACTGCTGTCCGGTTTAGTGGCCTTAAAAGCTATAACCACCATGAAAGTTTTAGCGAGGATGCAGGAGATGCAAAGGGCAAAGACCATGCCAAAGGTCACCTGCCGGATATGGCATGTCTCCGGTTGTGGGTAGCCAATGAAAAATAATGAACATAGAAAGCAGAGGGACAGGGACACCAGAAGAAGACAACTTAGCAGATAATTATTAGCTCGAACAATGGGAGTGATTTTGTAGTGAATAAAAAGCACAAGTATGGCAATGGGAACAAATGAAGAAGAAACACTTGCTGTTGCCAAAGTTTTACCCAAGGAATCTTCATAGGAGAGGAATTCTCTGGGCTTTGGAAGGCATCTGTCTCTGTTAATATTTGGCCACATGTCCCAGGGGCATTTAGAGCAATAAGGAGAATCTGTATAATAAGAAATATGAAAATATACCCACATACTTTACATAACATTCTATTTTTTTGAAGTTATTATGTTGTTGGATTGTCTTACCTGTTTTATTGGAAATTTCACTTTGAGGACAGGGAACACACTCAAAGCAACAAACAGGCTTCCCAGGGAGAACTAATTTGCTGAAACCTGGTTGGCAACTCTGGCTGCAGATGGACTGAGGAACCTTAAAGCAAGGTTTACAAAAAGGAATTGACCATAATAAAATGAGAACATGTGTGATATTACATTTCAAACATTTCCAGTTTTATAGTTTTGAGTTTATTTAATTCACCATCCACTTCATATGGATCCACCAGCAGAGGAGTGCATGAGACTAGAGCCTTCTAACCACAATGGTTTTTAATTTTGCATGAACACCACCAGTTGATATAGTAATATATAGCATAGTAATAACTGTTGCCAACAGGTGAAGTATAACTACTTCTTCATTGTTCACTTTTTGTAATAAATCAAGTCATCCTATTACTCTCTTCCCCACTCGATGGCAAATCACACATCTAAGTTCTTGGAGTAGTAATATTTTCCAAGTGATTGACCCAAATGTCATTCTATAAAAACATTGTGAAAACCTTTATACGAACATGGTTCTACACTTAAATCCTTTCTTACCTCTTTTTGCCCTGTGCTCCAGTGTAGGGCACTGATATTAACAGTGAATATATTGCCAGTGGTTGCTCCTGTATCATAGCTTCCTACTTTAACTTGCTGGATCTTTCCCAGTGGCCTAAACTGCCAGTTTATGATATCATATATGGCAGTGGGGTCACCATTTTCATGAAAAAAGAATTCTGTGTCACTGCCTGTTTTCAGGTGTACCTGCTTCATATAATGTAACAGCTGTTAGAGAGAAGATTTATATCAAATATAAATTAGTTTGCATCCAAAACAACATTACATTTTAAATAAAATAAGCTCTGAACATAAACCCAACACATAAACAATTAGCCATCTTGTATTTAAGTGCACCTTTAGAATGTTCATAATGTATTGTTACTGTACCTAATCAACTAATAGCCTTGATGTCTCAAGATATGCCAAGTGCACCAGAAACAATATATTATTTGTACTGCATTTGCCAAACTTAGTGTACTTGACTGCAAGCTATTGTAATTGTGTAAACTCTCTTCTGTGAAAAAAGAATCACTACAAAATCCATTCCCTAATTAATGCTTTACAATCTTTGCATCAGCTTTTAGCTGCTGGGGTAAAAACGGATACTTAATTTTTTTGTCAAAAACAGGTAGAGCCAAGGCAACTCATAAAACGAGACTTAAAAGTTTAATATTACTTCCCAGAGGTTACTCATTCCAGAGAAAGGGAGGTTAAGAACAAGTAGTAGAGACCTTATGTAGAATAGAAAGCAAGAGTCCCTGGTCCTCTGTGATTTCTGGAGATAGAAATCTCCAGCGTTTAGAGTAAGAGACAAACAATGAACCGAATTCCCAGGTTTTGTCCAGTCTTTAAACATAACTCAGGGAAACATGACTCCCTCTGAGAGGTTGTTAGTGCAGTTATGTCACTACATCATGTATTGAGGAGGTAGGAATTACTTTTGGAAGTAGTAGTAACATAGTAAGTTAGGTTGTAAAAAGACACGTCCATCCAGTTATCCTTAAGTCTGTATATAACCTGCCTTACTGCTACTTGATCTAGAGGAAGGCAAAAAAATATTTGAAGTCTCTTCAATTGCCTCAGAGGTGGACAAATTCCTTCCCGACTCCTAGATGCAATTGGACCAATCCCTAGATCAACTTGTAGTATCTTCCATAACCCTGTATTCCCTCACTTGCTAAAAAGTCATCCAACCCATTCTTAAAGCTATCTAAAGTATATTTTATATCTTAAATAGCATTCAAATCATCTGAAAACCATGGATTCATGAATTCATACTTCAATACTGTCTGATATATCTCCATATCCTTAATTAATATGTTTTCTTTTCTATTCAGTGAGAACATGAGAAGACTCTATCTTCCATCTGCCATCTAGTGCTGACATGGAGTATGCACAGTTAATGGAAGATCCAGATTCACTTTAACTTTTCAGTGAGGAGATCACAACGAAGATAACCTGAAGTGACATGAGTGTATGCTAGTAAGGGTATAAATGGGCAAATGCTTCATTTAAATTCTCCCCACTACAACTTTTGTTTTGCAACTTTGTTAGAGTTCCATGGGCCCCACTGCAAAAGTTGGAGTATGGTATATAATCACCCCCAAGATCTTAGTAGCCACCAACTAAATATCAACCTGTTTTATTCACCAATACCTCTAAACGTCTTCATCTGGGATTGTGCAATGTCCCCTTCACACTAAAATCTATTTTTAAGTCAAATTATTTGTCTGAATAATGTGGTCCAGGTGTCATCACAACCCCACATTGCATAACATAAGACTCAATAGCCATGGCAATGCTTTTCTGGGTTTGAAATAATCATACAAATCAAGATAAGTAAATGTTGTGTATTTCATTATAATGGAATGCCTATTTCTATACCTGAAATGGCTCAAATCTTCGAATTCTAGCACATGTTCCTTTAGAAAATGGTCCTTCTCCTTCAATGCATCTGCTCAAATCATTCAGAGCTTTAGCTATGACATGAACTGCTGTGTAGATATTGTAGGTGACCCTTAGACTAGATACGTCATTATAACTATTTTGGATATTTCTCAGTTCTTCGGATCCAGTGCACATTTTTAACCATGTGGCTGTGGCATTAGTCTGCTCCTGAAATTTGCAACCAAAAGCTTGTTCCCAAAATGTCTTTAGTAATCCATCGTCAAGAAATAATGAAGGATTAATACTGTTAAGAAAGTCTTTAAATGCAGGTATTGTTCCACTGTGGAGTGCAAATCCAACTGTACCAGAGAGAATACCTGAATATTTATCTATTGCTAAAAAAGCAGACGTAGCCCAAGCTTCACTGGCCACCAGAATCTTCTCTGATATGTTCTGCCTTAGCAATTCATCCAGAACAAACAATAAGTCCAAATCAGTGGAAAAGAAAACCACAGCCTTTGCTGTTGATTGCTTTATGGCACTGGCAATCTGTGGAGCATTACGATCTTGCTGACTTAATATAATATTCTCAGTGAAGGCTACACAAGCTCCAGCATTTAGTATATCTCTCTTAATCATCTGGATGCCCTGTTGTCCATAGTCATTGTCTGTAGCTACTAGTCCTACCCAGGTCCATCCAAAATGCAGCACCAACTGAGCTAATCCTTGAGACTGAAAAGCATCACTGGGAACAGTCCTGAAGAAGGAGTGGAACTGTGTTCTGTCGCTTAAGAGGGAGCTGGTGGAAAAGTGGCTAATCTGTGGTAAAAATAAAATGCCTTTTATCTTGGTTAACAAACCTTTAGATGATTGTATAAATTGATTATGTTATAATATAATAATGTGCTAAAATTCAATATTCTGTTTTTTTCATGGTTTTTGAAAATTGCAGTAAAAAAGTTTTTCAAACTCAGTACAAGTTAACAAAAATGTGAAGTACCTGTTTCATGGAGAACTAAACCATAAAAATGAATGTGGCTAAAAATTACATATTTTACATACTGAACTTATTATATCAGTCTAAAGCTTCAGCTTCAAAATAGCAGCAATGATCCAGGACTTCAAACTTGTCACAGGGGTTCACTATCTTCTAAAGTGTCTGTGACACTCACATCCTCAGAAGGCTCTCAGCAGCTGTTGAGAAGCTAAGCTTAGGGGTCGTCACAAATTATCCGGCAGAAAATGAGGTTTGTCTGTAATATAAGCTGATGCAACAGGGCTAATTATTAAATTATGATGTTAATTGCACTGGTTTCTGTGCTGCCATGTAGTAATTATCTGTATTAATGATTAATCAGCCATATATTGTGACATTTATATTCTATGTGTACTGTATATTGTCAGTGGGTCCCTAAGCTCAGTAGCTGCACAGAGCATGTGAATCAGTGAATCAGAATCAGAAAAGAAGCTACTGGGGAACCTACTGGGGAGACACAGATCTGCTAAAGGGCTCTCGTTGCCTTGGGCTGATAAACAAAGGTCCAGGGCCAGATGGGATTCACCCCGGGTACTTAGCGAACTTTGCTCTGTGATTGCCAAACCTCCATACTTAATTTTCAGGATTCATTGAGGTCTGGCATGGTGCCGCTATTCAAAAGGGGATCCCATTCTCAGCCTCAAAACTATAGGCCAGTTAGTCTGGCGTTGGTGGTAGGAAAGCTTTTTGAAGGATTAATAAAGGATAGGATACTGGACTTCATAGCAAATAACAATACTATGAGTTTGTGCCAGCATGGTTTTATGTGTAATAGATCTTGCCAGACTAACTTAATTTCTTTTTATGAGAAGGTAAGCAGGGACCTCGATTCAGGGATGGCAGTGGATGCTGCCACTTTGCACAGTGATTTGTCTAAGTTGGGAAACTGGGCAGCAAACTGGAAAATGAGGTTCAGTGTTGATAAATGCAGGTTATGCACTTTGGCAAAAATAAAATAAATGCAAGTTATACATTAAATGGCAGTGTGTTGGGAGTTTCCTTAAGTGAGAAGGATCTTGGGTTTTTTAAAGATAACAAGTTGTCTAATTCTGGGCAGTGTCTGTAGCTACTAAAGCAAATAAAGTTCTGTCCTGCATAAAAAAGGGCATAAACTCAAGGGATGAAAACATAATTCTACCTCTTTATAGATCCCTAGTAAGAGCTCATCTGGAGTATGCAGTGCAGTTTTGGACTCCAGTCCATAGGAGGGATATAAATGAGCTGGAGAGAGTGCAGAGACTAAGTGCAACTAAACTGGTTATGAGACTGGGAGACTTCAATTATGCGACTGGGAGACTATCCAGGTTGGGGTTGTTTTCTCTGGAACATGATTCCACTTTACACTAAATACATTAGAGGACATTATAGACAAATATTACCCATAAAGAGAATCACCAGAGGCCACCCCTTCAGACTAGAAGAAAAGGACTTTCATTTAAAGGAACAGAGTAGGTGGTTCTTCACAGTGAGGACAGTGAGGTTGTGGAATGCACTGCCGGGTGATGTTGTGATGCTGATTCTGTTGATGCTTTTAAGAGGGGCTTGAATGATTTTTTGGACAGACATAATATCAAAGGTTATTTTGATTCTAAACTCTACAGTTAGTATAGAAATGGTCAAATATGGTTTGTGTGAAAGAGTGGAGATGTGTGTGTGTGTATGTGTGCTGGGTTTTTATATTGGAGGGGTTGAACTTGATGGACTCTGTCTTTTTTCAACCCAATTTAACTATGTAACTATGTAACTAAGTTAAGCTTTAGTTCTGCTTTAACATAGACTCTGCTATGAGCATAAGCAAGTGCATGTACACTGCATCCTGCTGAGGTTGCACCTTATATACTGTTTGTTATGTATTATTATTGCATATAATGCAAATTTCCAGAGTGCAGCATCACACATTTAATAAAACCCACAGTACAATATAAAATTATCACAGAATTATGGGAATAGAATGACCAAGGTTCAAGACATCCCCATTAGCTTTAAAAAATTAGTTTGTTCTAGGCTTTATATATGTTCTTACCTAAATATCTGAGAACAAAGTGGATTGAAAATTTTCAAAAAACCTTGAGGAATCTTGAGATTCCTCCAGATTCCTTGCAAGGGTGAGTGAGAAAAACCAACAAAAATTCCAAAAAATCTACCCTTAAGTGGACTATGAATGAATCTGTCAGTTAATATTAAATTTCACAAGCTATCACATGCTGGCCATTGAAGCAGCAGGAGCGGAAAATAATCTTACCTGTGGGTATTGGTAAAGCCCTAAGATATGAGCTAACATCATGGAATATGTTGATATAGAATGGCCAATGATAGCGGCCAATGGTACAGCTTGTTGACACCTGTAATTAGGCACAGGCTCTTTGTGGCCAGTCAGGATCTGTAGTGTCCCAGAGAGAGCCCTTTGCAACACTCCACAAGAGTCAAAGATCTGGTATCCTATGGTGATGTTTGGAAGAAGATTGGGGTCATTGTTGATCTCCTCCACTGCAAATCTCAAAGCCTGTATGCGCTGGTAGTTCTCAAATCGAAACCTGTGGCCATGAATAAATCTCTAAATTGATCATGTCTAGATTCAATCCACCTGGAAGCACCTTAACTAGGTCACCAAGTTCCTACATTTGACTGACCACTTAGCAGATGCATCAAAATCATGTGGGACATATGAAAAGGTTCTCCATAAACAAAACATATTGTAATAACCCACCAATAAAAAAAATATCCTCTTGCTACACTTCATAACATTTCTCTGCACTGCTGGATAACCTGTAATGAAATCTGGAAGTGTAGAATGGTGTCTACATGAAGTTGTGCTGTCCCCTATCTATTGTATGTGATTATTGCTGATGATTACGGCTTACTTCTTTGGATCGAAACAAAATATATCTTACGTTTTGCAGATGGCTGATGAAGGTTTCTCGGTGAATCTAGTTGCAGGGTAAGTTTTGTCCACATGTACAGGTACCACTCCTCCAATTATTATATCCCCAGGCTGTGACATTCCATGGAGCTCTTTTATACCTATCATGCAGTCCTTTTCATTACAGTAAGATATCTGAATTACACAGAATATGATGAGATGCCACATTGTGTTATGTGTCATGCTGGGGTTCTGAAACTCCCCTTCAAATATTATAAACCAGCCTTGTAGTTAACGGTGGGGAATTAACAAAATCACAAATTTATAAAAAAATTTATTTCAATGTAATTATCACTTGTAAAATGGAGGCAAGACGGGCTGATGACTGATTAAGAAGAGCTCATACATGTCTATAGGGAAATGCTGGTGGGTCTTCTTTGCCAACTTCTGGTGTGTTCAACGGCCACTTAGTTTGTTTCTAAAGAATATAATAGTTATATTGTAAAAGCCATACACAGTACAACAGTAGGGAGGAGTCTGTGTGTAATATGTGTATGTATATATATATATATAAATATAAAAATAAATAATAAATAAATATAAATACAATTTGCCTAAAATACTGAATCCAAAAATGTCCTTTTAAATCATTCCATATCCTTAGCACCTCTGACCCTGTAATCTATTAAAAACAGCCCGATAATATTATAGACCTTATAACTGAGTACTGGGTAATGCAAGTGATAGCAGGAATATAACAATGGTAAGCATGAGAGTAATTAGTAAAGCTCAGGCAACAACATGGAAAATGGGAGCTTTTATCCAGAATTCTTGGGAACAGATTATATGTGATCTGGATCTCCATACCTTAAGTCTACTAGAAAATCATATAAAAATGAAATAAAGCCAATAGGCTGGTTTTGCTTCCAATAAGGATTAATTATATCTTAGTTGGGATCAAGTACAAACTACTGTTTTATTATTACAGAGAAATTCTGTGTTTTTTTTTAATTTTTTTAATTTAATTATTTGCTATAATTAGTGATGGGCGATTCTATCCCGTTTCGCTTCGCCGAAAAATTTTCAAATTTCCAGTGAAATTTGCAAATTGGCGAAAAATTAGCGAAATGAGTTGCAGCACGTTTTTGACACGCGTCATTTTCGAAGGCGAATTTTCGCTGGCATTTCGCAAATTTATTCGCCGGCGGTGAATTGCGGGAATTCGCCTCAAATTCGCGCCTGGTGAATAAATTCGCCCATCACTAGCATAATTCTAAGCTCTCTGTATAATGGGTTTCTGGATAATGGATCCCAACCCTCTACTTTTTCTGTGCCTATATGAGAAATGTTAATTGCTGTCATTTATTTGACTTTTTCTTTTGGCTTCCTGGAAAAATAGCCCTGCCTTGCAAAATCAGTCTATTGGGTTTATTTCATGTTTACATGATTTTCTAGTAGACAGGGTAGGACTGGGCCCACCGGGACTCCTGTCAAGGGCCCCCTCCGGACCCTCTACTGACGGTGCTCTCACTAGTGAAAAAGAGGCGCACACATAAGTGAAAAGAGGAACGCTGCACAAGAAAATAGTTTTTTTTATTTTTTGTAGGGTTGGTAGAGGGGGTCTGGCCTGGCGGGGGCTCATGAGGGCCAGGGCCCACTGGGTTTTTTCCCAGAATCCCAGTGGGAGTAGACGTGGTATGACTTGAGGTATGAAGATCCAAATTTCCATAAAATCTGTTAACTGGACAACCCCAGGTCATGAGAATTATGGTAAACAGGTTCCTTGCCTGTACATATTTTTTTCCTTAAAGCTACCTAATTTTTCATCATGTTACATATACGGAGTAATGTAATTAAAAATCCTTAACTTTAGACTGAGGTCTAGAAACTCATATCAACCAATCAAATATATTAGCTTTCAAACTGATGGCCAATGTATGCTTTCATTCACTATTTATCACTAGACCTAATGTAAACCGTGTCCTATTCGTTGAGCAAGAGAAGAGCTTTTTTGAGATATCAGTAATTGAGGAGATGAGTGGTCATTAAGTATTTATTCGAGACGGAAACACTATTAGATAATAATGTTATGGAGGAGTCAATCTTGATCCCATAGCATATCACACACAGTATATATGTAGAATAACTCACCTCACTTCACTTCTGTCTGGTGCTGCTCCGAAGGGCGTCCTGACTTTATATCGGGAGAGAAAAGGCTTCTATGGGAATTACAGTATCAATTATAACTGCCAGAGATGGATGATTCACCCCATAGGGAACTAGTGTATAACTGAAGAATGTACCACAATGCACCTCTGTTCTGCTAAATTTCCTACACACATTACATCTTAATTACTTAATGTGATATGTATGCCTTTGGGTGATTCATTCCCCATACAAACAACTTTGCTGATTGAAGGCTCCATGTAATTCTAATGATGATGTATGTGTTGGAAAACAATGTAAAATAAAGAAGAAAATAAGAAAAATTTTAAATTTTTGTTATATTGATGATTTGATTTCAGTGTAGGTGAGAGATGAGGCTTCAGTTAATGGGTTTTGTACATTTCTATGATGATTCAGGTCACGTGTGACAAAACATCTCTAAAATAACTTTATTGAACATTACATTCAATGTCCAAGACAAACAGGTAATAGATTTTTTTTTCTCTATACCCATTATTTTGGACCCTTCTCCATGCTAACAGTTGACTTTCCAGAAATGTGTTTAAGTTTCATCCCAGTGGGGCAGCTCCTGTGTTGACTCAGGATTTCTTGAAGTTGGGAGTCTTTCAACCAGCAAGTGACTACTGTATGCAATTGTGAAATCAGTTTGAAGAATATCTGTCTGTGCAGGCTATGAATAAACCTAGAAGCTGTCCCAGATGATTTCTGCTTAGTACAAGGAATACCTATGCTGCCATAATTTTATGGGATCTCTCTGTACAGACTATGAGCAAAGTTATGGACTGTTCCTGCTGAATTGTGCTTAGTACAGTGGAAGACCTATGCTGCCATAGTTTTATGGGATCTCTCTGTACAGACTATGAGCAAACTTAGGGACTGTTCCTGCTGGATTATGCTTAGTACAGTGGAATACCTATGCTTCCATATTTTATGGGATCCCTCTGTACAGACTATGAGTAAACTTAGGGACTGTTCCTGCTGAATTGTGCTTAGTACAGGGAATACCTATGTGACATAGTTTTATGGGATCTCTCTGTACAGACTATGAGCAAACTTAGTTACTGTTCCTGCTGAATTATTGCTAGTACAGTGTAATACCTATGCTTCCATAGTTTTATGGGATCTCTCTGTACAGACTATGAGCAAATGTAGGGACTGTTCCTGCTGGATTATGCTTAGTACAGTGTAATACCTATGCTTCCATAGTTTTATGGGATCCCTCTGTACAGACTATGAGTAAACTTAGGGACTCATCCTGCTGAATTGTGCTTAGTACAGGTAATACCTATGCTGCCATAGTTTTAAGGGATCTCTCGGTACAGACTATGAGCAAATTTAGGAACTGTTCCTGCTGGATTATGCTTAGTACAGTGGAATACCTATGCTTCCATAATTTTATGGGATCCCTCTGTACAGACTATGAGCAAACTTAGGGACTGTTCCTGCTGAATTGTGCTTAGTACAGGGAATACCTATGCTGAAATAGTTTTATGGGATCTCTCTGTACAGACTATGAGCAAACTTAGGGACTGTTTCTGCTGAATTGTGCTTAGTACAGGGAATACCTATGTGACATAGTTTTATGGGATCTCTCTGTACAGACTATGAGCAAATTTAGGGACTGTTCCTGCTGAATTGTGCTTAGTACAGGGAATACCTATGAACCATAGTTTTATGGGATCTCTCTGTACAGACTATGAGCAAACTTAGGGACTGTTCCTGCTGAATTGTGCTTAGTACAGGGAATACCTATGTGACATAGTTTTATGGGAAAAATAAAACTATGTCACATAGGTATCCCCTGTATTAAGCACAATTCAGCAGGAACAGTCACTGTACATGCAATGAGCTGTTCTTGCTGCTTAGTACAGAGGAATAGGTATTTTTCCATGAATTATGCTATGGTAGGGCGAGTATAAGTGCAATTCAAAGACTGTACATGTTGCTGATATGCCAGTTTTCTACTAGTGTCTGCCAGAGGAGATAAGGATATCTGGGATCAGGAAAACTGATGGAATTCTGCAAAGGCAAAGTAAACCACTAGCCTCTGCAATGGAAATAAATGTTGATTTTCAAGACTTATTTTTTATTTTATTTTCAACATCATATATCCTTATTTGTCTTTATTTGGAGTTAAAAAAAGGGTATTTTTATATATAAATGTTGGAATTAGTCAAGTTCCTCGTTTGTGGCATCAGAGTATCCAAGCTCTAAACATGTAACAATGTATTTATTGTAATGTTCCATTGAGTGCATTGAGTATTTGAGAGAAATGTGAGAAAAGCACATTTTGTGTGTTATCTGTTTAATATGAGAACATTCATTCCCGTCCTTCTGCTGTCTTTGAGGCTTCAGCATTGAAAATGCTTCATTAACTTGTTTTAGAAGGTTGCTTAGAATTACATTTTTGTTTCATTATACCAAAAACAGTTTCTAAGTGGATTTCAAACCTTATAATTATGTGTCTTTACTTCACACAAACAAGGAGGTTAAAAAATACAAATTAGGGTTCCAATTCTGTTTTTTTAGTCTGGAAGTGAAATATATTTTCTTTCATATGTTGCTTATCTAATAGATCTATTTAAAGATACATATAATAAAGGAAACTGGGGTCAATAGATTCTGGTCTTCATTTTTGCTATAATTTTTATAAGAATGGGATGTATATATTTTAGGTTGACCTATAGCACAGAATATTCCCACGTGTGTTGAGGTCGGGCCTTAATAATATGATGTAACATTTGGGAAGGAAAATACAAACAAGGATACCCGCACTTGAGGAGATGATACCAAACACCTCTACTGCTACCATGTATTTGCCTTGAGTACTGAGATAGGCCGGGACAAAGGTAATCCAAACACTGAGGAATATCAGCATGGAGAAGGTGATCCACTTGGCTTCATTGAAGGTATCTGGCAATTTCCGTGCCAAAAATGCCACCAGGAAGCAGACACATGACAGAAAAGCCATGCATCCAACCATGCACCAAAGCAGTATATCCAAACATTCATTACACTGGAATATGATGACCCCAGTCTTGATCTTGGTGTTTCTCTCAGGGAATGGAGGACAGTACAACATCCAGAAGATACAAATGAAGAGCTGAAGGTTTGTACAGATGGACACGGTTAAGCCTGGAACGACTGGTCCAAGCCACCTTCTCATAGTGCTTCCTGGTTTGGTAGCACGGAAGGCAATGACAACCATGATGGTCTTGGCTAGGATGCATGAAACACAGAGCACAAAGTTGACTCCAAAGGTCACCTGACGGAAAAGGCAAGTGAATCTATATGGTTTTCCTATAAAAAGAAGGGGGCAGAGAAAACTCAATGATAGTGACCACAAGAGGACATAAGTTAGATCACGGTTATTGGCTTTGACAATAGCGGTGTCCTTATATCTGATGAAGACACAAAGGATGGTCACTGTGGTGAAGGAACCAAAGGTGGTAGTGGAGGTAATGGTGATGCCAAGGGGTTCCTCAAAGGAAAGGAATTCTACAGCTTTTGGCAGGCACTCGGTTCTGTCCTCATTGGGCCATGTCTCAGCAGTGCAAGGAAAACAATTACTGGAGTCTGGAAAACACGTTCAATGTGTGATAAAGAGAACCTTGTTATATAGAAACCGGCCTTTATATAGGGCTTAACTTGGTCCCTATACTCCCAGTTTCCCCTTTAACTGCAGGGCCTGTCTCCAGTGCAGTTACACATCTGACAAAGATTATAGGCATGAGACACAGCATTCCTAGAAATCTAAAATTAATTGCAACTTGCATGCAATTCACCAAAGTGGGTGGGGATCTGCTTCCAATCTTGCTCCAATAGGTGAGGTTTGGGAAATGCAGTCCCCTATCTATAATGTGTTGGGGTTACTCATCTGGTACTCATCTGGTTACTCTTCTCCACAATGGTTAATACACATAAGACTACAGGTTTACTTAACATGGAGCAACATACAAGTGCACCTAGCATGCTGTGCCAAGGTTTGTGCTCAACACTTCTACAATAGGTCACAGAGAGTAGTGATGGGCGAATTTGTTCGCCAGGCACAAATTCACGGTGAATTCCCACGATTCACCGCTGGCGAATAAATTCGCGAAACGCCAGCAAAAATTCGCTGGCGTCAAAAGAAAAAACGAGTCGTGAATTTTTTGCCAATTCCCGAATTTCACTGGAAATTCGCAAATTTTCGGCAAAGCAAAACGGGATAGATTCGCCCATCACTAACAGAGAGCTGTGTCTTGCTCCAACAGCAGCACTGCAATCAAAGAGAGCAGGTGTTGGAATGCGCATGGGCATCTCTTGGAGCTTTCACACAGACTAAGGTGCGCCAAGGTCATCAAGGTCCTACTGGAAAGCCCTGTACTTAATGCTAGCCTATAGTAAGTAGTAGTGATGGGTGCATTTATCCAGCAGGTGCAAATTTGAGGTGTATTTCTTCCTTTCGCCACTGGCGAATAAATTAGCAAAACAGCCGAGAAAAATCACAGCATCAAAAACATTTGATGCCGGCAAAAATTTTGATGCTGGTGACAATTTAAAGTGCACCCATTGATGCAATTGGACAAAATAGGTGCATGGCAAATTGTTACAGGTGTCAAAATTCACGTTTTGGGAAATTTTTGCTGTTTTCTTGAATTTTGCAGGAAATTCACTAACCTTTTGGTGAAACGGGATGTATTTGCCCATCACTAGTAAGTACGTGGCTACCTTGTGTACTTTGCACTGCATTCTATTAAATTACATTTATGATTTTCAAATGTAGAAAATACAGTTACTCCATTCTCTTCCCACCTGTTTGATTGGATATTTCCCCTTCGGAGCAGCGAATACAGTCAAAGCAGCAGATGGGTTGTCCTTTCTGGGCAGCTTTCCGGTGTCCGGGAACACAACTTTCACTGCACACAGAGAGGGGAACCTGAGGGGAAATGTTTGAATTATACCAGTGATTCAAAAATAAACATCAACTAAAAACCTCTGTCTCACTGTGCTATGAAACAGAGATACCAAGATAGAGAGCTACGGGCTGTACCCACCATAGTTACATAGTTATATTGGGCTGAAAAAAAGACAAAAAAGTCCATCAAGTTCAACCCCTCCAAATTAAACCCCAAAACCCAGGAAACAGTCCTCAACTCCAAAGCAAACCAGTTCAGGTGATACTTAATGAAATAGCAAAAATGATGCTGGCATTAAAACTTAGCTTTTAATTAGTTATATTAAAAGGAAGACACCACAAATAACTACATACTCTCTGCATATCGTAATCCATGCAATGCAGGACCATTGCCTTAAAAAACACACAATTAATAAAGCCAAAGTAGGTGGCGGTAAAGGGTATCAGGTGCACAATTAAAAAAGCCAATGTAGGTTTCTGTAAAGGGTATCAGGTGCCCATTAGTGCCGAGCACCTGTTAGTATATGGTATTTTTGCCACTATAATCAGTGCTCCATAGCCCCCACCCTTTTCAAGTCTGATTTCCCAAAGTCCAATTCTACCTATCTACGTTGGGACCAGAGTGGTATAGGTGGACAGTGGGGGAAAGCCCCATCTGGTCCCAATGTAGCTAGCCAGAATTGGGGCTACTGAGCACTGATTATAGTGGCTAAAATACTCACTGGTGTTCGGCACTAATGGGCACCTGATACCCTTTACTGCCACCTACTTTGGCTTTTTTAATGGTGTGTTTTTTAAGGCTACAGTCCTGCATTGCTTGGATTACTATATACAGATTGCTTTGGAGCTGAGGACTGTGCCGGAGGGTAAAGCGCATAGCTCTTTATCTTGGTGTGTAGTAGTAATTAATTACAAACCTGTGGGTGAAATCACTGTGCTAGCCTCATTAGCTCAATTTAGTAATAAAACATAGATGCCAAACACATTATAGATGCTGTGCATTTATATAAGACAATTGGCTGTCGTCTTCCCTCCTGAACAAGTTCAAAAGGTACTCTGGGGCAATGTAGCACGGTGCAACTCAGTATAACTGTGCTAGGACCTGGTGGGTTTCTTGGAATTTAAATATTAAGCATTCATTTACAAAGTTAGTTAGTGTCAGACTGGCCCACCAGAATACCAGGAAAACTCCCGGTGGGCCAAGGTGTCAGTGGGCCCTCATGCTGCTAAACTTTTGGCCTATTTCATGGCCATTCCCTATTTCTATGAGAACAAAGAAGCTAAATAGATGGAATAATTGATTATATTATGTAAAGAAAACAAACTAGGAGAATAGAGGTTGAGTGAGGAGATGAAGAATATTAGTTTTAAGGTGGGCCCCTGGTCTAAGGTTTTTGGGTGGGCCCCTGGTGTCCCAGTCCAACACTGAAGTTAGTGCAAAGTGAACTATTTAACTGCAAATACAATTTATTTTCTATTTCTACTACTACTTTTGAATTATTGCTGAAGTCAACTAGGTACCATTCTCTGTAATTTTGAGGATGTTCATTTAGGGGAAGTTAGTAGAACTCTGAGTTGAGTTTATGAAGGATCATCCCTATGTCATCTGTCGGACTGGCCCACTGGGATACCAGGAAAACTCCCTGTGGGCCCTCACACTGCTAAACATTTGGCCTATTTCAAGGTCATTCCATATTTCTATGAGAACAAAGAGGCTAAAATATGGAATAATAGATTATAGTGTGTAAAGAAAAGAGACTATGAAAATGGAGGTTAGGAGAGTGAGCCCTTGCCTAAGGTTTTTGGGTGGGCCCCTAGTGTCCCAGTGTTGTGTCCCAGTAATTCATGTTGATAATTCGCAACTCCATTATAGAAACTTACCAGAGTTATGGGTGGCAGTTGTTTTCATTCAAAACATTATTATTTATAAAATTTTAAATAATGGTAAATGCTGTCACAGAGGAGCATGGTAGGTCAGAACTAGTCAAAGTTTACATCATGTGGAGCAGAAGGTATATTCTCACATAATGGGAGAGGTTTATTGTGAAGCTACCCCATCTATGTTTTGTTTGTGTTTCAGTTCCATACCTTTGTATCTCCTGTGATCCACTGGATGGCCGAGGTATTAATGGCAATCTCCTTACCTACTGGTGCCCTCGCATTGTACCGTCCAACCTTCAGAAACTGAATGGTGCCATCTTGGCTCCTGTGCCAATTCACTATATCAAAATCAGCAGGTGGATCTCCATGCTGGTCAAAGTACATTTGCTCCCCTACCCTATTAACAAAAGAGACTTTCCTCAGGTGGTGATACACCTACAGAACAAAAAAAGAAAGAGGTTTCTGGATTTCTCAGAATAATAAAATGGAGTGCCTCAAGTCCCTTCCTCTCTCGGGTCATAATATTCTTTATTCATGGAATGGAAGTATATTTCACAAATACATAACATATCTGATGTCAAAGGATATTAGTCGTAGTCATAAATTTCTTCTGCAGTTCCATTGGGCCCTATGTGCAGCTCTACTTCTACATAAGTTACATGTTGAAATAGCCTGATGTAACTGAGGGATGAAATGTGTGGACCAGAGTGTCAAACAGTTTCATCATTTTCAGGATGTCAGAAAGAGGACATCCAAGAGAGAGTATAACCACAAAACATAGACAGAAGGGGGCAGACAGTCTTGGATAGACAAAGGGCATAGAATATTAATAGTCTGATTTGGTGCAGCAAGAGAATGGGCATCTCCAAAGCCTGATGGTTGCAGGTTCAGGAGTAAAACAATGTATCTCTTAACATGTCTAAAAATGTAAACAAAGATCTTTTAATTATTCTTGGCTTTTATTATACCCAAATGTGTGCATTAAGAAAAACAAGTTGAGCACTGCTGTATGTTCCAAAAATAAAACAAGTGCCCTGATCCACAATCAGTCTGCATAGAAATGAAGAAATTATTAGAGGATGAAAGTCTGAAATAAATACTAGTCTTGAAAGTCAAGCAAGATGGACCCGCTCTTGCGGGTAGGGAATGGACTGGTCTGATGAGTGCACTGTAGATTACAATATACACCCAGATCCCTGCAGAGTAAAAGCATGAATGTCTCAGCTGCACACAATGCTTCCTAGAATATTATTGGGGTGTTACACTGTATAGAAACCTGGAGATAGTTTGCCATACAGATAATAACATAAAGGTACAGTAAATGGTCATTAGTTTCTATGAGTCAATAAAGAATGTATTGTCTTTTGGTCATCCCATAAAATAAAGATGATCTTTAGAGACTTTAATTGAAAAGAATGACACAATAACACAAAGAAGAAAGAAACAGAGAATTAATTAAATGTCCTACCTGCCATGGTTTTAGGTTGGTTTCATTTTTACACAGTTTCCATTGAAATGATTCCTCATCTGTCACACAGTAGATCAAGTTATGTAAGGCATATGCCACAGCGTATACAGCATTGTATATCAAGTACTGTACTCTGAAGTCAAATTCATTAAATTCATATAGACTAGCCTTGAACCTAACCAGTTTCTCTTCACCTGTACACCATACAGTTCCATTGTTTCCTGCTGTATATTCTTCAGGCCACTGGCAATTGTGGACTATTTGCCAGAAGTTCTTTATGAAGATATCATTAGGAAGTGAAGTGGAGGGGTGGATGTTAAGTAGAAATTTTTTGAGCCCTGGCATTTCTTCTTGATGTAATGACAAGCCCAATGTCCCCATCATGGTATGACTAAACAGTTTTATGGATAGCATTGGTGAATTTGACCATCCAGTAGTAGCCAACCAGATTATCTTTGTGTCCTGTCTTTCTAAAATATACTCAACCAGCATACTAACAAAGGGGTCCCTGGAGTAGATGATGACAACTCTAGTGGATGACTGTACAATTATATCTGCAACTGACTGGATCCTTTCGGAAGAACTTTCTACTCCAAAGGACTCGTGATATGCAATACACACACCCAATTTATAAAGCTCATGTTTTAAAACATGGGACCCATCAATGCCATAGTCATCATCCAATGATATCAAGCCCACCCAATTCCAACCCATGTAGGAGACAAGGTGTGCTAAAGCCCAGGATTGCATCGCATCACTTGGAATGGTGCGGAAGAATGAAGGAAACAAAAAGTGGTTGCTGAGAGACGACATGGAAGCAGAATAACTAACCTAGAAGAGAATACCATAAGAATATTTGTGATAAGATCAGAAAGCTAATGTGTTTGGATCACAAGCAACAACAACACAATGGCTTTAATAGTATGTTATACAAATTCAGAAAACATTAGTATAATTAAAGGACGAAAACAACAAATTGTCAAAAATAAAATGATTACATACAATTAAATAACATACAGAAAATGTGTCTGTCACTACCTTTACCTGTGGGTACCTGTAGACACCCAGAAGAGTTGCCATTGCAACTGAAGTTCCTGAAGTGGCATCTCCAAGGATAGAAATGGGAACATTAGGATGGCACTGGTAGTTAAGTATGGGTTGATCTTGTCCTGTGAGAGTCCACAATGTTCCTCTTAGACTTTCAGACAAATGTATGCAAGAGTCAAAGACTTTGTAACCCAGGGAGATGTTGGGAAGAAGGGAACCATTTGCATTAATTTCCTCAATGGCATACACCATAGCTTGAACATAACTGTATGATATTGTGCTAAATCTAAGAGGAAAGGGGGCACAAAAATTAAGAAAGAAAAAGTTGTTACACATGCCTGTCAAGAGGATCAGGAAAATTAAGAAAATAACAAACCAGGACAAAGCAATTTCAATTTATGTTCAGACTACCACCAGAGTGCCCCAAATGACTGCCCAACCCTTTGTAATACAAGTAAACAAGTAAACATATAAAAATAAAAATATTGTTTAATTATTTTTGTAAGGGTGGAAGCCATGTTGAAAAACAAGAGAATAAAAGATCTAAATAGATCTAAATAGAAATTTTTCTAGCTGGAGCAACATTGAATTGTTGGACGTAAAGTATTCCAGGGGTATGTCTTTGGACTACTGCTTTCTAAACTGTTAAACTACTGAAAGGCCTTGTGTGTTTCAAACTAAAGTCAAGCACAGTTGTCTGTATTTGATTATAGATTTACTGAAAGCTGGCAGTGTATTGCAACTGGATACTTGCATCTACAGAGCAGAGGTAATGCAGATTGTGCAGCTAACTGCAGGTCCATGGTCCATTGATAATTTATAATAAACAAGCCTAGCTTGGTTGTAGACTTGTTTATTAGAAGTAAGTGCTATATGTTAAATAGGAAATCATTCATATAGACATGCATCCAAACTTAAGTGGACACTTAGAGGGTTATTTTAGAAAACTCTACTTTTTCTCACTTTATCAAAAAAAACTTGACCAAACTACGAAACCTGCATGCCCTTAATTTATCAATAATACTTCTAAAAAAACAATGCAATAAAAAGTCATGACAAAATCAAGCTTTGATTTGAATGGTGCAACTCTTTTTAATTGAAGCTCTGAAAACTCAACTTTTTTTCTATTATATTGAGAATCCTGAAGGATACTCCATCTCCCATTGACTTCTACTTGACTTTGACAGGTTTTCGCAGGAGTATTTTCAGATTCAAATTTTTTGCATCTTCAGAACAAAATAAATCTCGAAAAATTCAAGGTTTTTTCCCCTATAAAAATTTAAGTTTTGAATCAGCCAATGAGAACTGGTAAAATGTGGTGGCATGAGTGTGTTGGCTGCACCTGAATGTCATGTTAAAAAACACCTGTTAAATATATAGACAGATTAAAAAAACAAAACAAACTATTTCTAAAATATTTAGTAACCACCCACAACACAGCTTAGTTGGGTTTTTCTTGTCTGTTTTTACAATGACAATGAAAACAGTTGTTTTTGCAGGTGACCAGATCACACAAAAAGTCTTGTTTAGTATTTAGCTAATTTAAAGGGAAGTAAAGTAACTTAGTGGAAGTAATTTCTTAATTGTTCCAGGATGGAGACAAATTCCTTGCTCTTCACAAAATGAAAATCAGACCACCTAATTTAGTAAGGGGCTTTACTAAAATTACTAAAATACTTTCTGAAGAGGCACATAATTCTATGTCGTATAATAAGTAGTGAATAAGTTTACCCTTGCTGTAACGCCATTCTCTGTCTACAGCTTTTTTGCACACATACTTAGGGGCAGATTTACGAAATTCACGTGAATAGATACGATTAAATCGGATGTTCGAATATGCAAATTTGGAAACTTCGATGATCGAATGCCGAAAATTCGAATGATCGAATAGACTATTTGATGATCAAAGGACTTTAACTTTAACATTTTATTCGACTGCCTACTTCGCCACATTGAACCTACCAATTTGCAATAGAAGCCTATCGGAGTCCCCCCATAGGCTTTTTTTCAAACGCCTGCTCAAATACTATTCATACAATCGAACTCCTCGATCTTTCAAATCGTACGATTTTTTCGTGAAAAATCATATGATTTTATCGAGGGATCAAATATCGAGGTAAAAAAAAAAAGCCTAAAACTATTCGATAAGCATTAGAATTCAAGGGTTTTTTGGGGAATAATAGTAAATCTGCCCCTTACTGTATAATATATATATATATATAAAATATAACCCTGTTTAAGTATACGAACCACTCAGGGTTTAGTGCCAAAAAAATTTCTGCCTTTGGGAAAACTGATTGCCAAGATTTTTTTTGGCATAAATGGGCCCCTAAGAAGGCCAGTTTTTTAAATCTTTACAACAAATGCATTCAACTTTTGGTTACGCATTAGCTCCATCACAAGCTTATTTAAGAAAAAACTTGACTAGGTTAATGGCGATCACATTTAATCGATTACCACAAACATAATTTACACTAAGTGTTGAATTTTGATTAAAATAAAAAACTCATAGTTCGTACTCAAATAATTTTCAGTATCATTTTTTGGTTCAGTTTTCAATTGTGGAAAAAACATGATCTTGAGTATCGATAAATTTGCCCTTGTGCATCTTACTGACTGGCAATGTTTAGTTCTTTTAAAAACACATTGTATATCATTGGATTTGATTTGGACTTCCCATTGAATTGAATTTATCACATTTATGAGAAAATAATTCCTGACATTCTGGAGAAATGTAAGGGTTTACTCATTTATCAAGATGTCCATCATTGTTTTATTCTTCAGAAAGTGTTTGTCAGGGTAAAGCAGTTAACTGTATTTTGTTCTATAGGCAACAAACATACAATTCTGCTTCAAGGTCTGTCAGAAGATAAATTTATTATGAAGTTAAAAACTCAGAAATTTAGGGGCAAATTCATGTGAATGGATCGAAGTTCGATCGAATATAATCGAATTACGATCGTACGGTTTAATCGTATATTTGAATATTCAAATTTGGCCTCTTGGATCATCGAATAACGAATTATTGAATTGATCGAATAGATCGAATGATCGGATATTCGATTTTAAAAATCCTTCTAATGCCTACTTCGCCAGATTGAACCTACCTAATTGCGATAGAAGCCTATGGGAACCCCCCCCCCATAGGCTTCTTTGGCTAAGTCCTGCTCAAATACCATTAGTACAACTGAAGCATTCGATGTTCGAATCGTAAAAATCTTTCGGACGCTTGAAGGAAATTTCAAGATTTTCGTGAAATCGAACGATCGGTATCTGATTGTACGAATTCATTGAGAAATCGAATATCGAGCAAAATGATAGCCTAAAACTATGCTTATCGAATTTCGAAATAAATTCGTAGGATTTTGGGTGAATAATAGTAAATTTGCCCTTTAAAGTCTATAGAATTTTTTTTAACAAATCAGTCAGTCGTCTTTAAATATGTTTAATGCTTGAGCCCATGCTCATTATTTTTTCAGAAATATACAAATTTATTTTGTATGTTAAACATTGCATACTTTTAAGAAAGTCAAAATATCTACAGTATTTCTTGAGGTCTATAGTGAATTGTTTATTTTTCTAACTTATTTTCAATCCCACTATATTATTATTACCATGCATTCCATTACTTGAATGTTTAAAATACTTTCCACTCTCTGTGATCTTTAGTTCTTTAGTTTATTCTCAATGCAATATCAAAATAACATTTTGATTAAATTCGAATAACATTTTCAATTATAATAGAGCATGGTCTTAGCAGGTAAACCATAATATACTCCTAGAAAAATGAAAACTGTGCATGGCAGAGCATGGTATATATGAAATCAGTATAATATACATGAAATAATGACTAGTGACATAGGCAGTATGTGCAAAATACAAACTAATCTTTTAAGAAGCTCAGTAGTCCATATGTGTACTGACTCATCTCATGTTTCAACATTTTCAAGGTACTCTGTCCCAACAGCATTTTTTCTTGATGACATATTTAAAAAAAAAATCACACACAAATGAGAATAAAATTATGTCCCCTAAAACCCCATTCATTTTTTGAAATAGTTTGAATGTTGAAAACACCCCTTCCAGTGACTTTTATAGTTCTTACCAGTTTTTAGCTATGGAACCTTTTCATTCAAGATTGTTGTTTTTTGCCACAACTTTATTGATTTGTGGAAAAAACACTTACGTATAACACATTTTTGTTTGAGTGCTGGCCTGTCACTGCAATATCAGGGAATTATGGTGGTATAAGCAGTTACTTACATAAGTGATTCATGTTTGGAAGCTACAGACTCAAAATATAAAATACAATAAAGACAAACATTGAAATGATCAACAGTCAATCTTTCTTAGCCAGCCAACAGTCATTATATAGTTACCAATAGAACAGCAGAAACTCAGCATTGCAGAACACAAAAGAGCACAAATAGGAGAATTAAGAGAAATAAGATAAATTGACTCACGACAAACATGTCAAGTGTTGGTTCATTTCTGTAAATAGGTAATTGGGATTGATCCACGCTGTGTGAACTGGGAAAAGTCCTGAGATCATGAGGTCCCCATATTTTATAAAACCACTTTCCTGGACACTGTGCAGACTGCAGGGCAAAGTCTGAACAATAGGCAAGAGGAAGAGGAGAGAGGAAAGTAATGGAACAGACACAACGACCATGCTGGGAAGAGCAGATGAGATATATATAAAAAAAAAAATAAGTCAAAATATATTCTGTTGTCTTAATGCAAAATCATCATCTTTTATGTTTTATATTTCTTTAGATATCTTCTCATAAACTGCCTATATAGTTTCCCTTTTACCTTACCTTTACAGAGATGCTCCCTTAAGTATGCACCTCTCTGAGTGATAAGGAGCACAAGTGACCTTCACTCTGTCTTCCAGCCCAGGCCCACTAATTTAGGCTTCTGAATTTATACTATCTCTCCCTGCTCTCATTGGCCATTCCTCCTTTAGGGACAGTGATGATAATTATTGATAATCTTCTGCAATCTTCATTACATTGTTATTAAGAGAAACACTCATAGCTATGTGAAAAGATAATTGTGGCACAATTACCAACTGCCCCGTCTGGATTTGTCTTTTCAAAATGATTCAAGGGATAACTTTGTGGCATCGGCTACCAGTATAATGATCTGTTTACCTCGGATCCCAGAGGAAGGTAGCTGATCCAGGAGAACTGATGGTAACAGGAACCTCTCTACGGCTCCGGTATTCACCAATGCCATTTTGGGGCCCCGGGCTTTCTGCTGCGGAGCTAGTAGAGAAGTCAGACGAGTTACCAGGAGTGAGGTATCAAGGAATCAGGCAAGGTGTAGTCAAGTGCAGGCAAAGGTCGGTTCCAGAAGACAGGTTACAGAGAAGCGAAGTACCAAGGGGTCAGGCTAAGGTGTAGTTAAATGCAGGCAGAGGTCAGTTTCAGGCAGTGAAGGTTCGGACGTCAGGAAAACAGGCAAAGGGTCAAAACCAGGACACTCGGGCAAACAGGGTTTAGCAGGAACAGTAGGAACTGAAGCCAGCTTGGGAAAAGTGAGGAGGAAGAGGGAGGTATTTAAGGGAATAGGAACCAACCAGGAGCAGGCTGAGAAAGACAGACACATCAGGGACCAATAGGAAGCTAGGCACCCAAATTAGAGGTCCAGAAGGTCCAGAAGCATCCAATTTGTTGTGCGAGGGCGTTTCGAAGCTGGCGCCTAGGTTGATGTGCGGGTCTCAAAACCAGTGGCGGGTGTTACAACCAGTTAACAATCATCTCTTTCCATTTCATGTTCATTTGTGCCCCCTTTAACCCTTGATGACTGATACTTGCCATACAAATTTTCATATGTATTCTATATTCTAGCTCTACCCCTCTAGTGGGGCCCTAGCATGAAGGATAGCTAAGGTGCAAACTGGACAGAATATTTACTTGCTCAAAGCATTACTTTTATTTTAACTATTGTTGGAACGTTGGCTGAAAAGTTGATACAGCAATGTTTTTATATCCAGGGCCGCAATCAGGGGGGCAGGGGGGGACAAGTGTCCCGGGCCTGAAGGGGGGTCCAGAAGTGCTGCACTTTTCGAAGAGCCCCCCTTACGAGTGCTGCCTTTCATCCCAGCAGAATGGGGAAGTGCCGAACAGTCCAAGTCCTGAAGTGGCGAAAATACCCAATGTCACAAAAGGTGCTGACACTGAGGTCCTGAAGCCACGAGTTCAATTCTGTTTAATTCCACTGACACCAATGTGGTGGGGTTTTTTTAATCCCCTTGCCACCAATGTTTTATTTTAATTCTCTATAGGCCCCTGACACCAATTACTTAAAAAAAAACATTTTGGGGCCCCAATTTTTTTTTATCTTGTAAGGGGGCCCTGGCGCCAAGGTTTTTTTAAATAACATTTTTTTTGTTGCCCCTATTTTTTAAAAATTTTAAGGGGGGCCCTGTGCCAATGTTTTATTAAAAAATATTTTTTGAGTCCCCAATTTTTATTTTAACCTGTAAAAGGAGCCCTGGCACCAAAACCGATGTCTGTGTGGTCTTTTAACTTTTATATGGAGTAGGCAGGATATGGGGTGGTGCTTTGGTGCCAGGGTGGGCATGGCCCAGGAGGGCCATGATTTCTAATGGCGGCCCTGTTTATATCTCTGTATCCTAGACAACGCTGGAACTTGCAGAAGATGTCAAAGAAACTTTGAATTAGGGTTTTCAGCTAAAAGGTGGGTGATTTGATGGCTTACTGTGACAGTGAAGGTTTGCTATTTGTGCAGTGGTTTGCCAAGGAAATTACCCCCGTAATAATCCTACCTGTTATGGTTTAGTCTGTACTTATGGGTCACTTATGGACAGTTCTCTTTATTCTCAAATTCGGTTTGTTGGCTAACAACATTAGACTGGTGAGGTGCAGTATATGTTTCATAGAAATGTTAAAAGCGCCCTTATCCTCAATAAAGTAGTCAAATGCTTGGGTAGCAGTTTCAGTCTTGCCAAATTCCACATTGTCTCTTAAAGGAACAGTAACACCAAAAAACAGAAGTGTTTTATAGGAATGACAATTAGTACCGTTGCCCTGCACTAGTAAAATTAGCAAATTTGCTTCAGAAACACTACTATAGTTTATATAAACAAGCTGCTGTGTAGCCATGGGGGCAGCCATTCAAGCACAGGATACACAGTAGATAACAGATAAGTACTACTATAGTTTATATAAACAAGATGATGTGTAGCCATGGGAGCAGCCATTCAAGCACAGGATACACAGTAGATAACAGATAAGTACTACTCTAGTTTATATAAACAAGCTGCTGTGTAGCCATGGGGGCAGCCATTCAAGCACAGGATAGTGGGGTCGCTAAAGCAAACACACCAGTTGTATCAGTGCAGGGCAACAAATACAATATTATTTTTTTGGTGTTACTGCTCCTTTGAGATGTGTATACACAGGCAGAATTCAATGTGTGAAACAAACTAATTTTAGGACAACCTAATAATGTTTAGTTATCCTATAATTAGTGGTGGACTAACGATCATAGATTTTCTGATCAGATGGGTTTAAAAATGTAATTCGTTCAACAATAAAATCTGCTTGTTGGTGTTATCATTGAGCATGTACTTTCTGCGCAGGGCATGACTGTACCTGTGGAAGCCAATGAACAAATGTAAAAACCTGAATGTCCTTTAATGAGCCCTACATATATAAACACATTACTAACCCTACAGTTTAAAAAAAGAAGTAAGGAGTAAGGCGATTGTAGCAGGCCCGGACTGGCAATTTGTGAGTTCGGTCAAATGCCCGATGGGCTGCTTGCTTTAAAATGTAAATGGGCTGCTCACTTTAGAAATGTAAATTAGCTGTCAATAATAGCCAGTCAAAGCAAAGCTGATGCCTGTATTTGTTAGTGCTCATACCTGTACTGGAACATGGGAGGAACCAGGAATTGTGAGCAACTTCAGTTAGTAATATTAGAGTTGCTTGCTTTATACCCAATCCCTTATGCTTATGATAGGTATGTTGGCAACAGGAGGATCCATGCTCAGAACAATCACTTCAGCCTGTATATGTTGCACTGTGATATGTAGCATTAATTGCATGAGTCAGACTAGTCTCTTCAAGTATGTCACATTTTGGCCCTGTAATACACATGGTATTATCTGCCAGGGTACATGGTCTAGCTGGGGGCACACAAAGGAAAATTTTGAATATATTGTAAGTAAAGGGCCATTAATTCATCTGATAGAATAGTTGTGATATAAACTAGGGTGAGGGATGTGTTGCAAGGGCCAGTTCCATCACATAGGGTGTATAATATCGCTGGGGATTATGTGGTAATGGAGTCTTAAAATATCTATTAATAAACACTAGTTCTAGTTAATCTTGGGTTTGGAAATATATATCATGCTTTGCATGCGTGTGAATACATGAGCTGCTTTGACACTTTTGCCTGGGCTGTTTTTTCCTCCCAGTACGGCACTGGATTGTAATGACTGATCTCATACACTGGGCCGGTGCACAAAAGTGCACTGGTGAGTGATTCTCTTCTTTCCTTTCCAGTTGAAAAAGTCAGCTTTTTGTTATACTCCAACTCTAGTACACATGTGTACCTGCCCAACAATAAAAGGAAGGAAGCAGATTGCAAGTGTCCAGGCTGGTGGAGTTTTCTGCTCATATAAGTGCCAACGCGTGGTATCAGGTAAGTCATTATGACAAAGTATCCAATATTTTGAAATAAAGGCAATTTTAATGCTACATGGGAGTGCTGCTATCTACTTTGGAAATTTGCCACCTTTCATTATGCCCAACAAGAATAGCAACAACTCCTCCCATGCACAGAACAGGCATTGACTGTGACCAAATGAAAGGCACGTGTAGTAACGTCTCCGGAAACGTTCAGTGCCGCTCAAAGATGGGACCTGGGTAGCTCAGGAAAAGTAACCTTTCGGTTAAAGTACCAGTAACATCAAAAAATTTAATTGTTTTAAAATAATAAAAATATAATGCAGTGTCACCCTGAACTAGTAAAACTGCAGTGGTTGCTTCAGAAGCAATGCCCCCATGGCTACAAAAAGCTGCTGTGTAGCCATGGGGACAGCCATTCAAAGGAGAAAAAATGCGGCCCAGCCTGAAGCCGTGGGTGTTTTGTGAGCTTTTCCCAATGGACCCCCCAGGAAAATCCACACCCTAGGCATACACCCCAGTGCCTTTTGCTCTTCTGGAATTGAGGTTGGTCCCATTGCTTCCCAAAAGTAGTCCAGGAGGAAGAGCTCTCTCAGATGGAGCCTTAAGGTGGCCATACACGGGCCGATAAAAGCTGCCGACACACCAAGTCAACAGCTGATTGGCCCGTGTATGGAGCCCTCCGACGGGCTTTACCGAACGATATCTGCCCAAAAGTCGGGTATATGTCGATCGGGCGGGACTAAAAATCCCGTCGGATTGCAGCCCTATCTGTTCGTTGATGCGGTGCAATGATCTGACCGCCCATATGGACTCCATTATAATACGATCGCTTGGCCTTAGGGTGGGCATATCAGGTCGAAAAGTGCCCGTTTGGCAACATCGCCAAACCAGCTGATCTCTCCACATATGGTCAACTTTGCTTAAAACTGCAGATCTTCTGTATAGTACCATCTTCAACCTTTGCCACATTGGTGATCCACAGCCAATTTAAATTGGTGCCAAAAGCCACCAAAGGATATTTGGTCCCACCTGTTGCCTCAATGGTGGGGGACCTCTGATTAAATCTGTGAAATTGCACTACAGTGACTTTTTCATTTAAGGTAAAGTAATGCCCAAGTTGGAATGGAAATCAGCACTTGTTACATGTTCTTCATACATTTCCAACTATTCTCGCCATGAACAAGATTCAAACATGTGTGGGGAAACCCCACTGAAATTTTAGTCCAACGTCTTAACCTCTCAGCCACCCTGTTTGGGGTTGGACTAATTTAGTATTAATAGGGAAGCTAGGAAAAGGCCCTTTAGAGAAAAAATGATTACCATCCAACTATGGTCCAATCATGCAGTGATCATCATTACATTGCCCTTTTAAGTACTTTTTCATATACAAAAGTTTCTTTTTTGTACCCTTATATTAAACCAGTCTCTTATCGGCAATATAAAATAGGTGATAAAATGAGAGATAATAACATTTTGCTTTATTTTTGATTATTTAGTTTGCCAAATAAGGAGTTAATGTTTCCAGTGAAAATTTTTCACAAATTGTTACCAATTATCTGTAGCCATTGGCATGGCTGGCCAAATTTTCCAATACTTGACCATTCAGCCTTTTGGGCAGCTGGTTAGATGGTTGGGTGGCTGCCAGGTTAGCCTAAAGGTGGCATGAAAAGTAGAAACAATGAAGCTTTGAAAGTAGGA